>JBAMIG010000019.1:12114301-12131301 GCA_037177335.1 Kiunga ballochi
ATAAATAAATAATAAGATAGAACTGAAACTATAAAGAAATAAACCCAAACATTCTTAAAATGATATATTATAAATGTGTGTGTATATATAGAGATTTAAAAAACCACAGTGGTAACTACTGTATCAAGGCGAAGGTGAATCATGAAGTAGGTTTCGCACATTTGACTCTTTAAGGATAATAACTGTTTTTAGTCTGTTGGCGAGTGCCCTTAATGTCCTGAATCTCCTTCCAGGAGGGAGAGGGGTGAACAGTTTGTGTTCAGGGTGTGTGGGTCCTTTGAGATATGGCTGACTTGCCTGCGGAGTTAGCCGGTGTATAAATCTCTGATAGAGGTGGTAATGTGGCCGCTCTTATTACTGTATAGTTTTTCAAGCTTCTGCTGTGCAGCGAGTGAACCTCACAGTGCAGCGGTAGGACAGGAGACGCTCACATTGGCCGGGTAAAACCTGACCAGGAGAATGCGAGCGACTCGGGACAGCTTCCACTTTATTTATTTTTAAAATAAAAGCTGATAGTCAGTTTAACCGTTTGTTTTACCCTGTTATTCATCTTGTATTTTCGCCTATTTATTCATGTTTTTATTTATGCCTCAAAATCATGAACCATGTTTAAATTTGGCTAACGCTTTGTTTTAAGCACTTTATTATACACAGGTGTTCTGTGATGGGTGCTTTAATTCATTCATTTTAATAAATACTAATGAAACCAGAAAAACCAGATATTTCCTCCATCCTTTATGTTAAGCGTGTGTATTTTTTCTGAATCATGGCATTATTCTTACTTTTTTACTCAACATAATTGATTTATTGTTGTTAATAGATTGTGTTTCTAAAAGCTGTAGCAGGTGGATCCAGAAAATTAAGACCCTATTGCTTAAAAAAAGGTTAAGAGGTCTGCCCTGAGTTACGGTTACCCATCATTAAAAAACAAAAGATACCTGATAATTCTCTCTTTTGTTTGTTGGAGCTTAGCCTGATATTATTTGATGCTTCCAGACCCACCTTACTTGAAAAAACTCCTCGAACATCGACTGCATTTAAATTTTTCCACTATTTTTCATAAGCCTTTAAATTGCTATGCTGTTTCCACGGAGCAGGTCACTTTTAAAAACCTAACAGCAAGGGTCAGCAGGTCAGAGTAAATTATAGTTAATGTGCAAAAAGCCAATAAATAGCTCTTCCTTTAAAAGCTGTTTATAAAGTGAACACTTTATCTTCAACGGAGGCTGAAACCTTGAACACTGACGAGTTACAGAAAGTCCAACATTGTGGCTTCTAACACCTCAACTCCTATGAGTTTTAACTTTAAAAAGTGGCAGAAAACATTGATATTTTCTGTTTAGCTTAAAGCTCTGTGTATTTTTTAGAGTAACAAAAATGCAGTTTTGTAACAGGAAACTTTTTTTTCTGACACTAAAAATTTTATTTTAATAAAACAGTGAAAGGAAAGGAGAAATAAAGCTTTTCATTATTACAACATCCGCTTTTGTGCATGCTTTAAATTGCTGCACATGGCAGTGCAGTGTGGAGAAAATGGGGCCAGAAATGACCAGATTTGAATTCAGGCCCTGATTGCAGTTATTCTCACAGTCCACAATTTCAAGGCTTCAGTTGTAATCGAGCAAATTTACATTCAGCAAAAACTGCTGACTTCTTTATTTCTGAGCGTTTTCAGGCTCTTTATTGCAAATCTTTTGAGTTAATTTGTTTCTGTTCTGTCAGTGCTGCATTTAACCCTTAAAGACCCAAATCATAAACGAGTGGTAGGAAAAGTCCATTTTTTTTATTATGAGGTAGTTAGTTGTCCCCTGATTGGAGACTCTAAATCACCCATAGGAGTGTTAGTGTGTATGGTTGTGCGTCTGTCTGTGTTAGCCCTGTGATGGTCTGGTCACCTGTCCATGGTGTACCCCGCCTCTCGCCCGTTGGCTGCTGGGATAGGCTCCAGCCCCCCCGCGGCCCCATTAGGGACAAAGCGGTAGATAATGGATGGATGGATGGATGGAAAAAAATTTGGGGGAAATTTACTATTTATCAACATGTGATACGTAACTTCTTACCAAGTAATCTGCTTTCTGATGTGCATTAAGAGGAAGAAGACTAATACCTGAATGCGTTCCTCTGATATTTTGGGCAACGTTTTTACTATAAAGTGATGCAAAATGCCTGAGAAAGTAAATATGTAACACCAGGTTCTACAAATCTTTAATACCATTGAGTAGCAAAGTTGCTTTTTGCAGAATGCTTAAATAATGCTGAATCTGTGATACTGAATCTTAAGCAGTACACAGAAAAAATCAGAGCTATTCAGCTTTTCTGTGCTCTTCTTGTACTATAACCTTTACAAATCAACCTCATTCGACCTTTTCCAGGCTTTTTATCCACATGTATAGATGTTCAGTTTTTGAGTACTTATTGATTATGATGCTGTACTCTAATAAGGTAATTAACTGCAATAAAAATGTCTAAACAATGAATTAATAACTAAATGTTCTGGTCAAGGATTTTTATCTCTTAACAGACCTTTTTATTGTACTGTTTACGTTTCTTACATCATCCCACCAAGACAACACCCAACATGTGAGACATTGATGTTTTATGTTGTGGTATGCGTACAAGCTTTGTTTTCAGTAAATTGTTGGAAAAGGAAGGATTATCATTGTATGAGTCCATTTAACTGTCCTACATTAATAACATTTCTCTTTTACTTTTCTGTCAGATTATAGTGGGTAGTGTGTACATCAGAATACTTCCCTCCTCAGACTTACTTCCACTGTTTAGTGGCAGATGATGTCTGAATGGATCTACAGAAAACAGAATAAATTGTGTTAGTGGAATTCCAGAGCAAAATAAGTATTTTTACTCCAAATGCGAGGATTTAGACAGTTAAAGGCTTATTAATGTGCTCCCTAAACCTTTCCTCTGTTAAAAATACTTCTATAATAAGGTCTTTACAGTAATAAGCTTGAACAGGGAGTTTTTTTTTAATCTTCTCCAAAATGACACGGACTCTTCCTGCTGTTGTTTCTGCAGCCTGAAATTGTCCTGTATTATTTTATACTATTATATGAAATTTATCAATTGTATGAAGAACTAAACAAATAATTGTCAGCCTCAACGCGGTTTCTTAGATTAAGGGAAGACAGGATGATGGATCCTTGTTTTGTTGATTTATGTTTTTGCTTCAGCAGTTTTTTTATATCTTATTTGTGCACAAAAAGTGACCAACAATGATGGACCTTTAAGTACATGCTGTCTGGTTTAAAGTTTAAGCTTCTCTTTTTTTCTTAAAAATTGGCTCTAGGTGGAAAAACATCTTGCATAATGCTCCTAGATTATACAGCTAAATGTATTTCTGGCATAAATAATTGAAATTTGCATGAGAAAGTAACAGATTTTAGATATGAAATAAATAAATAAGGGACAAAGTTGCAGTTTGGTCTGATAAAAAATAAATATTAATATATATATATATATATATATATATATATATATTTATTTATTGTGTGTACATTTTAAATACCAACTATTAAATAGTGCACACAATGTTTTAGTTGTGGATGAAGAAAAATATGTCTTGTTTTCCTAAGCAGCTTTTAATTTTTCATGCCATTACAGCATCTGCTATCCTGCTGGGTTCCTTTTATGCAGTGAATGGTTAGATACAGCATTAATGGCTGAAAACATGAAGATGGAAACTGGCAGGTTGGAAATGGATTTCTTCTTCTTCTTTTTTCCTTTTAAAGTCACGACCCATCTGACGTGTTAGTGAAGACGTCTGGCTGTGAAGGCTCTTGAGGTGTGATATAATTTCATTTTTCTTCAGGAAACAGGACAGAAGTAGAGGGATGTGTCGGTTTTAGAACGTACATATGCCAGGATGGAATCAGTCAAGCTGCATTGGGATGATTTGCACCAAACATAATTTTCAAAGCTTGCTTTTAACCATCTGGCTTGCTTTGCTACAAGTTCACAGGATTAAGATGATTTACATAAGCCCCATAAACTGTGCATTCATGTACCATTTAACCTTGATATGTTTTGTTTTCTGAAGGAAAGCCTTAATATGTACTGTTCATTAAAATTCCCCATGTGGAATTATCAACCCATTTAGCGTGTCTAATGCCAGCACAAGCTGAAAGAGTGTTTTTAAAAATGATATGACCCAAGTTCAATCCTGGCTGTAAGAGCATGAGGCAGCATAGCTGATATCTCATTATGGCCGGAGAGGAGGTCAGGGTGAAAAACACCACACTCATCACCTGCTGGAAGATAAATGGAGCCCTTCGTGAGTCACGGGAAGGTGGATGATGAGAAAAAGAAAGGAGGGCTGAACAGAGAAAATGACAGATAATGGAGAGGTGGTGGCAGAGATAAATACAAGCAAGAGAAACGAGAGACACGCAAAGTTTGTTTCCTGCCTCCAAAGACACTGTAATATCTTTCATATTTCTGGATTAAAAAGTTCTTTTTATTGCTACTTCTAAAATTTACCAAACAAAAACAAGCATCCCCCTAAGGTACAGTTTGTCTGTATGATTAATGAAAGTACTCTACATAGGCAAAGAGGCACTTAAGGAATTCATGCTTATTCAAAAATTGATTACCTTTAACTAGAAAACAATAGGAAATAAGAAAGCGTAACAACTGGGTACCTGTTTTACCTAAAGATCATTACAGGAAACCACTAAATGTGTGTTTTATTGTTTTTTTCATATTACTCTGGTTATAAAGGCTTTCAATAGTACAAAAAAACAAAAAATACTTATTTACTCCTTCAGAAGACAAATTACTGGCAAGATACAACCAAGTGAAGCATCAATAAATAGAAGAGAGTCTGGTGGAAATCAGGTATTTGAATCCGGACTTGTCAATCATGGAAGCTCCCCAGGAGATTAATTAGTGTTAATGTGTATTTAATAAACATCTAATAACGCATCCCTTTTTTTATTTTAGAATTTTCTGCAGCAAACAATTAAAATCAAGCTTTGATGCTGTGGATTAAACCAGCTCCTCATTAAACCACCTCATTAGATTTATCCTACCTGCTAATGGGCCTTGTGATTAGCTATTGATTTACAACAAGGTGTCTCAGGAAGGATGAGAAAGGAAAGCAAACAAAACACCAAAACAGGAAAAGGTTCACGAAAGGTACGTAGGAGGCGATAAAAACGATGGTAGACGTAGATAGATTTAAAATAGTTCCTTACTTATGCACAAATTTGCAAAGTGCATTTGTGGTTGCCATTCAAGGCAGTTTGCACAACAGTATCTTGTCTGAGAAGACCCCAGGGATAAAAAGATGTGGGACTAAATCTCCCCAATCGACTTTGCTAATACCGCCTAAGCTAGCTTATGAGTAACCATATCTCTCTGTAAATGTACTCACATGTGTCTTATCATCTGGACATTTGTCAGTCTTTAACAAATATCAGACATGTTCCTTATAATAGCACACATTTTCAAGCTAATTTCCTGGGTCATATCTCATTTGAAGCTTTTTGCAGTTAGCTTTTGTCCCCATGGAGCTAAAAGAGCAGCAGGATCAACACCACCAGGAATAGTGCTGGCTCTCGGGCCCTTGCTACCACTTTCTCCTGAAAGTTAGATTTGAATGTAATTAGCCTTTGTTTCACCTTCATATAACAGCAACGTAAAGGTTGGGCATAATGTAAATTTGATTAGTAACAGGGAAAAAAGGAGCTGTAAAGGTTCCTGGTTAAAAACTCAGGTTGTTCTCCTGAACAACCACATGTTCCCTCCAGATACTCTGCTTCCTCCTACTGTCCATACTGGGTTTAATGGTCATTTATATAAAGCATATGTGAATAAAATGTATATATGAGCTCTCTGAATATGCTAGTTTTTGCTAACACAGATATAAAATAGCTAGAAATGTCTTTAGAAACAAGAAAAACTTGTAAGCAGAGCTCAACGTCTTGGCGTTGCCTCCTTGTGCTAATTTGCCATTTCTTTTTTTTGCTAGCGTCTGACAATTAGTTCAACCTCTGGGCACCTTGAAAAGAAAAAAATGATCAGAAAAGTGGTAGAAAGTGTCTTATTTGGTGAAATTCCTCCCCTCTGTCATAGTGTCTATTAGACTTAATGATGAGGATTTTCATTTCCGGGAGAGGATCAGATAAATTAAGAGACAGAGTGAGTGATGGTGGTAATTAGGACCGAGCCATCCTTTCCAGCCTCTGCTCTTCAACCTTCTCCAGACCTTTAAGGACTTTCCATTCTGTATCAGGCCACTTCTGAATAAATGATTAATAGCATCTATCAAGAGGTTGTGATTATTAATAAGAGGTCTATGGACTGACCCGGGAGACAAAATTGTTTATTTTAAATTCGCTTATCCCATGATGTTTACAATGCCTTTAATCTCCAAAGAGATGGTAATATAAGCTTATAAACTGGCTGTAATTATCCTACTGATGTACTTCACATCATGCATGACCAGACTCCTCGCAGTTTATTGATACAGATGTCCAGGCTTCGATTTGATTCTCGTGGTTCAGACTAGGCTCTATTATATTTCCTGAACTTCTCCAGTTATTCATTGTGCTACGCCTGCTGCTTGGTAAGATTTGCAAGGCAGTAGAATTTGATCCCTCCCAGAACAAATTGAGATGTACTGTACTTGCAGCGCTCAGCAGTTGGGCTATCCAGCAGCTCAGAGAAGCCATGTTGTGCTGACTAGACTTAAGAGCTCACCACACTGTACACACCTACACAGCATACATTTATTCCAATGCTCTCAAGAGGATCTGAAAATGTGTGCTTTACTGTAGGCATATGCTGATAACTCTTTAAGTTATAAGGGTATGTTACATACACCTGATGGAAGTGATACACCGTACATACAGCTTTATATGTATGTGTTAGATTCAGTATATGGAAGAACAAGAATGCCTTTTTTTTAAGGGTTAGATTAAAACAAGTATGAATTTTCAGCGTTTTTCTCTTTCAGTGAAAAAAATAAATATGACATTGGGATGCAGAAACACCTTTGTAAGAAATCCTTAGACTTCATATGATGGATGTTTTAAAGCTTCGTCCCCCTCTTTCTCTCTCTCTCTCTCACACACACACACACCAAAATGCTCTTTTTCAGCTTCCATCCTTTTATTTCTTTACTTTGCCAACCCTCCCCACTTACCTTTCCGTGTGATTAGATGGACAACCATTGTTTTATACCCAGCAGCTCAGCACTACAGAGCCACTATGCAGGGAATTGCCTTTAACCGAGATGAGGTTTGTCTCAACTTGCTTTTGTCCTCAGCTGAAAGCTACAGGGTAGTCCGGGAGCGCTGGTGCTAAACCGTCTGTGTGTGCTATCTCAACCCCTGGCAAGGCAAATCACCCCTCTCAGGTTGACTCTGTGTGCATTATTTAAACAATGCAATCATTTTTTTTAATTCACTACATAAACACCTGACAGGCAAACAATGTTTGAATCAAGAAAAACTATTTTTTACATTTATACGGAAAATAAAAGCAATGGTCATAAACGTCCAATGCTGATGTGACATTGCATTGTCCTAGTTCATCTTATGGGACTATTATGGGCTTCATAATGATGAATGGATGCACTTTTTGCAGTAAAGAACATAATATTATGTCACTGCATATATGCTTAGTTGCATTGCACACAGGCACCACTACACCCTTTTCTTTCCCTGGGATTCAAATCAATTTGTCCTCATTTTTGCTTCATCCTAAAATTGTGACATGAAAGCTGAGACGTGGACAAAAGAAGAAAAAGTGTGTGTACGGGTTTGATTTTTCTTTCAGGAAAGAGAGAGAAAAGAGAGGAGAGACGAAGCGCCAAGGTTGGCAGGTGGACGAAGGCAGGCTTGAGGTTTTTTTTTCCGTGTTGCAGGAAGAGTGTCTGGCCTGTAACGAAATGCCAAGCAAATGAGGACAGATCAGAAGGCTCTGCGTGAGCCACCCTGAACCCTATTACAGAACACAGAAGATGGATGGGACTGCTCTTCTTGAGAAAGAAAAGAAACAAATGTGCATGCTCATACCCCCACAAGTACATAAGCGTTCAAGGACACTCGCACAAACACATTCTCATACTGTATGAAACAAACAAAGGCAAACAGATGAAAAGAAATTGATGGAGTTATGCAGAGGAATTAAAAATTCCCAGGAGCGGATATGCTCTAAATCAGACAAAAACCAAGAAGGATATAAATCCAAACTTATCAGACAGCGAAGAAAGGCGCATACAGTGATTCAATGACGGGGACATTCATACTTGAAACAACAAATGCCTGCAAAAACAAGGGAGCTATGCTAATTTGAAAATGATAAATCCTCAGCCTCGCACCCAGGAACCAGCACTACTTAAACATGATGAATGGTGAAAGCTAATTTATCCCAAAAAGATACATTTTAAATATTTTTCTTGGCATCCTAGCACTCTCATGAGGGCAGACTGTTTTGTTCTGTCTTGGCTATCACCAGCCTTCGTGTTGTCTTCTGACACAACTCGCATCTAAAACTCAATAAATGATTCCCCCCTCTCTTCCTTTAACGACTGCAGAGTGTAACTTCATGGGCCGTGACTAAAACTCTTCTCATTATTAATGTTTCTGGTCAATGGTTTCCATCAAAAAGAGAGCCGAGGAGCTGGGGAGCAGAAGCAGCTGACTGAGCGAGATTTATGGAGCGACCCTGGCGGTGGTAGGCTCATATCAAATGGCACGACAGCAATAAAGCTCTTTACAATGGCTGAGCATCAGGCAGTTCTCTCAGTGTAATACATTACTAATATCACTCCTGCTGAGAAGGAAAGAGGTGCAAGAGGTTTCGACTTATTCAGTCTCCAATCAAGTGCACTTATGCTTACTACTTATTACTAACTGCTGCTAAATGGACGTACACAAAGCCTAAAATCAATTTAAGTAAGCCTTTATTGTTAGATTTATTTCATTTTATTCAGCTATCGTGATGAAAACTAGCAAAACAAAACACTTCAGCACAGCCAGACAAGCAGCTAAATCTATTGTGTTTTTTGCATCAGGCTTATAAAAACAGTTTTCTTGCTAATTTTGCCTTATACTCAAATTAATATTTAGCTCTTTTTGTTCAAAAACATATGTGGCCTGAAATAAGGATGCTCTCATTTTTACTGATTATTCACAAACTAGATTTTATTAGGAAGTTGATGTCTTCTCTAAATGCATGCATGTGTGCATTTTTCTATTTACCCTGTCTTATTCCCACAGCCCAAATCATGCATCTTAACTTAATTGCCTATTTTAAATTGACCCTGGGAGCAAAAGAGAGTGTTCACATGGGCAGCTGGGATGGACTAAATTCACTCGCAATCCTGACTTAAGAAGTGGGAAAAGAAAATCAATCAGTAGATGGATGGTTTTAATTTGCCCTAATTACCTTCTCTAACCAAAATATTTTGTTAAAGTCAGATTAAATATTTTGCTCTGTTCTCAGTGACTTTACAAACGATGTGATGTAACACATGGGCTGTGTCTCAATTCTCTAGTGCGCTTAATTTAGTGCTAGTGCGCACTGTGCACGTTTTTTCTGTAGTGCGCACTATCTTGGTTATGTGCTTTATCAAATGAAACCCTGCACATTGACTACTTACCAGTAGTGATGTACAACCAGTTAGAGTACTTTGCTTCACACCGAAAGGATTATTTTGTGTCCACTAAACGGCTAAAAACACGGCTAACATTTACGTAGCCTATGCTAACTCTACGTATGTTTAGTTACGCATGCTCAAACAAATTATCGGATCCATGAGTCATTGTTAGCACAACATCAGATATATAGCAAGCTGTGGTATACGTTCAAACCTTAACAAAATGACTTCATACTCACATCTATACATATTAGCCTCTGCTGCAGTACTGTTTGCCCCCATTATTTTGAAAGTCCAGCATTTTTCCGCTCCATCAGCAAAATGTCGTCCGTTTAAGTGCGCAGTGTCCATCGTTTCACGCTTGATTTTTGGCTAATTTTAGCACAGTGCACTGACTTTTTGCTTGAATGCCTGAGTAAACGTACTACGCACTCATATACTGCGCAAAGTAGTGTTAGTGTGCTAAGGTGTACCTTTTAGGCCAAACCATGTAAATAAGAATGACTCATTTTCACTGAACCATCATGGCTGCTCATTGTTAAATTCTGTCTTCAAGGAGAAAATCCTCAAAAACCATGACAATTACAGCTGCATCACAAGAGAACAATTTGGACTTGAACTGAACTCTTGTAGGTCCTTCAGACCACCCAGCACAAAACTGTTTTCAATCAAGCAGCGAAATCCTTCAGCTCACTGCATCAAGTTTACTGTTTAGCAGCTCATGCACCAACTGGAGCTCTTTTCTCCTTTTTCTAAATCCTGAATAAAACCAAACAAGGAATGATATTTTTTTTTATTTAATTTAATACTTAATTTAATTCGTTACTATAATTTTCTGTACTTACTTTATACTCAGGGTCAAATCTGTCCTAGATGATTAATAACTACAATTTATTCAAATAGGATGAGAGAATCGCTTTAATTGCATTTATTTCTGAGGATTTATAACGTTTCATGCTCGCAGTTGAGTCTTAACAGTTCCTATATAAAATCTCTGATGTGCAGCAGTCAGCTTTAGTTTAGTTTTAGCACTGTGTCTATGACATGCTGCAAGAGTTTTCTATAGATAAGCCTGATGGAAGGGTGAAAGCATCGGGCACAGACGTTGTTTTAAAGTATTAAGCTGATATTAGTCCTATTAGTAAGTCAGCTACGACTGATGAAATCTGCCAGCACTGTGATTTGTCATTTCAGCCAACAGAGTGAAAAGGCTGATAGCTTGAGATGAGAAGCTTGCTTTTAGCCCGCCACAGAAATCAAAGACCATCTGTTCCAAAAATTACCAACATCATTAGAAGCCAGTCTGTTCCTGTTATCATTAAGTGCATTATGTGTCACCCAAGAACAAAAAGCTTGCTCGCTTGTCACTGCATCAGTAGCTTCATGGGCACAGTCACTTTGGTTATTTTGGAAAGCCTCTTTTCTTGCTGGAAATGTAAAACGAATCAGCGATGTTATGAGGCACATAAGCAGGTCGTGTGGCATATTTTGGGGCAAAACAGAAGCAATCTTTTATGGGGGGTAAAAACTATGAGAACGGAAGACTAATCACACAAGTTTTGTTGTTGTTCTTCTTCTAGTTTTGATAAAAAAAAGTAGGTTGGGCAGATCAATCAAAGAAAGCAATAAAGCGAGACAGAAATGGAGGGAAGTGTGTGTGAAGCTCTGCAACCCTTATTTCCACCACACTCTCTGGGGATTTAATTCCTATTTCAATTAATCTCTAATCAAACTGGAAGCAGGAAACATGATCTGATTTGGCCTCTTCACACAGGGATGCTCTAATCACTTTTGTTGTCCAAATGGGATTTGAACAAAGGCCAGAGGACACACACCTCCTCTTTTGCTGAGACGTTATCGTGGATGTCCTACCCAGTGACATCCAGGGTGTTTTCTAAAGGGCAGTGTCTTCATGCGCAGCTGTAAACTTAATGCAGAATAATGGACTACATATAGAGTTTAATTTATCTTCAGGCAAGTTAGTGGTGTTTTGGTTTGTGCAGGGGTGTATAAACATGTGGAGAGGGGAGCCTTTAAACAAAATCTGATACATTATGCACGCTTCAGTAAAAACAAGAAACAAGTAATAAAATATCCACTTGTGCCCGGCGCTACAATGTGCTGGGACACTTCACATTTGTGTCTTAATGAATCTGAGCACAAGAATGGACATGAGTTGTTGCCACACCGTGAGACGACAAGAAACCAGGCCTTTCCAGCAATAAAAACAACAAGCAGCTGGGAAGTACTGGGAGAGCACTTAGATTAATCCATTAAAAGGCTGAGACGCAGCACGAGTGAGGAAATAAACACAGTGTACAGAGAAAAGGGAGTACAAGAAGGAATTAAAAGCAAACTGAAAGAGACACACAGGATGGGAGGAGGAAGCAATAAAGAATACAAGCCAATAGAGCAAAACAGAGAGGAAGTAAAGCTGATGTGGATTTCAATATCTAAGGAGTTCATTGACTTGTTCTTAATTTCGATCCTACAGTTGAAACTTGCTACAGAAAACATTTTCAGAACCATCATTTCCTTAATATGCAAGGGCACAGACTGAGGACGGTGGAGGTGTTTTATATCAGAGCAGGGCTCACACCACAACATGTGAAATAACAACCTTGGAGAGTTGTGCACTGAAATGACTGGAGAGTTTCTTCTGGCATGTGTGCACGCCGTCTCATAAATTATGTTGACCTGAGGTTAATTTGGTAGTTCAGTGCCCCCTAGAGGTTACCGCTATATTTCTGCAGTTTAATAATCCAGGCTTTGCAGCCACAAATTGCAAATGGATTAATTAGTTTGCTTATTTGTGGGACGAACAACATAAATAATCTAAGTTTCACAGCAATGTCAGATTTTTACTGTTATTTCCCAACGAAACAAGCTAAAATATAAAAAATGTAAATATTCCTCTGATTCATTTGATATTCCAGTGAAAGAGTAAATGTGTAGAAGGGAAATGGGCCATTTTTAGTAATCAATTAAAACTTAATTTTGCCAAACTACTCAGCTAATTTGTATAAACATATGGAAATGGTGTCGTTCATTTTGACTGTGGTATTGTTTGATCCCAATATTCACAAATCAGCTTACACATGATCCGTGCTGTCAGATGTGGTCCCCAATCAATCCCATAAAACAGGCATAAAAGTGGGTTTTATATGAGCCAGCAATTTATGCCACATAGGAAATCTGGGATTTACACAGAGGCTGTATTGCATCTGGCATATAGCTGGAACAGGAGTATTTATCTTTGCCCTTTCGGTTTTGGACTTGTTTGATTGCTGAATGAAAGAACTAAATGCTAAGCCCTAAAAAAGCACCCGACTTTCACTGATGGTATATGACAAGAAGATAATCTCCAGCTGAAGATGGAAGAAAAAAGTGATATCCCCATTTGCTTATTCTGTATTGTTTACAAGCAGCTAACACCAAATGCTAAAAAAGGCCCGAAAACACAAGGAGCCTACAAAATGCTGCTTATGAGGCCTTGTGCATCAAAGCATACCATACCGTTCCAAAAGTGTTACAGCAAACAAACGCCCACTTCACTCAACTCACACAACACAAAGCATTGAGGGTGTGCGAGTAACATGAGCATCTCATTTATCAAACCCCAGTTGGCCACTGGTGGGTGGGCATCACTGTCAAAAGGCCAATTAACAAGAAGCCCATTGCGAGCACCACGGAGCAGCTCAGGAGAGAGTTACCATTAGCAGAAATTCATCATTAGGAAATAATGGAACCAGAACAGGAAGCAGGTCCACGTCTTCTAATAATGTCTGCAAGAAAGCCTCTTTCAGGAAGGAGAAGCTATGTTTCTCCCTGACTCGTTGAGTAAGATCCTAAATCTGTATGATTTATTTAGGTTTTCCAAACCCAGGTGTGGCACTGTGCAAGCATACGCTGCCAATAAAAATGCTATTACTCAAAGAAAGTTCAGAAATCAGCCAGAGCCACTGTTTGATCTTGATGTTGAGCTGGAGCTGAGGCACAATTACTGTGTCTTCAGCTAAACTTGTCAATACCAGAGAAAGATCTCCAGGCTCAGACGTGAATAAATGCAGGACAAAAGGAAAGACATTTTCCTGCAGCGAGCAATCAATACAGCATTGCAAAGATCTGAGAGGAGACGAGATGAGCTCTGGTGTTCAGGAAAACAGAGATTTCTCTGAGTTTTGGTATATCAAACAATTCCTGCAAAGTTTCTTGTGTGTTGGTTTGGTCAGCAGAACTTGTAATAATCCCCATACATCCATAGAAAGTGGTCTGTTTATTGTCCAATAAGTTTCACAACTATTTCTATAAAGCCATCTGGAAAACTTTTACACACACACACACACACAAATTGATACACCAGCTTGTCACAGTCAGAATAGTTCGACATGTTAGCTAAACAAATTTGCAGAGTGAATTTAAGCTGTAAAATGTAACAGAACTTCCATCCTAGTCCCAAATATTTAACATGTAGTGTGTATGTGTGAGTTAAAATCAACCTTTTTGTATATTTAAAAACTTTTTTCTATATATTTTGCTATTGCTTCTGTCTTTGAGCTTTTTTTGAGTGGCTTTTAATGAGCTTTTTTTAATTTAACAAACTCAAAATCCAAACTAAATTCATACCTCTACTCCAATCTCCAAAAGCCTAAGTTAAAATTTACACCTTACACTTAATACGGAATAAATCTGAACCCCATAAAACAAATAAAAAATTAATTAAAAACGTACACATTAAGTAAAATAAGAACACCACCAGCAACTGTTTGAATGAGTTGAACCTCCCTGCAGAAATTATGACACGTCTCTGCATATTTATTCAAAACAAACTTAATGATTCGTTCAGGTAAAATCATAAATGCCCACCACCTTGCCTCCACAGCACTAAAGAGGACCACAAACAGCTAAGTCCTTCCCGGCGTTCTGGTCTCTCAGCTTTAACCTTGATTCAACTCATCGACTTCTCTTTGAAAATGAGCTTTTGGATTAGTTTGTGGGTACAGGTGTGTGTGTGTGTGTGTGTGTCTGTGTTTGTGGTGCAGTGACAGGGCCTTCAAGGGGCTCCAGGTCGAGGTTATATGTTTTGTCCCCTGGAGACACAGGCTGATTAAGAGGCTTTGTAGTGTTTGATGGCGCTGTGGCCCTGCAGCTTTACCACAGCTACTCAAGGAATGACCACAGTCACCTTATTCTCCTCTAAGGAGCCCCGCTCATGACGTTCTGCACCAACATGCACGTTTAAATTCACCACAAACACAATGCAATGATGTCGAGCTACTTCTCTCTTCTTGTAACTTTTGCTTAGTTTAAACTGGCCTCTCTGACATGCATCCTCTGTTTTTACTCACTTGTTTTCTGCCTCATTCTCTGACCCTGACTCTGTCAGAAATACAATCTACCAAGGTCAGTCACAGCAATCAGCTGTCAGACTGCCTGGCATGGGCAGGGCTGCATGCATACATATGGCGATTAGAGAGGTTGATGAGGTGTGTGGGTAGTGTAGGATGGGGTATGCGAGGGTAGGGAGTGCCAGTGTGAGGCCTGAAAAGAGACATAAAAGTGGTGATGCTGGTAGGGGTGACTTTGCTACACAGCAGCTACATCGGAGTGAGTGAACAGGGGAAAAAAAAGGGCGAAGGCTCATTTTTCTAACAGAAAAAAGTTGCATTGGTAACTTATCAGTGTAGAAAAAATGCCACAACACAAAACTCACACATAACTCTTCTTTAAACACTTCTTTATATAATAAAAAGAATCTTTCTAATAGAGTTAAGCTTCTAAAGACTGCAGTATAACCTTAATGAGCACGAATCATGAGAAAAATAACAACCCAGACTTTGTTCACTGGTTAGTTTGAAACCATCCGTACTGTTTTGCTCATACTCGCTCCAATGCAGTAATATTTAAAATAAAGCCTCGTCAAGGCTTTTTCACCCACATAAGAACACATCCACTAAGTCACCTCATTGCTGTTTGTTTGTCTTAACTTTATTCAAGCCTCTGTGGGATTTACACACCATGTTAGACAAGAAGGCGAGGAGGCTTCTTATCTCTTTTTCTTGTCAAGCACGCTTATAAACACAGACCGTCAAAGAGAAATCAGCCGTCGAGGGAAGTTACAGTGGATATCAGTGTTAACACAAGTAATTGCCTTCCTCCTCGGGAGTTTGTAAGTGTTAATCCGGCTCGGCAAAGTTTGCTCTTCGGCGTGTGACTTGGAAGATGGTGTTTTATCTGCGCTCTTGGTTTCTACTCCTGCCTGGACTTCATCAGCAGCGTGTCCTGCATTTTGCATCAGCTGTGACTGGAATATGGAGGGTTGCACACGCTGAAAATGAAGTGGATCTATCATATTTGGGAACAGAGAAAGATGTTCCCAAAAACCACTGATGTGGAGGCAAACTGTCCCTGTAGTGTAGGAGATAAGGAGCGGAGGGAGTGTTTTTATGAAGAAATGTCATCAAATAAACACAGTTAGTAGTGTTTTTTCTATCATCTTCATAATAAAATTGAACGTTAAACATTTTCCTGTCTTATATTTCAGACATTTAAGAGACGGTGACATGTCCTGGAGGTGTGAGACTTCTTGTGAATTAGCCTGTTCGAGACAAGAAAGAAATGTCATTCATTATGAAAAATGCTTAATGAGATCATCTCATGCCTCCATGTGATATACCTCTGAATTCTCAATGGCAACATTAAATATTTACAATATGAATAAAGGCAGAGTTGACAAAGCAATTAGATACTGACTGACCTTTTCAGAGTGTTTGGTATTCCGCATCACTCACCCAGGACTTACTTTCCAGCCACACCAAGCTGTGTGAGCGGATGCAGCAATAGAACTGCTGCCGATCTATTCCAATCAATCAGTGCCTGAGGAGGTTTGAATGGGTGTTGTGGGGGTTTGCAAAGTTTTATACCGTGTGTGAGGCAAAGCTTATGCAACAATGCATAGTGCTGAGGAGGAGGAGGAGCACCAGGTAATTTTGATCAAGAACTTCCTCGGCATATCTTTCAGAGCACTTCAGTGTGAGAGGCTGTGGACAAAAACACAGCAGGCTCATTATCTCATGTCTACAGAAACCTTAATGGTGTGAGTTCCATCAAATTTAAATGAAAGAGCAAGAGCATGTATAAACATAGAGCGGGAAGATGGAATTAACGTAGAATAGGGAGTAAGACTTGATGAAAGCTTGATCCAGTATCCTTGGTTCCCTGTCACCAGGAGGATCTGAGGACAGATAGGAGCCAAACGGTGTCAATGTGGTCATTTTGGAGACCTTGTCTGAACTGTCTATACCATAGGTCGGCAACCCATGGCTCCGGAGCCACATGTGGCTCTTTCATCCTTCTGTTGTGGCTCCTTGTGACTTTG
>JBAMIG010000019.1:12183991-12211577 GCA_037177335.1 Kiunga ballochi
TATTTATTTTGTTTTTTCTTAACCAAAAATACTTTTCGGTGGTTGGGGGTACTTGGCTGGGAAAATATTTTTCATGGGGTACTGTGTTGCAAAAAGGCTGAGAACCACTGCTCTACAGGGATGTCCAGGAGGCGCAGCATCAAATCAGCCGCTTTTCGCGTGTCCGTGGTTAAGCCAGCCTACGCCAAATTTCAAATGCGCATTTATGCGAACTTTATGGTAAAGCCAACCGCAACGTGTGTGCCTTACACATAAAAAGAGCACATTGTTTATGAGTTGGCGTGCAATCAAATCAATTTATTCCATAATTAGTCCACCAAAAAGGTGCAGTTTTACACACTACATTATATACTACTTTTACAACTATTAGGTACTTTTACTGTGAATTTTTTCTGTAATTATTTTTAAACTACTTGACACACAGGAACTAATAGCATTTTCAGAAGACTTTGGAGTACAATAAAATCTATATTTCCCATAATTAGTCCACCAAACTTGTTCAGGTGTACACACTACTATACTACTTATAAAAATAATACCAAGTACTTTTATTGTGTACTTTTATGTAATATATTGCTAAACTCCCTCACACACCGAAACAAATGGCATTTTCAGCTGATTCATTTTCAGTGAAAGGGCATCATTCGTCAAAGCTGAAAAGGCACCAACCCAGCTGTTAACAAGATAGGTGGGTTTAAATTAACAAAGACACAGCGCCCATTTGAAAAAGTTTATATAAGAGACTCCATGAGGGTGATCCTTTACTAATGGTCTTTTGTAATGTGTTTTCAGTATGTAAGAAATTAAAATGACCTTTAGTCATCTAAATTATCTGTAAATCACGTCACTTTGAAAAAACTGTTGCTATGAAAATCCGGTAGGTGTCGCTGTTAGCATTTGATGCGAATTAAAACTATCATCGAGAAAATTCCTGGTAATTCAGAGTAGACTACTTGCATCAGAGTACACATCAAATTTAAAAAAAAAATTGATGATTTATTCATTTGACGATAGAAATTTAAATAGAGCTCTTCACACACACATTGTAGTTAATTAAATTTCCCTGCCGTGAATCTGGCGGAAGATAGCTGCAATGACAGGAGCTGGCGAGGGATGTTTGCGCATGCGCTTTAAGTCAGTTTAGTAGCTAGCCATTTGTCACCTAGGTACAAGTTGTCGTTTTAGCAGCACACAGAATGTAACGTTCCTTGGGTTTACTGTTTCATATTAAACTACGAGTTAAATTATAAACACTTTCAATACCAGCAAACATTAACGGGGCTAGAAGGACACAACGAAACAAGCGCTTCTCTAATAATCTGTGAGGAAACCATTTTCTAACTGCCAATGTGTTCGACATACAGGGATACACAAGTCTCGCTAGCTTAACACAGCTAGCCAACCGATAAAACCTGTTTCGTGGATGGGTTCATTGTACAAGGTTCTCTTAAAAGAGAAAGTGGCAGATGCTTAACCATTAACATGGAGACTGCCGAAGAAGGTAAGTCTCGTGTTTGTGTTTTATTCTTGGTTAATGAGAATTAGCTTCACAAAGACGTTAGCATGAACCAGGCGTATTATTTAGTGGCCTGCTAATAGTTTACTGAGTTGATTAGCATAGCCAGTCTGTACTATAAAGTTACGTTTACAGGACAGTAGATGACTGTCCAGTGTTATTTTGGTGCTAAATGATGGCAGAAATCTTTTTAACATATGTGAAGTTAGGAGGATAGAAAGGATCGGAAGTAAATGGTGATGTCATCAATCTCCTGATGTATATCCTTTAGCTTAGTGGAGGTAAATAGCTAAGTAAATTTACTCAAAAAATGTACCTAAACACAGTTAAATGATTCGGTGCTCTTTTTAAATCCACTCATTTTCAGTTAACATAAAAATAAATAGGTACTCTTATTATTTTTATTATTGCAGCAGGTAGACACTGTTTAGATAGAAAAGCAATGCATTATCTAACAGTAATTTCTAGCACAACACAGATCAGACCAGAGGTTTCCAGTCTGTATTTGCTTGTATTACCTAACAAATTTCAGCACGAGATCGGGTCTAATTTCAAATGTCTTGGGTTGAGTTATCTCTGGAAGCGTCTCTTTTTGTTTTTCATATTGAAATAATACAGCTCGAATAAATATTTGTGTAGCAGATTCTTTTCAACTCATCATTTTGTCACTTCAAGAGCCCCCTATGTTAATGGATGCTCTTGAAATAACCAGAAACACCAGAAAATCACCTCCAGTAGATGCCACAATAGCATCCTTCTTACTTACTGGTTCTTCAGCAGGGAGGATCAGATTATATAACATATAATTGTATATTAGTCAAAAGGCCAAAAACCTAGGGTCTTATGTAATACATAAATACTTTTATTGCCATTTTTATTTAAATATATTCCCTTAGTGGATTATTTACTTTGTTGTATTTTAGCTCATGTATGGGATTTGTTTGTCTTCCATCATCAGGCCTGTAGTAGTTGCAAATGAAGATAACTTGGAAAACAATTGTAGAGATAGTTACAAGTAGCAATTCATTTTACATTAATATGGTATAAAACTGCTTAAAGTTCAACATTTATATAAATGGATTATAAATGTTGGAAAATAAGAAGGGAAATGTGAAATTGTTATTAATTTAATTTATCTGATATTGTAAAGATGATTATGAAGAATATGCAAACATTTATGATCACAGTTATATTAATTATTTGCAATAACACAGTGTTCATTGTGGCATACTGATAAAGCTAATGCATTTATCATTCATTTTTCTTCATAGTCAGATTTATACAGATTGTGTGTTTAAGCTTTGCCAGTTGAAATTGTAATCACTCGCATGTTGCATGGTTGTTTTGTGCTTTGTTTATGTGCACATGTTCAGCGGATATTTGTCGTGTTTGCCGCTCTGAGGGAACCCCAGACAAACCCCTGTACCACCCTTGTGTCTGCACTGGCAGTATCAAGTTTATCCACCAGGAATGGTAAGTGTGTCAGTTGTGTTTTTGTTCATTAGTGGATATCATTAATGTGACCTTGCAAAGTTAGTCTCTATACAGAGACACTTTAAATTCTCCACTTTATCAAGAACATTTACATCATGATTACAAATTGACCGTTGACCTTGCTGATTTAAAGCTAATGACTTGTTGAATTCGATAACCCAGATCCTTAGTTTGCTGCAAATATCCAGATATGTTCTCCATGAGTGAATCTCATATCAGGTGTATTAGTTTACCATCATTGTTTTAGAAAGCAGAGCAACCTTTCAAAACATTTAACCATGCTGTTTATAGCTAATGGATAGCTAATATAGCAGGAGGATAATGAGAATAATGGAGTACAGGTGCATTCTCCAAGTATTGCATAGTATTTCTGATTGTTGGTTTCAGGTGTTAAAGTAATCTTATGAAAACAAAACCAAACTTGGCAAGTATTTTTGAGGTTGTGTATTCATCTGATTTGTGTTTTCTGTAAGTGTCAGTGTGTACAACAGTGTCAAATAAAGGGAAATCCCTCCGACAGGCAGATTTAGAAGCTAGGCCCAGGTTGATCTGTGGAAATTGAAATTCAGACACTTGTTTCTGGGCTGGTATAGCTGTGCAGTGTGCATGCTCCGCCTGATCTAAAGTCCCTTCAACTTTCCCAAGAGTATAAATAAAAATGAAAACATAGATTTATTTATGCTGAATTGAAGCTTTTAAGCATGGTCTAATCTAATGGTTTGTGTTAATCTAATACCATGGTTGTTTAAAGCTGGCTTATTGTTGCAATCAGCTGATATAATAACTCCCTTTATCATTATCTTTGATCATGTGGACATAGGTGATCGTGTTACATATCAGCTTCTTTATGTCAGAGTACCCAACATTTTTTTAGAATAGATATAAAATCTCAGCGAAAGTGTGTTGAAAGGTGGACACAGAACGTGCTTTTTCAATGCATCATCTAAGTGCATGATCATGGTAGTTATGTCTGGAAAAATATGTGGATTTATCCTTTTATATTTGTCATTTCATCTCAAAAACCAAAATAGTTTCTGGCAAAGATATACAGTTAACTCCCCTCATATATTCAGACATATAATGCACTTTAAGTATAACCTCTTTCTTGTGAATCACTGTGAGCTGGTTTTTAATGATTATTGTACATAAATCATAAAAAAGATGGCAGTCTATTTCTAATTGAAACCTTTTACATGTCACTTTGCAGTTTGGTCCAGTGGTTGAAGCACAGCAGGAAGGAGTACTGTGAATTATGCAAGCACCGATTTGCTTTCACACCAAGTAAGTTCACATCCACTAAAATGATTCAGTCTGGTAGTAGACATAAAGGCCACGTGATTAATATTCTGCATTCCCTCTACCATTTATATTGAGGCGGCGCCTCGCCCTGCCATGGTAGTCAAGTTAATTTTAATTAACTGCACGGTTCTCCGCCCTGCAATGGACTGGTGACCTGTCCAGGGTGTACCCCGCCTCTCTCCCAATGTCTATTGGGATTGGCTCCAGCCCCCCTGCAACTCCGTTTAGGGAATAAGCGGTAGATAATGGATGGATGTATGCACTGTTCTCTAGTGGCTCATAAAATAGATAATCCCTCCCACCTCTGCTGTCAAATACCAGCGGCTGTGCCAAAAACCAAGCGGAAACGCGTCTATGTGGTTTTCTGTAATCTGATTTTCCTTTGGTGATAAACCAACATATAAATGTCTCTGTTCTTTATTTAGTCTACTCCCCAGATATGCCCTCACGTCTGCCCATTCAGGACATCTGTGCTGGCTTGCTGACCAGTGTAGGCACAGCCATCCGCTACTGGTTCCATTACACACTGGTTGCCTTTGCATGGCTCGGTGTGGTTCCCCTCACTGCGTGTAAGTAGTGTCCACAAGCATAAATAAAGTACAATCACGTCCGCCAGGATAAACTCATCTCTCATAGATTAATTTGTAAATAATCATTTAGTGTTGATTGATTTTGGAAGATGTTTTAAAACATGTGTTTTCAGTGACACCAATGTATTGCTATGGTTGCTTTATCACAGGTCGCATCTACAAGTGTCTTTTTACCGGCTCTGTGAGCTCTCTACTGACGCTGCCGTTGGACATGCTCTCTACGTAAGTTTTTCCCAGGATTAGAGCTGTGTTAATAATTCAGCGTTTTTTTTGTGTGTTAGCATAGTTTCTGTTGTGTCCCTGCAGAGAGAACCTGCTTGCAGACTGCCTACAGGGTTGCTTCGTTGTCACCTGCACTCTGTGTGCATTTATCAGTCTAGTCTGGCTCAGAGAACAGATAGTCCATGGCGGCGCCCCTCAGTGGTTAGAGCAGCACCAGCCACCGCCACCTAATCTGGCCGGACAAGCCAACGAGGTACATGACTCATTATGCAATAAAGCATACTGTTAATCGAGTTTATCTTTATTTAAAATAGACGTCCTGTTTTGTTATGATAAGGCACAAGCAGCAGGTCAGGGAGCCGCTGACGAGCATCCTGCGGCTCAGCCAGGCCCGGCCGATCCTCCAGGCCAGAATGAGGCAGAGCCAGAACCCCCCGATGTACCCCCAGACCAGGCTGAAGACCCAGAGTTAGAAGAAGAAGGAGCAGCTGCTGAAGATGCGGACCCAAACAATGGAGCACAAGGTTGTTTAGCAGAGAATGATGTAACAATGTGTGAAAATGCTTCCAGAAACACTCAGTTAATCATTTTAATGCACACATTTTGCATCAGTTACATAAAACAGGCCTGATATGAGACACCGATCCAGCTGTCATTTATCACTTCAGATATAATGCATCGGCTAATTTCCCATCTTATAATAACACGTTTTCTGTTTCTGGCTGGTATAAATAAGACTATGTTTGATATGCTATGTAGATGACATGAACTGGAATGCCTTGGAATGGGACAGAGCAGCAGAGGAGCTCACCTGGGAAAGGGTAAGAATGTGACTTTTGTTTCCAAACATCACATTATTTACAACTTTCTAAGGAGGAGATGACGTCCATTACAAATAATGCTTTAAATATTTGGTATTTTCATTTCCTGTTTAGATGCTAGGCCTGGATGGATCGCTGGTGTTTTTGGTAAGTCTCTTTTTGGGATCTCTGATGTCACAATTATCATTTATGTTGTATAAAAACTAGATCAGCTTTAACACTTGAGTTAAAGATTGATGTGTTGGTCTTACAGGAACATGTATTTTGGGTTGTGTCTCTTAACACACTTTTCATCCTGGTCTTTGGTGAGTAGAATTAAACAAGTAGAGAACAAATTAAGATTAACAATGTTTTGTTATATTCATCATATTAATAACAGATTTATAACTCCTGCCCTTTTTTTTCTAGCATTTTGTCCCTACCACATTGGCCACTTCTCTGTTGTTGGTCTTGGCTTTGAGGAATATGTAAGCCATCTCACCTTTCTAACGTAATCATCCATTCATTGAATAATTTTTTATCTTATTGAATAAAATCTGCTTTAATGTAGGTTCAAGCATCTCACTTTGAGGGCTTAATCACCACAATCGTTGGCTACGTACTGCTGGCCATGACGCTCATCTTGTGCCACGTATCCTTTTGTCTAACAAGATAAATAAACTTCAGATGATGTTTTTTTTAATTATTTTTTTTACGTGTGACAGTTTTATACATGTGAGTTACGATCCTGTTATAATGGAAGCAGAAGCAGTGTGTGGATTAATTTCAGCGTATGCGAAACTGATCCTTAATGGTGATCGTAGGGACTGGCGGCTCTGGTCAGGTTCCAGCGTTCCCGTCGTCTCCTTGGAGTCTGCTATATTGTTGTCAAGGTAACATCTGAGTACATTTCTGCTGTGTTGTTGTTTGTTGTTGATCATGGAGACAATGGTGAAGCTACACATAAATATTCACCCTTTAATGTTTATAATTGTGGTTTATTTATACAAATGGGAAAATGCAGCTCTATCATGCATTTGACTTATTTATAAATGGACATGTACATATAAATATCAGAGCATAGGAGGTGCCACAGTTTAAAGGGAGTTATATGATGATTTTAGCGGCAGCGTGTCCGCAGCGGCATGGCTGTGTGAACGCAATAACTTTGACAGACTTTCATTGGATATCTTTCACATTGCTTTGGAGTACTGGTCACTATGAGAGGCCGAACTGATTAGATATCCAGCATTTTTGGATGATAACTGTTGCCACCATGGAGAGTTTTATGTAAAAAATATCACATTTTTCCTCATAACTCAAAGTATTTGTCCCATTGGTTTGAAGCTTTGTTCATATGAAAGCACTAAATGACGACTTGTTTCATACTTTGAGTTTTCTCAAGTTCCGAAATTGAAATTGAAATTTGGCCTTTTTTTTTAAATATTTTATTTAATACATTTTTGGACATAACAGATTAACCTTTGGTCCCATCCAGGGGAAACCAAATGTTGCTTAAACGACTAGTGATTAAGCTGCCTTTTGTTGTGTACTTAATTTTCCCGCTAGGGGGAGCTTTTAATCGGAAATGTCACATTTTTGGCTATTTCTCGACAACCGTTTGTCCAATTCACATCAAATCTAATGGAAATGACTATAGTGGTCATACTGCTCATGACTTGTGTTTTGACCCCTGACTTTCCTAACTTTCTCGCTAGGGAGAGTTTTTTCATAAAAAAAACACATTTTTTGCTATTTCTTTTCACACGTTGTGAAATTCATGTCCAACCAAATGCAAATGAAGCGACTGGTAATCACAGGTCTTGTAGTTGATTGTGTGTATGTGCTAACCCCTGAGTTTTTTTTTATTTATTTGGTCTGACCTGATCCTCCAAAACTTATATTGGTCTTGTTGCATAGGGCTTGTTTTGTAAATGTATTAAAGTATAAAAATGGAAATGTCACATGATTATAGGTATTCAGACTTATGTATGTGTTTACTGTGACACTTTTTATATTTAACTCTGATGCTGTTCATTCCTTCTAATCATCATTGAGATGGTTTGACACCTTTGATGGAGTCCAGCTGCTTTAACCTGTAAATAACTGCAAATGAACAGAGGCAGGAAATTCAGAGTACTTTCTGTACCATCTGTACATAATCATAGAAAGTCAGTAGAGATTGGGAGCCGTGGTGTCTGCAGGAACGTCTCACTCTGCCTTTTGAAAGGTTTTAAAAATTCACTGAATTAATTAAAGTGCAGTTTCACTAAAATGACTTATTTATGTTTTAACTTTTATATGTTACATAAATAGCATTTTCAAGAACTAAATGTCTATTTCCCTTACAGGTTTCTTTACTGGTTGTTGTGGAGATTGGTGTTTTTCCATTGATCTGTGGCTGGTGGCTTGATATCTGCTCTTTAGTAAGATTTGTTTTCTCTAAATCATGCTTGTATTTTATTTTTAAATTGTTGCTTAGCACTGTTAAGTAATTCTTCTTTAGTCCTATCTCTCCGCATACATCAATGCATGATTTAATAGGATATAATAGTAGTTTGTAGCTCTATTGGAAAACATTTTAAGTGGCTTTAGCGTGGCTGTCCAGCACAAAGACTTGTTCACACAGCTAATGTATTCATCAACACAGAGTCAGAGAACAGCCTGGTTCTCCTGCTGCAGAGTTGGAGTACCATGTGCTACTGTGATGTACAACTGTGTTGTCTCTGATTGTCACGTTTTGGCATTTTTGCACGTTACCCTTACTACCACACATTCAAGCTTTTCTATCATTTTTTCTCCATGTGCTTTTTTTTATCATAGTGTTGCAGATTAAGCATTTCTTTCTTTCTTTTTTATGCAGTCTTTTTTATCATTTTGTATAAAACACCAGAAGGAAGCTTGGATTAGTGCGTTTGATTGCATCAGTCAATAAGTGTACTGTTTAATCCTGCTCAGCCGTTTCCAGTTAATTGATGTTTAGTAACGCTGAGTTTGCCCCTCAGAGGCGGATTTAAGTAGGCACTTATCAGCTCCACTGCAGAGCTACAAGAGATGTGTATTTCTCAAAAGAAAGACATGAAATTAGTAAGTGACGAGGGGGGAAAGGCCTGTTGTTTTAAACCAGAACTTAAATATGTTTTTATGATTGCAAATATGTACTTTAGTGAGAAAAATGAATGGTCCGCTACTTGTTTTACAAAGAAATGTACCTCGCCTGTATAGTATACACTTTTCTTAGTCTATAACATTTACTGGAATTACTGGTCTTCTGCTGATCTGTAAACATTAAAGAAATATCAGCAGCATGAGCCGTGCATGGACAAATTCACTCATAGAACTGTAGTATAGCAGAAATAAACTCATCTGTCTGCTTTGGTTTTTAAAGGTTGCTTTAACTCAACACTGCCAGGGTTAATACCGATAATAATCATGACGTTATTCTTCTGAATGAATTGTTTCTCTGATAAATGCTTCAGTAGCATTGTGTAAATTTATAGAAAGATTTTTATTAAACAAAGAGATTTACGTGTAAGGCTTTTTTTTTTGGTCTGGTTTTCGGCCTCTCTGTGTGTTGGCTCTGTAATGGACTGATCACCTGCCCTTGGTGTTCCCCGCCTCTTACCTGAATGTCTGCTGGGACAGGCTCTAGTAGTCTTGGGTTAATTGGATTAAGTGGTTAAGAAAATGACCAACTGGCTTTTTTTTTATATACGTTTATTATAAATAAATCAAATTTATTATAAATAAAACAAATCTAATTATTTCTTTCTTTACTGATTATAATTAAACATGTAAATGTTATTTAGATAAATCTGATTTAGCATTTAGGGTTTATATTAATGTACACTAGGAGTCATTTTTTACTGGCAATCTATTTAGATGAACGTCATGATTGGACTTTTCCGGTTTTCCTCCTGCAGGAAATGTTTGATGCCTCCCTGAAAGACAGAGAACTGAGTTTCACATCAGCTCCTGGTACTACCATGTTCCTGCACTGGCTTGTGGGAATGGTGTATGTCTTCTACTTTGCGTCTTTCATTCTTCTGCTGAGAGAGGTGAGACCAAACAAAAATACTGAGTTTTAGCAGGTTTTTTTGGTAGAGCTTGTCCCATTTGGAGGTTTGACGTAGCAGATATTTAGCTGCATGCTTAATGTGCTTACCTTGTGTCTCCATCAGGTGCTGAGACCTGGAGTGCTGTGGTTTCTGAGAAACCTCAATGACCCAGATTTTAACCCGGTGCAGGAAATGATTCATTTGCCAATCTACAGACATTTGCGACGCTTCATCCTGTCTGTGGTTGTCTTTGGCTCTATTGTGCTGCTCATGCTGTGGCTGCCGATCAGGCTGATAAAAGTACTGATGCCAACTTTCCTTCCATACAACGTTATGCTCTACAGGTAATCTGCAAAGGAGAAACACAACTTAATAGTTGTTTAGAAGGAAAACAGTGCTGCTGTGTTTCTGAAGTGATTAGTCAGAAGCAAAGTCATTTTCTGCCAGATGTTTTTTTTTTTCTAATTGCCCCTTTTTTTAAACGTCCTTTCTCTCAGTGACGCTCCTGTCAGTGAGCTGTCTCTGGAGCTGTTATTACTTCAGGTTGTGCTTCCCGCTCTGCTGGAGCAGGGACACACACGCCAGTGGCTCAAAGGCCTGGTCAGAGCCTGGACAGTCAGCGCTGGTTATTTACTGTAAGTCTGAACTTCTGTGATCGTGATGCACAGAATCATATTCACGCAGTCACTTCACAGCTCGTTTCCATGACTACTTGTGAAAAACGGACTACTTTTCTTCGTTTGCAGAGACCTACACTCCTATCTTCTCGGCGAGCAGGAGGACAATGACACCAATCAGCCGGTGAACAATAATAACAATCCTCCCCATGGCCATCAAAACAACAACAACAACAACCCTGCCCCCGCAGTTGGGGAGGGGCTGCATGCAGCTCATCAGGCCATCTTGCAGCAAGGGGGACCAGTAGGTTTCCAGCCCTACCACAGACCTCTCCGCTTCCCATTTAGGGTGAGACAATCTCATGGTGTTAATCATGCTTTGATATCATAAGAGGAATGTTTTTGTTTTTTTGAGGAGGCATGGTTGTCTCCTCCTGTCATATTTTACTGGTTTTATCACACTTTTTCTTTTTAAAATGGAAATAATTTGCTCTAAAGCAATGTGAGAACATGTCTTCTCCTCTTTCTAACACACGATTGAGAGCAAACACTCATATTTGTAGACCTTTATGATTAATAAAAATCTTACTGTTGCTTTTTTATTGGTCATGTATGAGGAAAATACATTTAGCCCCAGTAGCTAATCATATAAATCACCATCAGACTCGCCCTTCATCCTTTTAGGTTTTAAGTCTTTATGCCTATGTTATAACAGTGTTAACGCAGCTGTGAATAAAATAGTTAAACTTGTAAAAAGGGAAGTTTTTAGTTATGTAATGTGTTAGTTTTTGTTCTAAAACGGTTCCCTTTTTCTCCAGATCGTGTTGCTAATAGCATTCATGTGCATAACTCTGCTGGTGGCCAGTCTGGTGTGTCTAACTCTACCAGGTGAGGTGTGGCTGCAAGCAGCTTAACTAACAGATGATTTACTGGAGCTGTGGTTCCACACCCAAACCACAATTACAGAGTGCATATATGAATACATCCAGGAGGTTTTCTCTAATGCATTTGAAACTAAAGTAGTGATTTTCTATTTCCAATACCTCATATGCTGATGAGTTGTTTTATTTATTTTTGCTGTGTGTTTCAGTTTTCACAGGCCGCTGGTTGATGTCGTTCTGGACAGGAAATTCCAAAATCCACGAGTTGTACACGGCAGCATGCGGTCTGTATGTCTGCTGGCTTTCCATCCGTGGAGCCACAGTTCTGCTGGCCTGGATGCCACAGGGCCGCATTGTGATCATGCACAAAGTGCAGGAATGGACGCTCATGGTAAGTATCAGTTCTCAGCTGTGTAAAACAGAATTAACTTGCAAAACTCTTTTCAATTCTTCCATATGATCTAGTTTTCTCCACTGATGCTTACGTACGTTATATATCCGGACTTGTATTTGCAGATCCTGAAGACCCTTGTAGTAGCTCTTCTGGTTGCTGGAGTCATTCCGCTGCTACTTGGTCTGCTGTTTGAACTGGTCATTGTGGCCCCCCTCAGGGTACCTCTGGACCAAACACCTTTGTTCTATCCCTGGCAGGTATGACCATGTGCATGCATGCTCTGTGTGTCACCATGACCCAGCAGGAAGTTGAAAGAGCTCCTGATTTGTGGAGGAGTTCTTAAAATGATGCTCATTGTTTATATTGGTCCTGCAGGACTGGGCTCTTGGAGTGCTCCATGCTAAAATCATTGCTGCCATCACTCTCATGGGCCCTCAGTGGTGGCTGAAGACTGTTATTGAGCAGGTAGATGGTGTTAGTCTTTTTTTTATGCTGAGCACATAAGCAACTGAGTTACTACTAAATCGTATGCTAACTGCAACCATCTTTGGTGATTTTGTTGCCTTTTGTTTAAATCCTGATAAAATAGCAGAGATTTCCCAAAATGTGGTCCCTAAATTTATACGTCTATTCAGGTTTATGCCAATGGGATTCGTAACATTGATCTCCAGTTCATAATCCGGAGACTGGCTGCTCCGGTCATCTCAGTCCTGCTGTTGTCACTGTGTGTACCGTACGTCATCGCCGCTGGGGTGGTCCCTGCTGTAGGTCAGTATCTCAGGTTTTTTTCCTCCTATTAGCTGACATCACATTTTCCTTGCATGTTTTTTTTTTTTTTATTGGATCTTACTTTTTAAATTTTAGTGAATCTCACTGCAATTGGAATATTACAGGATACAAGTGATTGAAAAGTTGGGTTTTTTGCAGGAGTTACCCCAGAGATGGAGATTCTCATGCAGAGAAGGATCTACCCATTCCTGTTGATGGTGGTGTCGCTCATTGGCATCCTTACCTTTCAGATCAGACAGTTTAAACGCCTTTATGAACACATAAAAAACGACAAGTATGCATCTTTCAATATACACCCATAAAGCAGCAGAAAGATTAATGTTTTACACAAAGTCCGGTCCTCCATCTATTATCCTGCAGCGTTTATATTCAGCCTTTCTCCTGCATCTAAATAAAATCATTGAATTCCCTCATCTACATGTCATTCGGCTCTACATGGTAACTTTACATAAAAAACTGTAGGATTGTAGATCTGCAGGACTGGACTTTGTCACCAGTTTCACATGTGAAAGGTTTTATATTTAACATGTTTGTTTTAAAACTTACAATTTGTTTAGTTTAATTATAAGTTTTCATCTGTTCTTGCAGGTACCTGGTCGGCCAGAGGCTTGTCAACTACGAGCGAAAATCTGGCAGATCAAACTCGATCCCAACTTCCAACCCTGTCGCAGAGTAAATCTTCCTGTCACCTCGCCTCGTTTTGTTATCCTGCACACCCTCTACATCCTTTACCCAATCTGTTGATTTTCAACCCATTCCTCAAAGTAATCCTTTTGTATCTTAGTGGATCTATTTGGATTTGATCGAGGATGTTCACTTTCCTTTGGTACACATCAAATGGAAGAACATATTTCAGTCCTTATTATGGAACCACTCTGTTATATCTCACACAAGATGTAGGCAGGGAAGGTAAAGATATGATTTGAAGCCCGACATCTGTATCGTCATTCATGCCTTGCTTTGTAAAGTGCTGCCTGATAACTGTATATGTGTAAATACTTTAAACACAGACTTTGTCTCATAAAAAAAAAAAAAAACAGTTGTGAAAAAATGCAATTTCCATTGTACATCTTAAAAGTGTATGTATAATTTATTAAATCAAAATGACAGTTTACACTTGGTGTGGCATAGTGACATTATTAAATGACCCTCTTATTGACTGCCTTACATAAATATATTTTAATTTTACCTTAATTGTTAACAATTGAAATGACCTTTGCTCCAAGTTAATGAATTTTTGAGCACCTGAAGATGAAACAGCAAAGCTTAATTCATTCATTTTGCAGAATATTGTGAGAACATAATCTTTGTAAATTAACTATGCAAGTGTTACAAATGTTTTTTTTTTAATTAAAGCTCATTTTGCAGTGTATGGATTAGTATAAAACAGGTGGTGGAGTGATGGTTTCATCTTTTGGTACAAGTGGAGATGAAAGCACAATTCCAAATTGTTCTGCCAGAACAGCAGGAATCTCCTCTTCATCAAGATCCCTGGTTTTGGTTTCCATCTGACCCGTTTCTCCTGATGGAAATGTGGTGCTTGTGAGCTTGCGGCCCATATAAGTCAGCCTTCCACCCGGTTTTAAAACCGTGCAGAGGGACTTGCAAAAGAAAATGGAGCTGGGAGAACTTTGATGGTACTGGCACATCTCTGCAAAGTCCTCCAGACGTCGAGGTTCAAGTGTGAACTTATAGATCTGTGACCAGTCCCCATCTTCGCCTCTGTTTTCTTCCTTTTGCCACTCTAAAAAGTGCATCCCTGTGCTGTTTCTAATGCGGTAAACCCTGTGTCCCTGCACCTGAAGGCCACAGGTGTCCAGTGAGAGAGGGACACTGTAACCTGGAACACCGAATCCCACATCGCACAGCCATCGCTGTCCTTCCACACTCACCAGCAGAATCAGGTGATCAAATGGGGGCCCATAGCACCCTGTTATAGAGTTTTTCACCTGGCCTGAGAGGACGGTGACCTGGAAGCCCAGCTTAGTCAACAGCCAAGAGAAAAGGGAGTTATTCTCGAAACAAAAGCCACCGCGGCGTCGGTTCACAATCTTGTCGTAAAGGGAAGGTATGTTAATGTGGACATGTCCGCCGCTGTGTACCGTGAGGTTTTCAAACGGCACCGACAGCAGGTGGCAGGTTTGAAGGTCGCGCAGCAGCTCCAGGTTGGCCTGAACTGCAGAACCCAGAAATCCGATGCGTCTCAAGTACTTCTCCACGTCCATGTCTGCAGAAGTCATTTCAGCACACGTCTCTGTAATTTATAACCTGCAAATAAAGTTCAGGAATGAAGAAAACAAGTTCACTGATCGTTTAAACCTGGTTTAGTGTCCGCGTTGTGTACTTCCTGTTGGAGTCTGGTAAACTGGAGGGTTCAAATGTCAAACTGGACAAAGTCTAAACAGGAAGATAACTATGTGAATTTAGGCTACTATTAAAAATGCTGACAAAACAAGTAAGTTTCTATTTATTCAATATTAATTCAATGTTGTAATCTTTTAATAGGCACTGGTTAAAGAAGCTTGAAATTGCCTGGATAAGTGAAGAATTATTTTTTTATTTTTCTTGTCTGTTTTCGCTCAAAGTGACGTCACGTGCCGACACTCCCCTTTCCCCAGCAGAGGGGAAAAGATGGCGCCCACACACGTACTGAGATGCTGTCAACGGGGTTTAGCATGGATACCTGTGATTTTTATCGCCCTTGTCGTCTGCTGGTCCTATTATGCTTATGTGGTGGAGCTTTGTATATGTAAGTAGACGTCCTGTTTTCTTTTATTAAACCTCTACATGCTTTGAAAAAACGCTGTACTGTACTGTTCACACAAACACAGCTGCTGCTGCTGTTGCTGCCATCAGGAAGTGGATGGACCGCAGCTCAACAATGGTGTTGGCAAAACCGGCTCATTTAAGCTAATTATGTTAGCTGGCATGGTATAGGCTTGATTAAATTCAAGGGAATATGCCCTGGATACAGAAAAACTTTCACATTGACGTCTGCATATCGACCCGGCTTCTCTTTGTGGGTTTTTTTTTCAGACTGAATGGAGTCTGGATGGAGGAAACACACACACACACACACACACACAAACGGCATTTTAATGATTGGTAATGTAAACAGGCTGCTGGAGCCTGTAATTAGCTTGGCACATGAACTGCCTGTTAGTTTAGTTTGTAGGGCTTTGGCTTAAAGATAAAAGTGTTGTAACATTGTAAGAATAAAGACATTTAACGGGACTGAATTAATGAAAATGCATAAAACCTGATTTTTTTTTATATCAACTTGTCTACAGATAAGATCACAAATATGTTCTGTATAATACAAAGAAAGCTATTAAAATGCATAGAAAGCTTTTAGGAAGTTTATTTATATGTTTTTTCCTTGTCTGAAAATAAGTTGTATATGTAACATGTGGTTTAATGTGTTTTTAAATTATTTATAAATTATGATCCTCACACATTTTTTTTTCTTTTTACCACAAGCTTTTTTGTATTGCTTAAACTATATAATTAAATATAACTGATGTTTATTGTGTAGCTTTATTTTTGCAAGTTTCCTTTGAATGAATCCGATGAGGATCATTTTATTGAAGGCTCACTCTCTGATCTGGCTAACACCACTCTTTATCTCTTGCAGTCACCATTCGCAGCCTAGGAGAGAAGTGTAAGTGTTTGAAGAGATTAAAACTGTCTATTTAATCCACTGTGTGCAAATACAAGTACTTTGGCCACTTATTGGGTAAAATCTCTTGGAAATGTGCTCTGTAGACGTTGTTAGAAAGGTTGGCACAAAACCTGCGCTACCTTTCGCAGTGCTGAAGCTTTCCTCCTCAATCAGCACTGGATATTAGCTTTCTTCTTTTATTAATAATGTAAATGTCCAGTTACTTCTACCTCACAGCCTAATTAACTTAATCAGTATTGTTATTTAAACTGGATTAAATTTCTCTGTTTGTGTTTTTTTTCCTCCATCCAGTTGTCTACCTGACTTTCTTCCACCTCTCCTTCATCATGTTTGTGTGGTCTTACTGGAAGACCATCTTCACCAAGCCTGCTAATCCCTCCAAAGAGGTACGATAACCCAACTCTCTGAGACGTCCCACTCTGTCTGCATGTCTGTAATCTATTTATCAGAAATGGGAAGGTAAACATGTTGTGGTGTTTCCAATCTAGTTTTGCCTGCCAAAGGCTGAGAAGGAGCGCTATGAGAAGGAGGAAAGGCCGGAGACCCAGCAGGAGATCTTGTGGAGAGCTGCCACCAATCTGCCTCTGTACACTCGCACCGGTGCCGGAGGTCTGTAACATCAGATGATAATGAAAAGGAGTTTTCCTATGTTAGTCGTAGCCATCTAATTATGACAAATGATTGTATTGGCATGACTCAGCAATCCGATACTGCGATCGCTGTCAAGTTATCAAGCCGGACCGGTGTCATCATTGCTCTGCGTGTGACATGTAAGAGAATCATACTGGGGGTAAATACATTCCTATCATTTTTACATGGATCTTTTTATGTTTTTAATCTGTTGTTTTGTGGCAGGTGTGTGCTGAAGATGGACCACCACTGTCCCTGGTATGCAGGACCAGCTTCCTTACATCTTATTGAGGGATTCACTTCCCAAACGGCTTAGAAAATGCTTTTTAATCTCTGGTCTTTTATATTACTTGAACATGAGATTCATATTTAAATGCTAACAGGGGTCAGGGGGGTTAACTTAAGCCTCCACCTTCCTGTAATATTGACTTTATAATCTCTGCTCAGGAAGTGATATATCAGATGTGAGTTTTGTGTGTCTGCAGGGTGAATAACTGTGTCGGATTCTCCAACTACAAGTTTTTCATCCTTTTCCTGGCCTACTCGCTGGTGTACTGTTTGTTCATTGCAGCCACGGTTCTGCAATATTTCATAAAGTTCTGGACAGTGAGTACACCATGCACAGGAACGCACTGGTTCTGTTAACTTGGCCGAGCCAGGATGAGCATCCTTTGAGTTGGTTGTTCACGGCGCTGACCTCTCCTCCGTTTTTACTCTGTCCTCTCTCACCCTTCACCCCATGACCCTCGCTTTGTTCCACGTCTTTTATCCTAAGTAGTCGTACACTGGGTCATTGTTCTCGCTGATGTCTTTCCTCTGTTTGCCTCTCCACTATCAGAAGCATCAGTCACACCACTGGTGACGGCAAACCCCTTCTCTCTTTCTTGTCTTTGCTGCTCTACTTGGACATCCTCTCATCTTTCATCTCTTTTATTTCTTCCATTTTTGGCACAGTTTGCATATTCACTCACTCTTTTTGTTACTTTTGTTTCCACTGTTTCACCAAACTTGGCCTGGATTTGATTTCCATCTGAACTCCTCCCTCTTTTCTCCTGGTGTTGCTAACCGGTGTTGTTTCTGTCTGTACTAAAGCTTTGCCGGAGGAAATCGGCAGAGAACTGCCCAAAGGTAACCCAGCCATCCTGCCAAGCCTGTAATAGCAGAGCCATCAACATCATTGCCATCCTGATGTGCATGCAGTGATGTGGTTTAAGATACTTTCTGTTGTCTCCTCCTCTCTTTCTTTCTCTCTTTTTTTTTTTTTTAACACAAATACCTTCAAAATAAAATGATAATCCCTGTCCTGTTCCTCTTCTCCCCAGAATGAGCTGGAAGACACTCACGCTAAATTCCACGTCCTGTTTCTGTTTTTTGTGGCGGCTATGTTCTGCATCAGTATTTTGTCCCTCTACAGCTACCATCTGTGGCTTGTTGGGAAGAACAGGTCTACTATAGGTAAGAACATGCAGAACGGCTTCTCATTTCATTTACTCAGAATATAAAATTGTTTTGCTGTGTTTTTTTTTTTTTTATCTTTTTAAGTTGATGGTTCAAAGAAGGCTAAAAGTTTCCTGTTCATCTGAAACAGATTCTAACTTTTCCAATAAATAAAGACTCCTCTTTGTCTCTCTCTCTCTTTCTCTCTGTCTGTCTCTTTCTGTCTTTGTCTCTTTTTCTGTAGCTCTCTGTCTGTCTCTCTCTCTCTGTCTCTCGCTCTCTCTCTCTGTCTCTCGCTCTGTCTCTTGCTCTGTCTCTCTGTCTCTCTGTCTCTCTCTCTCTCTGTGTCTCTGTGTCTCTTTCTCTCTCTCTCTCTTTTCTCTGTCTGTCTCTTTTCTCTGTCTGTCTCTTTCTCTCACTCTCTTTTCTCCATCTGTCACTCTCTTTTCTCTCTCTCACTCTCTCTGTCTCTCACTCTTTCTCTCTCTGTGTCTCTGTCTGTCTCTTTCTCTCACTCTCTTTTCTCCATCTGTCTCTCTCTTTTCTCTCTCTCACTCTCTCTCTGTCTCTCGCTCTTTCTCTCTCTGTGTCTCTGTCTGTCTCTTTCTCTCTCTCTCTTTTCTCTGTCTCTTTCTCTCTCTCTCTCTGTGTCTCTGTCTCTTTCTCTCTCTCTCTGTGTCTCTGTCTCTTTCTCTCTCTCTCGCTCTCGCTCTTTTCTCTGTCTCTCTGTATAAAATATAGAAACTTGAAGGGTAACATAAATGATCTAACTTGTGTATATATAAAACTGTAACAATAGAGTTAAAAATAAAATCAGCATTTACTGAATAGTTCTGAAAATAAAGTTCAGAAACTATAAATTATATCAAAGCTCATTGTTGTGTCGTTAAAGAGATTTTGGTTCATATGTATTTTAAATAGTTTTTACATAGATACATAGCTCATTAAATTATCGCTCATTAAATGATCGTGTATCAGGTTGAATTAATTCACATAATTACAGAATTACATCTCATCCTGAGCTGTAGCTTCTTTCAGCCAGAAGTTGGGGAGATCATTTCCATGTTCCCTTATATTACACGCCAAACCCCATGTTGCTTCCTAATGTGTGTATCGGGGTATGAATGTACGGGTAGTGCGGCGTATTTTGAAGCAAAATTAAGTGACGTTTTCTCTTTGTTACAGTATTGTTTGTCCCACTGGATCTGTTATGAGCATGTTACTGTTGCTTATTGTTTAACAGCATTCTCATGTTTTGTCCTCCCCGCAGAGGCGTTCAGAGCTCCGGTCTTTAGGACGGGGTCGGATAAAAATGGCTTCTCTCTGGGTTTCCGGAAGAACATTGCTCAGGTCTTTGGAGACCAGAAGAAGTACTGGCTGCTGCCCATCTTCACCAGGTAAAAGAAGATAAACACCTTATTGAATGAATGTTTTTTATAGCTTAAATCTGACCCTAAGATAATGGATACGTTGTTGTTTAATCCAATCCATTTATAGTTTGCTTCTGTTCACTCCAGTCAGGGTGATGGTCTGACGTTCCCCACTCGGCTGGTTAATGCTGACGTGGAGCAGGCCACCGTGACTCTTCATCCAGAGCCAAGTAAAAGGTAGCTCCTCCTCATGTAGGCTAACTGTATTTGTCCACTTTAAAATGGAAAATCAGGCTAAAATGGTGTTTAATGTGCAGCATGGCTGAAATCCCAGTGAGCCCGCTCAGCGAGTCTCAAAATCGCCTCCTCACCAATGAGCAGCACGCCAACAATGTCGGTGAACATCTGGCTACAAATTCCCTCAAATCAGGTGAGCTCTTGCAGCCATGTTATTTCTCAGATGGAAAATGTCAAATAACTCAACTCATTGCTTTTTTTTTCCGTTTGCTTCACAGCTGAAAGCGAAACTGTCACAATCTCCATGGAGAGCGAGTCCTAACCAGGTTATCTCTCCACTTGCTCTGACCGATGCACACTCAGATGTTCATTTATGCAAGTCATGATTAGCTAAGCATGATTCTTCTCTCTTTGCCACAGGAGAAATGCCTCTGTCATCTAATACGATGCCTTAAACAACTCAACAGTTTTGTTCATCATCATGGCAACAGTCACCCTCCCCAGTGCAGAGAGCATCCCACAGGCTCATTCAACGTAACTATGGCAACGCAGGCCACCAACCACCACAGCACCGTCATGCCTTTATAGCAGATTTGCATGGAGTCATAATCACCTCTCCCACCTACCCTCATATGAAATGTGACACATGCTCATTCTTAGTCTCTCTCTCTCACACACACACACACATGCAACCACACATATTTGCAGTGTTGCATTCAGCTAGCTGCAGATTTTCCTGTGCCGTTTCCTGTCACTGCTCAGAGGGTTTATTGGAGAAGCCTGGAGGGACTTGGAGCTGCTTTGTGTTTTATTTAAAACTACTTTTCGTGCCAAAACCTTGCTTGGTTCACCAAGACTTGTTTAACAGACGCAAAGCTGCAGTGAAGTGTCTGAAGGGTACAAACTGGAGTAGTGTTTTTTTTTCCTTTGAGTCTTTAGAAAGGCAGCATCTGCAGTGGAGCTGGATCAGTTTACCCGCCTTTTTGTGTCTTATTTTTAACTAACAATGTTTGGGCTCGTCTGTGGTTCACGCCTATTGGGATGGCTGTTTCCCCACCAAAAACCTGGACTTGTCTTCCTCAGAACTGGACTGCATGGCTCAGTGGACTGTCCCAGTGCACAGCAGTGAAGACTTATGGTTTGATTTTGGGTGGCAAGTTGGATATCAGAGCACAAGACGGCGCATTTGCACTTTGTTGATTTTCAGTGTATATCATAAAAAATGTGCAGCCTCATCCACCTTTCTTTTTCCTTCAAGGCATCCTTTTATGACAGATCTTTGCTTATGTGTTTATGTATGTGTATAAGAGAGAGAATGCATATCACAGTTGAAGTGGCAGTTTTTTTTCCTGTCTTAAAGGCACTAAAAAAATCATCTTTGTGTCTGCAGCCAACCGATGTTTAACCACGCTGCTTCTATGTGGACAGTTTAAGCATTGGAGATGTTTTTTTCAGTGCAATGTGCAGCATCCTGTCCAGAGATGTCTAAAGCCTGTTTTTTCTACAGCTCCGTGTTTCAGACTTGACCAAGACACCAACTCTCCTTGCCAAATAAGGGCTGGGATGTCAGGAGATCTGACATCTGAACCTGAAGTGTTTACAGCATCCTAGCTTTATCTTAACCTCACTGGCCAGTGTCATCGTAACCAAACTGTATCCAGCAGTAACTGTGACAAAATGTTTTATGCAACATTGATCAGTCCCTCTTTAAACTGTAGCGGGTGATGATGTCCTTTGCAGTGCAGCTGCACGCCCTGCAGGTGGTGACAAAACTCTGCTCCCATCATCAATCCAGGCTCAAAACACTTTTTCTAAGCTGTATTGTTTTGCACCACTGTTCTATAAAAAAACATCAACATTTAATTTTATAACCTAATTTTTCTAAGATTGGCTGTAAAAGAGGTGCCGTCTGCAGCTTCTGCTGTCTTTGTCACAGTGTATTTGGGAAAGAGCTCGGTGTTACATATTGTGAAAAGTCTCGGATTGTGGATAAACTCAACAGTGCATTATGTTGTCAGTGTTATGCATCTGGTGTGTGAATCACAGGGTCTGCTAAAGGATTAATTCAAACAGCATTAGTCATTTAAACTTTAACCAAATACGAGATGCTTTTTCTTTCCTAGGAAATTTTATGTCGGTGCAAGTTTTATAATATCAGTGGGTGAAACTATCATTATCATTAATTATGACTCTAATAGAATGAGCCCCTGTACCAACACACTGATGTACGTGTTTACAGCTAGCTTTTGTTAAATGGTAATAGTAATGCAAGTGTTGCTAGGAAACCGCGCCACAGACAAGACAAAGACAATATCGGATTGATAAGTGTTTTTAAAACCACTCTGTCTATAAACATAGTTTATTTCTTTCTAAGTAAGTTTTTATTTACAGATCACTACTTATGTATTACTGTATCATCACACTGTGGTTGGACCTTTTTAAGTAGTGGATTGAAATACTGTTATGATGATTTTAGCCAAGGTTCCTCATCATGTGCAGATTTTTTTCTTAATGAATTCAGTGAAAGTGAAGGATTTTAAAAATGGTTTGTGTAAAAAGCTTTTGATTTGGTCACATGAAGGGATCCCGGCTTGTTCTGCTCGTTAGAAACACTGTTTCTAAAACATCGGACCTGCATTGTTTTACAGTTGCCTATATTATCTCCAGGATGGTTGGCCTTGAGGCTAAGTGTGCATGTATTTTGTAATGCTTCAGTGAGCAGTTTTTCTAATGTCTTGGGGAGATGTGCTTCAGTGCAGCCGTGAGATTTTTTTTTTACACATCTGAAGATGCATACAGACTCTTGGCTCTAAAGCATGATACCTAACAGATTATTTTCCAAGTGCTGCCATTAAAATGGGAATTGTGATGGTTATAGGACCTTTTAATTTTCACAACTATAGCAAGGTGTCATCTTCAAAATGAGCTTTATTCTGGTCTGTATAAACCAATTACTGAAGCCATAAAACCTCCTTTATAAACAAGGATCTGAAAATCTCAGTCTCATTAGTTTTTTCCTTTTTTTTTATGCTACATCTGTCGTTACAGTGCAGGTGGTAGCCTATATCATAACGTGCTCTTTTTGTCCTATGAGTGACTGAGTGAGTGTGTGTTTGTGTGTGTGTGTGTGTATATTGACAATGTAAGAAGACGACTTATTTTCCTTGTCTGGTTCATTTTACTTTTACTGTTGTGGATGAAGTACATACCTCTACATATTTAACATAAAAATAACAATAAATGTCCTTTTTTTTTTAAACATTGAGTTTAATTTTTGTTCTCTGACTTGATTTTATTCTAAATAATTTGTTCCAAGATAAACTTTAGTTCATGTTTTGGGGGTTTTCTGAAATTTCTCCGGAGTTTTTCTTTTGCTCACTGATTTACTAATATGAAATCTTTTCTCAAAGGCTGAGTCAGTTGTGTCAACACATAAGATGATTATGCAGTCAAGATAAAATGGTATCTTCAGGCAATTTCTACCTGCAGCTTGTTCCAATGTCATTACTTGCCTCTACAGAAAACACCAAAGTTACCGCTTTAACATGAAGCAGGGCTTTCTGTACTAACAATGAGATTTATAAGGAGTTGTTCTTTAAAAAATTGTATCATTAAATGAAACGGTTCAGCGGAAAACATAAAAACGGCAGAACGGTTTCCAAAGACTTCCTAAAGAAAGGACAAAGCTCTGACTGTTTTAGGAAATGAGTTGTATTAAATATTGATTTTAAAGCCTGTTATAAAACTTAGATTGCTTACATCCCAACCAGTCTATGATCCCAACACATCCCAGTGGAACACATGTGGAACTCATCCCAGACTGTAATGCATCTAAACACGACTTCAAGACGGTCTGTGCAGACTGCAATAAACAACTCTGTGGAGGGAGGTGGTGAGGCAGTGCTGGTGAACCAGTGTTGGTGTCATCCTGGTCATGTCAATGTTAAAGAGGAAATCTGCACAGAGACATGAAACTGCTAGCTTTACCAGGCTTCAAACACAACATCCAAACACATTTGTGTTGATCTCTGGAGATTTTAACACCACCTCCTTCTCTGCTACTCTATCAGCTGCTCCACCAGAGAAAATAAAACTTGATTTTATGCTGATATTAAAAATGTACACAGCTCCTCTGCCAGCTTTAGGAAGATCTGACCATCATCTGGTTCTTCTCACCTCCTCCTAGAAGACCATCATTCAGCAAGAAGCTGTCATTAGAAAGACTATTAAAACCTGCTCTGATGATGATGAAGATGCTCTGAGAGGAAGCTACAGAGTGGAACGTCCTCTGTGATCCTCATGGAGATGACCTCAACAGCTTGAATGAGTGTGTGACACATTATTTAAACCTCTGTGTGGACAGCAGCATCCCAACAATACCAGTGAGGTCCTTCCCCATTAACAAACCCTGCATCACCAGTGACCTGAAAAAGCTCCTGTAAATTTGAATTTCCTTTTGGGATTAATAAAGTATTTTTCAATTACATTAGTTTTGCCTTGTTTGTAGCAAGAAAGAAACAAGAACTTGAACCTTCAGCTGCCTCCATTCTCGCTTAAAGGGCATGAGAAGTAAGAATCAAATAACTTCAGCCTGAAAGCCTAAATTAGAGCTTGGGTTCTAATAAACTCTCATATTGCTTCACGTTTGCCTTTTAAACAAAGAAATGAAGGTTCTTTGTCTTCATAATGTGCTGCATGTTCCAAATATGATCTGTGCTGAGTCAGGAGTAGCTTTTAGGATGCAACTGGGTTTTTTTTATTCCTTGACATTTCTACATTAAATTCAGATTATTTGTATAGCACACTTCACAACAGTGTCATCTCAGGCCATTTCCAAACACATCAAATCTTCCAACATGAGGATGCATGAGGAAAAATACCCCCCTTATAACAGGAAGGAAAAACCTCTAGCAGAACCCGGCTTAGGGACGGCAGCCGTCTGCCTCTGGTTGGGGGAAGAGGACAGAAAAGACAGATCATCGTGCACCAGGAAGACCTGCAGAAAGAAAAGACATTCATTAATGATACGTCATGTGTTTCTATAAGGAAGACGTGCAGAGACAGGAAGTGCTCAGTGCATCATGGGACATACCCTATTGCATGAATAATGCATGACTAATCTACCTTTAATTATAAGATGTATCAAAAATGAAGGTTTTAAGCTTGATCTTAGAGGTACAGAGCATGTCTACCTCCACATCCACAGTGGGAGCTGGTTCCATAAGAGCTGATAGCTTCTTCCCATTGTAGACTGTGGGAACCAGTCTGTTTGAAATATATGAACTATCATGGAGAGCTTTATACACAAGGAGAAGAATTTTAAACTCTAAATTTAACAGGAAGTCAATAAATAGAGCCTAAACAAGTGAAATATGATCTCCCCAGCTGGTTCTCAGTAGAGCCCTCGCTGCAGCATCATCAGCTGGAGATTTTTCAGGGCAAAAATAGGACAAAACATTAATAAGGAATCACAGAAATTCATTCTGAAGTAACAAAGAAATGGACTAATTTTTCTGCATCCCTCTGAGACAAAATGTCCCTAATTATTCCCGCAAGAAATGTCTGTCAGACACACCCCAGAGTCAGCATCTGCATGTAGTAAATTCCCGCAGTGATGTAACAACATGCAAGCAGGGATGGGGAGCAGTGGGCAGCCTTGTACTGTCTGCCAATGACAGCGATTAGGAACAGTAAACACAACTTGGTCCAAACTCGATTGACATCCTTTGCAGGCTTGTTTTCAGGAGCCCAGTTGATCATTGACCTTTGTTATCTTTTTGACCCCCGGGTCCTTGACTTAACTTGTGCTGTTCTCATAACCTGCTCATCCTCTCCCGTCCCTGAAAAGTTTCCATTTGAAAAAAATACTGAATAAAATCAGTGTTGCATCGACCGTCTGTAGCACCGACTGCAGCTAAATCTCTGAAAACTGGAACGCACGATGACATGAAACGACTAGATGAATAAATAAACATGCTGGTGTTTACCTCTTTCAATATTTAACCGATCTTGGCTGCTTCATGCACGTGTGTTTGTACAGTGTGTGCGCATGCAAGAAGTGTAAATTTTCAGCTCAAGGTAATGAACTCTGGGTCAGTTTTACAGGAAGAGGAGTGATGAGAGGGGATGAAAAAGAATATTTTTAAAGCCCAGAGACATACAGGAAACGGACATCAGGCATGACTACAGTTGTGGCAGAGCACTGGAAACAATCAGGAAAGAGTTTCTAAGAATTTTACCTCTCCCTTTGTAGTCAAAATTCCCCCTGAACTTTAATCTCAATACCTGGCTTCCAGATGTGAATCTTATGTTGCACAACTCCTGGAAATATGATCACTGCTGCTTTTGGATTTGTGTCAGCGTCAAGCCTCTGGTGGGGGGATTTGTTCAAACTTATACTGCAGAAAAAGAGTATTTCTCAGAAACTTTCCTAATCCGTCTGGGTAAATCTTTCTCAGACAAGGTGAGCCCTGATTCATCCAGGTAGAAGAGCCACACAGACATGAATAAAATGATTCAATGGTCATTTTTGCTTGGATATTGATTGCTCACACTGCATCTTTTGTAACAGGGTGAACTCATACAGCATGTTTCACAATGCAAACTGATTGGCACAACGTGTGTGCTTGTCATCCTTTCTGCATGGAATTTCTTTTTTTGCATACGTGTGTGTTTTTGTTTCCATGTGCTAACATATGCATCCTCCATTAATCAGTCTCTGAGGAGTCTGTACATGCAGCGCAAGGATTAAAAAGGAGGTATTGAGAGAGTGTACTTGATTCATCCTCTCTGAGCCAAGGTTTGCTTGAACAAACAGGCTCATCAGCTAAACAATAAAACTTGGAAATAGCAGACATGAGGGCGAGAGAGCCAAGTTCAGACATATACATGTCCAAAAGGGAAAAGCATAGCAGTCGTTCAGCAGAGGCAACCAACTGCAGAAAGCATCTGAAGTGCGTGTTGCATTGTGTTGAGGCTTGCTGAATAAATGAAAGAAGGGGATTATTCAGAAGAAGTAAAGGATACAAAGACTTGCATCACTTGCTTCACATGATGAAACCCTCTGTGCACGATGCTGGTGGAACTGGTGGGCATGTGATGCAGGTTTTTGTGTCTATTATGAAGAAATGTAACAACTTCTATTACCCCTTTAGTGTATTACATCCTTTTAAGATTGAGATTTATAGTAAATTGTAAAGATATTTATTAATTTAACGAGAATAAAAGATAAAGAGGCTGTCTCACCTTACCAAAAATAAGTATTCTCAAGTGTTATTTAATTGTACTTATTTTAAACTAAAAAGAAAAAAGTATAATTTCAGTTTACTTTATAAGAACTTATCAGAAATAAACTTTACAAGCATTACAAGTGGATTAATTTAGTCCCTAGAAGTAGACTTGTAAGGTAATCATTGTACTTGTATAAGTACTTGGTAACATAAATGTACACTTGGGGATATATTTATTAAGTATACTTAAAAACATGTACTTAAAGCAGTGATTCCCAACCAGGGGTACTTGTACCCCTAGGGGTACTTGAGCACGTTGCAGGGGGTACGTGGAAACATTT
>JBAMIG010000019.1:12269006-12279457 GCA_037177335.1 Kiunga ballochi
ACACACACACACACACACATACACAGTGGACATACTGCATTAACAGAATTCTCTTATTTCTCTGTCACTTACCCTGCTGGTAATAAAGGCCATTAGGAGTCATAAAGGTGCATGTGTGTGTTAGAAGGGGCGATGCCTGGCGAGGAGTGTGCGTGGGTTGAAAAGACGCCTGTCACAGCATGCTCTCATAATTGCCCTCTTAGCCAATTATCCCCCATTTAAAAGCAAGTCACCTGCTCTGCTCCTGTGTCCACATAAACGCAGGCACACACACACACTCTTTTACACTCAATAAATCACAGAAAAACTTAATATTTAATCACTGTTTGTTCCTGTGTAATATGTTTGTTTACTGTGTTGGGTCTTTGTTGGATTTCCTCTCACATTCATCCTGTTACGTCTCCTTTCGTCTTTAGATTCTGATGCACACCAAAGACATGGTGCAGAAGGTGAGTTATAAACGTGTCCATAAGCATCACAGAAAAATCAGTTTAGAAAAAATCTCATGCTGCTTTGCTTCTGACTCTGAGAATCTGTTTATATTTTTTGGACCAATCTTTTTGTTGCTTTAATATTATGGGATTTAAATTGGCTTAATTTATTCTAAGAAGCAAAGCAGCTCATTTCCTTTTTACTGCAGGTGAAGTTGGGTAAAAAAAAAATCCTCTATGCTGCTGAATACCAATGCTAATGTGTTTTTATATATATATATATATATATATATATATATATATATGTGTGTGTGTGTGTGTAAATGTCTTTTCATGTGTGTTTTACTCAGATGAATTTAGAAGTCATTTATGGAGATACTGACTCCATCATGATCAACACCAACAGTAAATCTCTAGAGGAGGTCTTCAAACTGGGAAATAAGGTTTGAGTGTCTCCAGATCTGCACGTGCATTTTATTTCCGTTTCAGATGTTTGATATTGACTTTGGATTCTTGTGTTTGTTTCATCTCCAGGTAAAGGCGGAAGTAAACAAGCTGTACAAACTGCTAGAAATCGATATCGATGGTGTGTTCAAGTCACTTCTGCTACTGAAGAAGAAGAAATATGCAGCTCTGGTGGTAGAGCATCAGGGAGAAGGGCGATACAGTGTGAAGCAGGAGCTGAAGGGTCTGGACATCGTCCGCAGGGATTGGTGTGACCTCGCCAAGGAATGTGGCAAGTATGTTGGATTAAGTTATATAAAGGCTGATGGTAACATTTTAAACAGTCTTTTGGTTTCTTAAGCTTGATAAAATGTTCTGGTTGTGTTCCAGCTATGTGATTGGCCAGATCTTGTCAGATCAGAGTCGTGACATCATTGTGGAGAACATCCAGAAACACCTGGTGGAGGTGGGAGAGAAGGTAGCTAATGGCGACATACCCCTTAACCAGTATGAGATTCACAAGGTGAGGACATGGTTACATCTAGATTCTGTATTTAAGTTTTTATGTCAGTATGATATAAAATGTCCATTGTCTTTTGTTGCTTTGCTCTCCAGGCCCTTACAAAGGATCCTCAGGACTACCCAGATAAGAAGAGTCTCCCTCACGTGCACGTAGCTTTGTGGATCAACTCGCAGGGTGGACGCAGAGTCAAAGCTGGGGATACAGTCTCCTACCTCATCTGCAAGGTGTGGACTCATTTTTTATATTAATCTAACGGAAATGTTCATGTTTGCCATTTAACCACATGTGGTTTCTCCTCTAGGATGGTTCCACGTTGGCAGCCAGTCAGAGAGCGTACGCTCTGGAGCAGCTTCAGAAGCAGGAGGGCCTCAGTCTGGACACACAGTACTACCTGGCCCAGCAGGTTCATCCGGTGGTGTCTCGTATCTGCGACCCTATTGAGGGCATTGACAGCGTGCTTATAGCCACATGGCTGGGTAAGTTAATTACAGGTTATTACTATATAACACTTTGACTTGAGGGATGTCACTTTGACTCATTAGTATTAAAAAAAAGCAATGTTCAAGTAACTAAGGGTTGGTAATTAAATCGCCTTTGTGAAATAAGGAGGTTAGGTTGGGTTGTTTACTTCTTAAACTTTTGCAAAGATAGAAACATTGAGGAGTATTTATAGATCACATGTCCTTTTAATAGCTGAAAAAGCTAAATTTCAGCCCCTTTCAGACATTATATACATGCAGCAATAATCCTTCATCATGATGATTAAGTTGACTTTCAGTATCACGCTTCATGTCACCTTCAACCCTAAAGGTAAACTCCAGGGATCAGATTCAGCAGGTGTTTCTTCCTGGTTATTAAGCTCAAACTTAACCAAAGCCAGTAAGAGCAGTACAAACATTTATTTATTTATTTATTTGTAAAAAGCAGTTTAGTTACATTTTTAGTGTTGAAAGTAAAACATAACGTTAGGTTAAATGTAACCGTGTCAAATTATCAGTAATAATCGCTCGTGCTTGTTCCGATGATGCTTTTGGTCACTGTTAGATAAATGAAACGAGCGTTACTGTGTTTTCTGTCACAGTTTAAGATGTTTTCCATCTTAGGTCTGGATCCGAGTCAGTTCCGATCCCAGCAACAGTATCAGCGAGAGGAGGAGGCTGATGGCATGCTGGGAGCTCCGGTCCAGCTCACTGATGAGGAGCGCTACAAAGACTGCGAGAGGTTTACTTTCACCTGCCCTCAGTGCGGCACTCCCAACATCTACGACGGCGTCTTTCAAGGAGCCGTGAGTAAACATGAACATAAACATGAAACAAGCTACAGATGGTAAACACATTAAAGAGAAAAATTAATGCTGTTTTAATGTTCTTATTTAGTTTATATATATATATATATATATATATATATACACCCTGAATTGGTTTGGTGGATGGATGGATAGATTGAGTGGGATTTATTAGGGATCAGCATCAAGTGTTTCCATAACTAAAAAAAACTGTATTTTACAGCAAAACTGCAGTTTCAGATTCCCTCAACATTGTTTTGAAGTGTTTTCCCTTAATGTATCACCTTGCCTGTGTCACTGATGATCTCTATAATTCCCCTGCTGCGGTATTACATCACATGATCACATTTCAGGCATCTCTTCTTCAGAGTTGCATTTAAAATGCTATTAAACCTGTTTAGTGTGTCATGGCTGCATAACACTCGCTGCACACACAAACTTAGAAAGACTGAATCAAAATAATTAAAATTGTTTAGTTGTTATGTATTAGTCATTCATGAGTAGAAGTCAAGCGTTTCCGAAGGCATTTCAGTAAAACTTCCTGTTAAGAGTTCATGTTTTAGTCATCCTCCATATTGTGGCTCTGTCTGTATTTTTAGACAGCTGCCTGGCTCCAAAACGGACTCTGTTTTCATTGGCATAGTTTGGGCTCCACAACTTGAAAAGCCTTTCCTTAACCCCGCCGCTCAGTGGACACACACGCACACCCTCATCTCTTAGCATTTGTCAGGCCAAGGTCGTGTGTTCGAGTGTTATCAGCCTCTAATGAGGAGCAGGGCACACAGCTTTTTCTTGTCAGGAAGACACTAATAAAACCGACAAACCTCTGTCCTCCACAGACGGAGAGAATTTGTGTTGAATTAAAACAGGAGCGTCTCAAACACACACTCCATAAATGGAGGATGTGCTAGCATTGATGAAGAGAAATGATTTAGCTAGGATACACCAAAAAGAAATGTGTGTTTGAGGCCGGTATGCACACACTCGAACTGATAAGACACTAAGTTAATTAAGGTGGCGAACATGGTCTAACAGCTCAGTGAGAGGGGAGGACAGATGGGCCTTGACTCCACCACTGACACAGAGATGGTAGGAGGCGGTGATGGATGATGGAGGACAGACAGGGGAGGAAAGCTGTTTGATGGGGGTAGCCTGAGAGAGAGAGGGAGGAGGGGGGGCTGTAAGGAGCGTTAGGTATCCCGTTAAAACAGAACGCTGTGAAAGCTGCACATTATCAAACCAAGACACCAGTGAAAACAGGCTGGTTAGACAGTTGACATCGTAAACCTTTTAAAATGGTTTTACGGGATTGCAGAAGTTATTTAAGGTGCAGACACGCGGCAGTGAAGATGACAGTTGGTTGAAGCTGCAGAGGAGTGCTAAACGATGCTATCTTTGGACGGCGTTGAACTTTTCTCATAAGCATCACACACATGTAACAGAGAGAGTACTTTGGATGTTTCTTATATTTATTTTATTGCTTTGTGATAAAACGGAAAGCCTGACAGCTCAGTGGTATGTAATTATTAATGAATACGACTTGTTTGGGTGGGAGAGCTCTCAGAGCGGGAGAGATAAGGAGCGGGAAAGCAGCAGAAGGGGGAGGAGATCGCGGTGTTGGACGAAGGGAGGTTGATCTCGTCAACAAAAAGAGAAAGGATGAATGTTAGCAGGAAATGGACAGAATTGGAGAGGGTGAATGTGTGAAGAAGTCTTAAGAGTTGATAGATTTTCACTTACTGGGAATTTTATGTATTTCTTTAAAAGACCAAAAAGGAAAAATGCAAGCAAACACAAATCCCTGTACCCATCCAGGTGGGAGGCGTCACATACATATTTTGTGTCATTGACTTTCTGCAGAGATGTTTTTTTCTGCAGGCATCAGTGCGACAGGTAAATGGAGTTCAGGCTGCAAGGGGGCAGGTGTTTAAAGCTGTTGCATTTAGTGTAATTATGTACTGAGGCTGCCTTTTTTCATTGCATTAACTATAAGCCTTTGTGTCATGTGGACAGTTCAGGGGGTCACACTGACCTGTTTTCTTCAGGCTGCAATAATGTTAAAATTTACCAGACCCAGGGTGCTTTCAGCTCTTTCACCATCAGTGTTTGACATGCTCTTTGTGGTGGCTTAAAGTTAATGGCCAAGTTTGTATGTTACAGTACATAATAGCGTTTCCTGATTAGAGGGTTAAAAACAGAGCTGTGCTGATTTCCTGAATACGTCCTGTATATTTATGCACAGTAGAGTTTGATTATAGTAAATGTTTGACCCTTACATTTATTGTTCCTGCAGACTCTAAACAAGACTACAACACCTAAAAGGCTTTTTTTTAATATATAAAGTCAAATAATTAGGTAAAAAATTGTGCTAATTGTTTTGTCTTTGTGTGTTGGAGGCTGAAGTCCACTGCTTTCTGTTTGTAGTGTCAAAACATTAAAATGAAAAATGCGCTGAGCTAATTTGGATGCACTTGGGTTATAAAGATCCCATTTATTTTCTGCATATAAAACTTTAAATGACTTGGAAGGAGAGCATTTGCAGCTTTTATTAGCATGAAGCTTTATGACCTGCCGTAGAACAACAGATGTAAATTAGTAATTGTGCTAACTGGATCATTTACTTTGAGGCTTGTGCTCTAGTTGCTTTAACTTGTTGAAACACTGGTTTAGGATATCTGTGGTGTAATTTACAGTGGTACAAGGATTTATTAGAATTAGTCTGTTTTCTGCATCATTTACACGTCAAATAAACTTGTATTTACTCAGCACTTTTCCACTCATGCTAACTACTCAAAGCACTATACAGTATATAGAACATGTATTCACACACTCATACCCTAATAGACACATAAAGGTGCAATGCAGGGTTCAGTGTCTTATCCAAAGACACTTAGGGATGTAGTCAAATGAATCAATCCACCAACCTTGTGGTTGGAAGATGACTGCTTTTCCACCTGAGCTACATCTGTATTGTAGTCTGTGTTCAGGCTCTTCTGGATGTGTTTAAAACAGAAACTGTTGAGCAGTGTATCTGATGTGAGCCCTGCATGAGAAGCAAAAAGAACCTGCTATGAATTTAATGCCTGCTAAGCCTCTTTATTATGATCTCCGCCATGTTTGCTGTTGTTTAGAACTGACTTTGCAGCTCTTCAATGCTTGAAGGCGAGCTCTGAACTCTGCCCTCCGCTCTCTGGTTTGGACTAACAACCATGCAAGGGAACGTATGAGGGCTCTGACATGCATAAATAAGTAGCAGCATACAGAAGTGGGGATGTTCCCCCTGAGCATTGCATTGTAGCAAAATGGCCAGTTCAGTTTTATATACTGGGACGTGACTTGCATTTTTATTTTTTCCAGGGTGACAAACTGGAGCCCAGTTTGATGCAATGCTGTCATGATTCCTGTGAGAGTCGACACCTCGACTACCCTGTCCACATCAGCAACAAACTTCAACTTGACATCCGTCGCTACATCAAAAAATACTACTCTGTGAGTACTTCTGTTGAGATTACTTTCATTCAACTCATTCTGACAGAGAATATTTTATATATATATATATATATATATATATATATATATATAATTTAAAAATAATATTCTGTAAATGAAACACACTAACATATTTAGACTTCCTCTAGATTATCATCAGCAATGTGCAGACTGTAATCCAGGTTCAGAGGCAGAAATGGTCCCATTTGGACACATAGTTCTCGCTAAAACGGATATCACAGTGCGATTGAGCTCAGTTGAAGCTTTTATTTTCTTTGGACGGGGACAACATTGACCACCTGAATACTAGTTATGGCACAGTTAATCTGTTTCCCACAGCTTTGCAGCTCTGCAGTGCAGACAGAGAGCTGGGAGAAAAAAATCCATGAAAAAGCTTGTTTAAAGTAAATGAACGATAAGAATATATGTAGAAAGATTCAGACCAAGATGACTGAGACAGGGATAGAAAAATACAAACACACTTGTTTCTGTTTCTACTTTTACCTGGAAAAGCAAAACTAAATGTCAGATATGTTCTGAAACTGTAGCACTTAGAGCCGAAACAGAAGAGAAACATAACTACTGGAATCTGAAGTTGTATCACTGAAAATGAGTCTAAGAGCCCAGTATTACCAGTCCACTATGTGGCCACACATTCAGCGTGGTCATCACTATTCCCCGAGGGACCAAAATCAATTACTGAAGAACGAGTGCAGCAGCTGAAACATGACAGTGAGGAAACCAAAAAAAATATATTGTCCCATTTCATCAACAATCAGTCGTGTATGAGAGCGGTCCTGACTCCATTCCAGTCCATGTTTATAATCCCAGTAGGATGAGCTGCAGTTCAAGCATGTGAGCTTCTGAAACTTTCCAGTTGTTGAGATTTATCTGTAACTCTGGTTTTATTGTTGATTCAAGGCGTAAATCCATAAAAGTGAAAGTTCATGGAGGCAGCATCTCATACTTTCCCACTGCTAGATCAAGTCAAATCAGAAATTAATCACGTCAGAACTTATTTAATCCCAAATCTAAATGGACCTAATCTCCACAAAGATTAGATTTATACTTTAGCATCTCGATGATTTTTGCAAAAAGGAAAACTGCCAACATGATACAAGCTTAAGTGGTTGAAAAAATGTTTGTGTATCATAATGAAATAAGCAAAACCTGTATAAATGGAGCTTGTATGAAAGGCTTGAACTGTATTTAACACAATGGGGGATGCAACAGATGCAGTACTGTTAAGAGAAAGCCTTCACAATGATGGAAAAAAACCCTCAGCAGGGCAGCGTACTGGCATTTCCAGCCAAAGAGCACACTGTGCATGCAAAATTCAAACAGCTACACAAAGACTTAAGGATGGGGATCTATGAAAATGCTAAAATAGCCATTTATTTCCCTCTGCAATCAAGGGATAACGTGCTTGAGCAGTTGTCTTGAATGCAAATATCAGCAACGTAAAGATGACAGAGATGTCATGAATTCACTCAAAGCTGCAACTATATGTTTATTTATTTTAATTTCATGTTATTAAATATTAAATTGTGACAGATCAGAGGTTCAAAATATACTTTTACAAATAACTTTAGTTAGAAATTTATATGAAGAAATATACACAGGGCTCCATATTTAGTAATATTAGGAAACTTTATTTTGAAATTTTATAGATATTTGATTTTTCAGTTTCTGTACTTCCCTAGTACCGAGTTTGACCCTTTTGCCTTCAGGTTTGCTTTTGTTCCTCATTGCATAGTTTCAAACGTTCTTGAATGTTTTCGCTCCATATATACTTTGTAGCCTCACAGTTTCTGCAGATTCAGGACCTCCCATTTCCCCCCCTTCCCAAAGCTGCTCAAAAGGATTGGGATGTGGTGACAGGAGGTCATTGAAGTACAGTAAACTCATAAAGCAATGCATTATTTAGCTTTAAAGTAGGCATCAGATATGTTACACTGGTGGCATAAAAGGATGGACATGGTCAGCAACAGTGGTGTTAAAACCGTACTCATTTGGTGCTAAGGGGGTCAAAGTGTCCTCCACACCGTTACACATCCAGCACCGCTTTAAACTATCAGGCAGATTGAATCTATGCTTTCATACCATCTGAATGTTGCAGCTTAAATATGAACTCATAAGGCCTCAGGTCTTCAGGAGTGTGTGTAATTTGCTGTTCCTAGCTGATACGAGTGGTACCCAATGTGTCCTCTGCTTCTAGAGTGCATCTTCTGTAAGCCCAGCGATGCTATTCTGCATATCTGTTTATAAACTCCCACTAGTCTGCCCATTGTCTTAAATCAAAAAGCCTTTTGGTTCAGAAAAGCGCTTTTATTCTGACCATCCCCAAAGATGGTTTTGTGTGAAAATCCCAGTAGATCAACAGTTTTTTACATACCCAAACCAAAAACCATGTCACATTCAAAGTCACTTAAATCCCATTTTTTCTTTATTCTAATACTCAGTTTGAACTTCTGTGAGGATCTAAATGAATAAATTCCTGCCATGTAATCCTTTTGTAATATCAGGCAAATAAATAAGGGTACCTAATGTCTTATATGTGCATAATGAAAAACTAGAACCCGCTTATATGAAGGTTTGTTACTGTACTCGGCCTGCAGTCTGAGAGTGAGTTAATGTGAATGCCAGTGTTGTCTTTGTAGAGGAGTCTTTCTCTGGGTAGCTTCCAATACCTCAGTCTGGAGTGAGTGGAATGCACTGTCTGTAAAAGTGTGTGTGTGCAGGGGTAACTCTCCCACAGTGCTGAACAGAAATCAATTAGTGCAGTGAATGTGAGGGGAGCGAGTCCCCCTTAGCCCCTTTGTCACGATGTGTGAAACAGCTGCTACCACTGAATACTTGCACGTCACACAGCAACACATACACTCCCTCACATACACACACCACTGTAGGCCGAACGGCAGTGGACACAGCACACACAGCGGGGCGATGAAGAGGGGTAATATTGTGTAATTAAGGATTCCTTTCAGGCCAAGGGAGAGTTCAAATAGAGCTGTTTGTCTGTACCACTGAGTGTGTGTGTGTGTGTAGGTGTGTGAACAAGAATACACGCATGTGTGTGTTGGCGTCTCGAGCTGAGACCGCAGAGACATTAATCATTAGTGAAATTACCTCTTGCTCCCTCCCCACCCTCATCCCGATTATCAATAAACCAGCACCCTGAGAATGGTCAAACACTTGTTCACGACTCACCTCTCTATCCGACACACACACACACACACACACACACACACACTTGTCATCCTTTCCTTGTCTCGTTACGCTGTCTCTGGCAAAATGAGAGATTTGCTTGTTTCCTCCTCAACCACCCAATTCTCCGTTTTCTTCTTTAACCCCTCCCATCAAACCACCGTTGCCATGGCATTTAACAAATTATTGCAATTACCCTCGTCATGCAGGTCGCCCCTGGAAACGGGCTGAGGGGCAAGAGAAGAAAGGGGGAGGGAGTGAGAAAGGGTGAATGAAGACCAGAGAAGGTGATAATCCTGTTTTGAACAAAAGGTCAAATTGTTGAATAGTGAAGCTTTGATTAAGCGGAGGAGGTACAAAGTGGAACCGTTTGAGCCCTTTTCACTGCATCTGTGTGTGTGTGTGTGAAAGAGTGTGTTTGTGAAGTAGACCGATTTTTAGATCTGTTCCCTCCAGAGCTGGAAGTGTTAAAGGATAAATCACAAAAAGGAGTTTGAGGTCTCTTCTGCTGTGGCGGGGATTCCTCTGCTACAGGAGATGCTTCTCCTTATAGAAAGCAAATCATTTAACTAATCAGTTATTTGGATTAAAAGATTGTTTATTATAAAATAATGCTGAGCTGCTGCTGTTTTGTGAAGGAAAAACATTTAATTTATTGTTTCTGTTTAAAACAAACAACCTGAAACTGGAAAGTTTGAGCTTTTTACTGTGGAAACACTGGTTTGTCTGTGAGCAGGGGTCTTTTCCAGTTAGCTGTATATGTTTAATTGCCCTGCAGTGGAGATTTAAATCTACTTTGCAACTATCTGTTCTTTGTCAGTCACTAGACTAAAATATCACATTATTATTATCAAGATTATATAACACGTTGATCCGTTTCACAATGTTTAAAATGAGTAAAATCACACAAACTGACCTTATTGGACTTTACCTGCCATGGCCTGATGTTGCATATGTAATACAAACTATTTTTGAGACATTTTGCATCGCGTTGTGGCAGCAACCCTGTTGTTCACCATTTGATACTGGTTTCCTGCACCATACCAGAAAGCAGACAATTACACTGAGATTT
>JBAMIG010000019.1:12298692-12313924 GCA_037177335.1 Kiunga ballochi
GGTTTTATTTAGTTTCATTCTGCAGTACAGTATTGCATTGTAAAATAACAGTAAAAAATAAAGCTGACTACTTCGCGTTTTCACCTATCGCGGGTTATTTTTGGAACGTATCCCCCGCGATAAACGAGGGATCACTGTATATCACTCTTCTCTTGTATCATCTGTCTGCTCCCTCTCTCTTACCTCCTCCCCTCTCTCCTCTTCCTCTCCAAGCCTCAATCTTGAGTGTGGGCAGTATGATTGCATGTGTGAGCAATAATGTAATTTTGCTGCATTGATAAAATATAAATTGTCCTTGAGCCGCGCTTTTCTAATGATCCATTTACCGACAGCTTTCCTGCCACCTCTCAGCGCTCTGCATTTGGTCGTCTTCTACCCTCCCACTCCTTTTCTTCCTCCTCTCCATTCTCCTTCCCTCTCTCTTTCTTCCTCTTCTGTGCTCCCCTCCCTTTCTCTGGCGATACAAAGCGGGGTGGCAAAATCCACGGGTGCGATTGTCAAATCAATTATTCATTCTGTGCAATTACACTCACACAAAGAAGTTTCCCTGTGCTCCGAGTAGTGATTAAATTAACTGCTATTCCAGCTGCCCGTCGCCACCAGCCGAATAGAATATTCATGGAGGCGGCCGACGGAATGGCCGATCTCCATTAACTTCATCATGCTCACTTAATTACAGGCTTGTTATTGTATTTACACCTAGTTAGAGCGTGCAGAGCCCCGATCTACTCGTGCCCAGCTCCACCAGCGTGTGCACGAGTGTGTGACAACACCTAGTTAGAGCACAGATAACCTCTGATACACTCACCGTCAGACAAATCTAAAGATCAAATTGCTGTCCATCTTTGATTCCAGTCTTTTTCCTTTACTTTCTTGTTTCGTCACATCTGGGCCTCCCATGTATCACCGTCTCTTCTGCCCCTCCTTCACTCCTTAAGGGAGGCTATTTATTTGAACTACATTCCCCACTGTGCTCCGACTTACAGCAAGATGTCTCTCTCTTTTTCTTTCGCTCTCTGTCACTCTTAAATCATTCTTTTATCTGTTCACCACACAGTGATTGAGTCGGGCAAAGAGAAAGAAGGGGAAGAGGAGAGGAGAAGAAGGGGAGAATTATTTTCTCCTAGCTTTCAGAAATGATGACATGATTGCTTTCGCTTGATCATGCATCATCACCCCCTTTCTATTCCCCAGATAAATAGTCTCTCCCCGGCCTCTCCTCTCCCTCTTTTCTCCCTTCATCCCTGTCTTCTCTAAAATGAGGATTATCTGGTAATAGTTGCTGCTGGCGTTTAAGTCAACTACACCATCTTCTACTGTATGTGTGTGTGAGAGCACATGCATGTGTGATAACCGTTTTTGCTTTCAGTGGTTGTGTTACTGGGCTTTTTAAGTGTTTAACTACCTCTGTGGTTGTGTGTGTGTGTTCTTTTAGGCCATGCATGTATGTGTGTGTGTGATGACCTCACTGCTGATCTCTGTGTATCTAACCTTTGTTTCCCCGGGTATTGAATGGACTGGTATTTATCCAGCAGCAACTAATGCAGCAAGCAGGAAGGACGAGACGTGAGATAGGGCCGTGAACACCGGCCATATGGACAACTTAACTCATCCGATCTTGATTGTAGACTGAAAATAGATCAGCGTGTATCTTTTATTTATTTTTTTTTTTTTATTGTAGTTACAGCATAAATTATTAGCTGATCAATAAAACTTTAATCGATGCTTATAGGAAGCTGTTTATGGTGCAAATCAAGTGAATGTTTTCTGTATCGTGGCACAAAAAAAGCTCCGTGATCACGTCACTGCTTCTGAAGTTTGGCTTAAAAGCCTCGACCGTCGCTTTTGTTATCTGTTAATATAATTTTCTGAATGCAGATGTGGCGTTTATATCCGGGTCCTTTCCTCAGTTCACCCAGAGATTGTATACGTTTAGCTTAGATTAGCATCTGTATGTTTTAAACTCAAGTTGATGATCTTTTATAGATGCTGCTGATTGTGTCTGATTAGTGTTTACATGTTTGCGATGTGCGTTTCTGAATCAGGTTTTAGCTGACGGAGGTTTTCTGATCAAAGCATTTCAAATAAAGTTAATTCATGTAGGGTTGAAAGAATCCCCTAAGTGGTTTGTTTACTTTTTCAGAGGTCACCGTTTCACACAGACGGTTAGTCCTGTTGCACATTTATGTGGTGTATTGTGTTTGTGCCAAGCTGTGGTGGGTAATGGGGGACATTTGAGCAAAAAGACAAACAGTTTCTAAAAAAGAAAGAAAAAAAAGTCCTGTATTGTGTCTCCATTGTAAAATAGACTTAGCATCTTAGCTAATGTTTCATGTTAATATGTTGCTTGCTAGCTAGCTGTAGCTTAGCTGATTTATTTTGATGAATAAATATGTATTTTTTTAGAGATATCCCTAAAACTACCGGGCAGTGGAAGCGTTATTTTCCTCCACCAGAGGAGCTTTGGCTTGTTAGCTGTTAATGTAAGCCTATATTCTCCACATTTACATGATAATTCAACTAAAATCAAAACAGATCTGATCTGACAACTTCATATATTTTTAAACTGGTGTTTACTTTGAGGAGGAAGTGTTTGTTTAAAAATATATTCTCACTAAATGGTTTTGCTCTCTTGAATGGCATTTTTTTATATTAGAGGAAAAAAACAAAAAAATAAAAAGTTAAATATTTTATTAAGCTTCTATTAGGATAACCAGGATTTCCATTATTTTGCAATAAGCATCAAGCAAAAATTACCCGATCCTCATCCAAATTACACCCAAGTGAAAACAGCACAGTGTTGTTCCGGATATTTGTTTGGATTAGTTTATAGAAAGCTGTATATAACAGATATTATGACCTTTTAAAAAAGTTTTAGCGTGAAATAAAAAGGGGAACACTGGCTATGTAAAACCAAACTCACTGTCAGAATCGGTGCATCTTTCTTCACTCATGTGATGGCGTGGTATTACTTGGTTTTGTGATACTTAATCTACACTCGATGCTCAGTATAATATTGAGAAGATTTGGTTGTGGTTACCATCTTACCAAGAGAGCCGTTTCTCATTCTTCTCTCTGGCTTTATTATGGCCCACCTGAGGAGATAACAGGGACAAGATATTGACTTCATGCTCTCATTGGGCTTTTCTATCGATCTCATGATCCCGTGTGGGTGCCTGCGCCATTGACTCAACCATCCAATTCTACATGATCGCCCTCGTAGCCCTTTCAGAGATAGCATTACTTGGAGACGGCCTTGAATCTGTTATCTCTGCAGTTAAGGGTGAAATGCTTTTAAGTGTTTATTAGAGAAGAGACAAAGCCGGTGGGCTCTCCATTCCTCCCACAGTGGAAAGAACTAAGGTGATACTGGAACATAGCACCATATTCTGCCCTCACTTTGTCACTGCTTTCTTTTCCAGAGAATATTATTAAAGGGATGAACCATGGGAAAGAAGTCTATCGGAGGCTAAAGGAAGTGTCCGACAAGGCTTTGGCCAACAGCGGCTATTCAGAGATTAACCTGGCCAAGCTCTTCCAAACTTTCTCCTCCCTGAAGTAAAAACAACACACATGGACAAAAACAACACCCCCAAGAGGCTACACGTCTGACGCTGAGCTGGAGATTTGCACACCAAACCACATCTGGTTTTGGTTTGCAAATACTGTTATTGGTGAATCGAATGCTTTGTTCTCCCCGTGGCATCTTCTCTCAACATTAAAGACTTTTTAAATGCCTTAAAATACCAATCACACCTTTCCCTGCACACTTTCTACACACACACACACATATATATATACAGTACTCATGGCTTGACCCCATTACCCTTACTCTGTATGGTGAGGCCGAGTAGCAATCACACCTAAATGACAGTCTATTGTATGTGCAGAGGCTAGCTGAGCCCAGATGTGTGTGCGTGCATGTGTGCACAGGAGTATAAATGACTTGTCTTCAGAGCAGCCAGTATACTCCAAAAAGCAGCTAATTAGCCAATGATAGTAACCCCAACCACTCAGACCACTGGATGCCCGCAGCGATCGGACACTTGTTCTGATTACCACCATTCACCGTTCATGTGTGTGTGACGAGTGTGTGTCGGATCAGATGGCGGAAGAAAGGAGCAAGCAGGGTGCAGGGAGTGGCGGGGTGAGGAAGGCCACACGCGCTGATCCTCTGCTCTTTTGTCCCAGTATCGAACAGCTGATCTACTTCTCCTCCACTGGTTCTGTTTAACTGATGTCATTTCACTCGTTTTTTCTCTCTATCCTTCCTGCTCAACAAAAAGCTTTTAAAGTGTGTAATTTCCCGTCATGTTTGTAATGAGCAGGATATTTTCCATTGGCTGTTTTGATATTGATAACTAATATTTTAGATATTTGAACATCAATAAACAATTAAACTGGCATGAAGTTCACCTTGTTTTTATTGGGGGGGGGGTGTAAAACTGAATGCACGCTTTAATGCAGCAATGATGAATATTTGTTACATCTGTGAAATAAAGCATCCTATACTTTTATTTCCCACATTTTTTTTTTCTTTTAAATGCCATGAAAAGAACCCCTCCCCCCCTCATGAGGGTAAAACCCACCTTACTGCAGAAGTTCATGGATTAACTTTGGGGTCATGTGAAAACCGGGTCCAGCTCATTAATATGAGGTGTGCTAAATACTTGGACGGGTTTCAGATGCACCGGAAAATGGTGATGCTGCACCTCAGAGTCGTTGCTTTAAATTGAATAAGCAGAGCAGTTTGTAAAGTAGCTGTGAGATACGAGAGCCTTTAGACCAGCATGTTTTTGTTGTTTTTACAGAATAAAACAAGCTGCTATGTGATCTTGAGAAGAAAATGGGCGTTTTGGTAATTTTTGGATGCATTTCTGCACTGAGTGGTTACTGGAAAAACTCAAGTTGCAGGAAATTGACAGATTTGACCCGTTGCATTATGTTGGTTTTAAATAAGTAGGTTTGTGAGTTTTTCCTCAAGCTCATATTATAAAATAGCTTCGTCTAGTTGGAGATTTTCACTTTTTATCTTCAAGATTTCAGATGAAATTAGTTTTCTGTTCACATTCACTGTCAATTTTCCAACTTGGTCCAGAATTTTTTGGTTTGGAGGACCAGAAATAAACCACCTTATGGTCCCATAGTGATAATCTTTCAGGAATGGCATGACATTAAGGAGGATTGGCTGAATTAAAAGTCTCCATCTCCTCTTTTAAAAGCATTTTTAACTTGTCATTCCTAATTTTTGGTGAAATAATGAGACATTTTTGTGATTGGATTTGAAATAATTTGATCTAGAATCCAGAGATTAATATAATCATAAGTGTTGTATGAATATATGGACACAAATCAGTCCCTCTGATCATAAAGTCCAGCACAAAGCTGCATCTTCTTGATATCAGGATTTCATGGTGCTTGGTGTTAATAGGCTACAGTCCATGCTTTTATGTTCCCTCCTTTTTCTCTTAAACCCCATCCTGCCGTGCATTTCCATAAACACTGCACGCCTCACAAATCACTTCAAACCTCTGTGACTTGTGAAGGCAACCATAAGTGGGCTGAACACTTAAACCATGATTCACTTTGCGATGGAAACAACTTGCTGTGTGTGTGAGAAAGTGTCTCCGCGCATTTGCAGCCACATCGCTCATAACTTTACATATTTATTAAATCATATCAGCTCCACTTCCTCTCCAACCGCCTTTTCTCTTGATTTAATCAACCCCAGCTCTGTGCATGCGCTGAATATGCGCAGACCGCTATTCCCGCACCGCAGGTTTTTAAGTGAGGGCCCCAGTTTTGTCCTCCCAGTTTGGACTAAACCCAGTCAAATTAGGTCCCTGCATTAATTCGACCCTGCTAAGCTAATAAGGTCGAACAAGTCTCTTTGTATTGTCGTGTTAAGCTTTATTGCTTGTCGTTTTGACCAGCGATGACTAAGGTAGGCTTTGATGAGGGAATTAGTCGCCTATTCTGTCCCTGTTATTCATAGCGCTGCGGAACATACAAGCACCAGAGAGGGTGTCAAAAGGAGAGCTGGTCCTATTGCAAAGTGTCTCCCTTGTCGGAGCTGAAAGGGCGGTTATGAGACGATAAACCGCTTAATACACTGAGCTAATTGGATGAGAGCAAGAGAGACGGGGAATTAAGGGGCGAGCAGAGAGGGGAGCGCGGAGCCGTGGCCCTGCTATTCAGGTCTTTCATCTGGGCCCAGGAGGAGGAGGAGGAGGAGGAGGAGGGGGGCTCGTTGTTCATCAAAGCGCCTATTTTTTTTAGTGCTCCTCTCCCGGGGACAGAGTGAGGACTGATCCGGCGGAGGCTGTGCAGTGATTGGGCCTATTCTCTCAGGTATAGGACGTGGTGGGTGAAAGGAGGCCCGGGTGAATCTAAATCACGGATCAAATCAAGTTCAACAGCTGGAGGGAAGAGTGGGACACGAGTGGGGGGTGTGTGATGAAAATTGAGGGGGAGGGGTGGGGGTGATAGCGGAAGAACACCTGGATTTACCTGCGACAAGCGGATGTATTTGTCCTCTTTTTCACAGATAGTGATCGTCCAGCTGTTTTTACTCTTTAAGGCTTTAGGCCTCCATCAACATTCATTACCGCCATGATTCATGCAATAAGGAGCCTCCTGGCTTTAATCCCAAACACAAGGGCCGTCTTGAATAAAAGATTACACATCCAACAAGTGTGACTTTATCCATCCACAGCCGCTACTCCCCTCCTCCTCCTCCTCCTCTCGACCCCATTTCAATTTTCTCGCCTTTTTGCGCTGCAAAGAAAGTTTAAGCCTCGCTCCCAGCAGGTCATCCGCCTCCTGGCATTCCCCAGATATTAGGGACAAATTGGTTTGCTATTCATTAGTTATATTCACAATAAGATTAAAAGTCTTTGGACATTCTCATATTTAAAAAAAACGGGAACATAGCACAAAGCAGGAGGGAAAAAATGAGTTTGCGCAAAACACAAAGATGTCGCTTTAAGCGCGCGACTGTTGGTTATTTTGCGTTGGAACAGCTGGACTAACTGATGCTGCGCGCGAGGATGCATCCATGCACATCTCTCCCTTATCAAACCCGAGCTTGTTTGGAGTAAATGGAGTGATTAACAGGTGTCGGACCTGCAGATGAAGCTAAAAGAGCTGAAGGAATTACAAGGAGGGCTTTCACAGATGCAGAGCGCATAAAGAGGGACTACATTAATCCGCGGGGTAATTTCACGCGATTTGGCCTGGCACCATAGATGGGTCAAACAGAGGAGAATAACCATTGATTGCTGTAATAGTCCTGCATCAGTTGTGAGATCCAGTTGACAGAGAAAGGGGAGAGGGGGGGTTCGGGAAAGGAGGGAATTAACTCTTGGTTGTGCGCGTGAAAGCCGTTTGATGAAGTGGTTTGTTACTTCATTAATGACAAAGGAGACTCTCTTCCATCGACACGGCATTACAGATGTTAAGACCAATTTATCGCATTTAAAGGGGTTTAAAGGAAGTTTTGTGGCGGGGGGCCCCCCGAGATAAAGTGGGCGATCTAATTGAACCCCATCACCGCCCTCCATTTCCATTATCGTGTGATTCACATGTTTTAGGAGGGAGGGGGGATTAGGCTCATGAATTAATGCTTAGTATTTTGTCAACTGAGCTGAAGAGGACAGAGCACGCAGCGCACTGGATTAAACACCTAAGAATTTAGCTCTTACAGGTGATCAGCCATGATTTCCTCCTTCTAATAAACACCTATCACAGAAATTAGAATTATTTAGCACATATTGCACAAGATAAAATGTATTTTAATTTCGTAAAACAGGTTCTTATTTGTAAGACATTAAGTACCTTTTTTTTTAAAAAAAACAAAACTTTTTATTCATATTTATATAATTTGTTTCTTAATGTTGATTTTTTTCCTGGTTTATTGGACGTGACTCCTAAAGGAATTTGAAACAATAACTCATTTCATCAGTGTAATTTATTCAAATTAGCATTAATAAACCAGGAAACTTACAATCACTTAATACGAAAAAGAAAAAAAAAACCTGCTCTTCACTCAATTTCTTGGGGGAAAACTTTTGACATAAATAAAGATCTAAAAAGCTAATCATTCATGAACACAAGTGGATTTCTACAGGATCATTAAACACTACACTGAGTGCAAATTTATCCAAACATGGTCTCTTAAAATATACACAACCTTGTTTTGATAATTATCCTTTTTTCTTTTTTTTTTTTTTACTTATTTTCCTTCATTTTTTCTCTTTCTCGTTTTAAACAGTATGTACAGTTTTCTTTCACACAATCAAGTCATTATACATCTCACATGTTAGGCTTGCCAGTCCTGAAGTCACACTCAGAAATACCACTGCTGTGATAATTGTTTCACAGGAGAAGTGGACGCAAATTAACTTAATGTAAATTTAAATGATATAAAATAATACTTCTGAGTCAGACTGATGAACAGGCAGGCAGCAGAGAGGCTTGTAGAGACGGTTATGGAAGGTCTATGGACAGTTTTCCTTTGGTTCAGGTAGGGGGGGACAGGGGTTGAAAGAGAGAGAGAGAGAGAGAGAGGGGGGGGTGGGGGGGTCCCTCCAACTAGTCCTTGTCAGATATGCAGACTGGTTCAGCCCAAATCAATGCATTTGCATTAAGCAGTGTAGATGCACGTGCATTGTCCACACTTGAAGTATAGCACAAAAATAATAAACAGTAGGTTTCCCGTGCAGACCCTCACCTCTAACTGTGTGTGTGTGTATGTGTGTGTGTGTGTGTGTGTGTGAAGGACTGTAAAATAGTAGGAACAAGTATGACAGGAAAATTATGCTTTTTGTCACTGCTGTTGTGTGATTTAAAAAAAAAAAAACATTCATAAGTTCCTAATATATTTAATATCTTAAAGACAAGTACTGAGAAAAAGATGAAAAAAGAAACTAAACTACTGAAAGTAAAATTTCATACATATCTGAGTTAACGCGCTGTAACGTATCCCTGCTGGTGCAGAGCTTTCTGCAGCCCTCATCTTCAGATTGGTGTGTACTCGCAGCTTTCATTAGTTGTGAGTATGTCCATAAATATTCCTTTAAATTGTATATTATGATTATTGCTTCACAGAAAAAAAATATGGCTGAAAACTTGTAAAAAGTAACATTTACTGTTTCCTTGTGGGTCTAGTTTAAGACAGGGATCCATCAGGCACACACACACAAACACACACTTGTCTCTAACAGTGCTCTTCTGAATTTGGTCGTGGTATTTTGTTGGGGAAATAGTGAGATAACGGGGTGTTTGAGCAGGGTCAGGACATCAGGACATCAGTCTCCAGAGGTATGACTGTAGGGTTTTTTTCTTTTGTTTTCTCTTGGTGGGATTTGGGTGTCATGGAATGGGAGCAAGCCCGGGAAACAGAGGTTTAGAGCTGGCGTAGTGTTCAGCACACCTCCTTCCCTGCAGCTCCTGCAGGCAGGATGTTAAGCTGGGTGAGCTGAGCTGAGTGTTCCTTTGCCTTGAGGCGCAGTGCAGCAATGCTGGAGGCCCTGCGGTCTGCTGCTGCTGAAGAAGATGAGGAGGAGGAAGAAGAGGAAGGGTCAGGGAGAACAGCGCTCGCATGGGAGGGGTTCTCTACGGGGGTTGCGGGTTGACGGAGAAGAGCTGCGGCAGTGGAAGCACTTGTCAAAGGACCCATACTGGAGAAGAGCCTGAAAGAAAAGCAAAATGTGTCAATTAGGATGTTTTTAACTTTTTTTTTTTTTTTAATTTTGTCTAATTTATTTCATTAAATGCTAAAATGCTTTTTAGTACGTGGATATTCATGCTGTATATCAGAGAAACTAATTATGGCGCATGGAGTGTGTGTCACGTCCCTCCCTCACAGCTTGATTTGCAGCATCACACATTTGGTTAATTTATTAAGACATTTGACAGAGTGATTACATGCCACTGTGTATGGTTAACAGGGTAACACATTTATAATCAGACATTGAGATAAACAGTGACAGAGTGTGAATGAGGATCACTGTAAACATATCCGGTTAGGCTCGGGTGATGCATTTAATTTAAGCTCTTGTGCTTTTTTTCTACATAATTGTTGCCTTTTATTTGAAAATATAAAGAATATATAAGAATATATGAAGAATGAATGTGAAAGGCTGTGTTTTGTGAAAGGCCTGTTGCAGTTTTTAAGTTGTAAATAAGCATAAAAGGCACATATTTGACCCGCAGGAGGCATGTGCGTGAGTGTGGCTCACCTGCCAAAAGTAGGTCCAATAAAGGCAGGGTGGCGAAACATGGCAGCCGTGCCCAAGAAAGTTCCCAGCCCCAGTGGGGTGGCCAAAGGTGGGGCAGAACCGTTATGAGGTGGTGGTGCCAAGCCGGGGAAGGCAGCGGCTGCTGCTGCTGCAGCCGTCCAGGCAGACTCCAAAGCAGGATGAGGATGAGGAGGGAAAGGTCCTCCTTCTAGGTAGTGGCTGAGAGGATGTCCGGCTGCGAGTGGGCCTGGGAATGGCAGGCCTGATGGGTGTGCTTGCACCCCAGCCTTTTCACGCTTCCTCCACTTGGCCCTACGGTTCTGAAACCACACCTGGTGACACACAGGTAACAATAAGGATCAAAAGGGTGTTTTTTTTTATTTTCAGAGATGAATGAGTTAATGCAAGTAATGTGATGCTCAAGAGGTAAACACCAGAACTCAATGCTGTAGTTTTTTTTATTATTATAATTAGCCAAACTAGTCTCTGATTGAATAGATGTCTAGTTCAGGTGCATGGCCAACAGGCGGAAAGTCACCGTTAATTACAAGCAAGGTAAACCCCGCCGCTCATGGCCCCTTATATCTACTTTCTGACTAATTAAACCCCCTCCTCCTTGACTGGCTTCAGGGTGGGGAGAGATAATTAAGAGCGGTGTTAACAAAAGATCCAGAAAATTACCGCTGAACTGGTTCCAATAACAATTAATGCGCTTTAAATTAAATTCTTAAGAGACGCAGAACAAGCGACTTCCATCCAAGAGAGTATTTAACTTTCCCACGCATCCGCTGTTGCCCAGTTTGCGCTGCGAAAGACCAGGGCTCCCACAATGCGCAAAATGTCAACATGTGGAAAGTGATTAAACGAACCGGCTTGAGCGACAAGGACACACACACACATTATTCCCAGAGGGCTGTTTAGCATTACACAGCCCCTCGGGAATTTATGAGTTTTTATCACCTCCTGATGGCGCCCGTTAAGTGATTTGTTCACCTACGGCCCCCTAAAGAGACATCTGTTGTTTTACCGTCGGCCATAACCTCTCCGAGCCTCCACCGTGTTTGAACTGTCTCTCTGGTTATGAGCCCAGGCTTTCGACATGCAAGCCACGCTTTCAGTGGAGGGAGGGATGGAAAAGGAGAAAGAGAGGGGGTAGGGGTGGGGGGAGCACCTTTAATGGTCTCTCATTTGCTCCCAAGTGCAAAGCATCGGATCAATGCAGGACTATTGCAATCACGTAATGGGAAATCAAATAGCATTATCCCTCCCCCTCTTTCTCTCCCTCCCCTCACACACACACATATTTCGTCCTCGCTCCCTATCTGTCCCCTCTGATGGGAATTCAAACACGGGAATACACACTGTGTTTGCTCCTGCACTAAGTGCGCCTTTTTATGAATCGCCGGCGTCCGCTTAATTGCCACTAAAACGTTCCCTGTTCGCGCGTAATAACATTCAATAACAGGAAAGTCCTTCCCCACGCAGCGACTGGGGGCCATTTAACACGTTTTTACTGTAATAAATTATTGCCTCAAATTGGTCCATAACCATTTATCTCCAATCAGTGACGCAGATGACCGGTTATCACCCAGCTCTGGGATTGATAAAACATTAAGGGAGGAGATGCTGCTTTTTCCCCTTCTTCTATTTGATTTACAAGGCACATGCTTCTCTGTGCAGATAAAGGCAAATAGAGCCACTTACTTGAACGCGGGCCTCGGTGAGATCCAGACGCATTGCAAGCTCCTCTCTGAAAAGAATATTTTAAAGGAAAAAATAAAAGAGAGAGAGAGAAAAAAAGGCAGAGACAGTAAGAAAAGATTCAAGGTTACAGGCCACCATTTGGAAGCACGCAGAATTGCTGTTTTGTCCTCCGCTGTTGTTAACTGTCAACAAAAGACTACCAAAATAGGCTTGATTTGTTCTTTCTTTTTTCTTCTTTTATGTCCTAGCAGGCATGAACTGCAGAAGAGACGCCAGCAATATTCTATTTTCCCCTGTCACGGATGGGTAGAAATAGGCCTAGTGATTGTTAGATTTTCCTTAGCCAAGGCCTGTCACTGTAACAACATAATGGTCGGAATAATGACGCCTAAACGAGCCTGCCACAAAGCAATTGACGCTCCCTTCAGCTGCACGAGATGGGCTCGTTGTTCAAATTAGACCTAAAGTCGCCTTAATGTATATCGATGGAAAAATATGAATAATCCCAGTTTTATCACAGATGTGGGATAAGAAGTTTTTTTTTCTCCTAACATTTAGATGCTAATTTTACAGAAATCGGAATGCATTATTATTATTATTGTTATTATTATTATTATTGTTGCTATTATTATTATTATTATTATTAATGTATAACCAAAACAATCACGTTGTAAGTTATTTATTTAAAGCACGTCTTTGTGTAAGTCTGCTTGCGTGAGCAAGTTTATGTGCACCTCTGGGCCATGGTTTTATTTTCACATGTAATATTACGTTCAGCAGGTAATCTGAGCTGTTCCACTTAATTATTCTCCTTTGACAGCAGCAGCAGTTGTCTTTTGCTTTCCGGTCTGGAGCGAAATCAAGTATTAAAAAAGAGAAAAAGATAAATGACGTATAGACACAAGTTTATTGTCAGAGCATTGTGATCTGCAGATTCTTGTTGCAGATGTGTGGAATTAATGAGAAGGGTTTTTATAGCCCCGAGATGTTTTATTTGAATCTTTTTTTATTTATTAAGAATTATTTATTATGTTTGCCTGTCCTTTAGTAATATATTATATATTCTAAATAATAAATAAAATAAAAATGTGTATATATATATACAACTGTTGTAATAACTGTAAAATTATTACATTTTAAATTAAATATATTTCTCCAGTCATTTAAATTATTATTCATCATTTTCAGTAATTTCATAATTATTAAATATAATTTATTGCGTTTATCTTACCTGGTGAACACGTCGGGGTAGTGTGTCTTCTGGAAAGCCCTCTCCAGCTCCTCCAGCTGGTAACTGGTGAAGGTAGTCCTGTATCTTCTCTGCTTCCGTTTCAGCATCCCTTCTTCCGAGTCACTCCCCGCCGACAGACACACACTGTCTTCCCCGTCCCTCACGTCCCCATCCCCGGCGTTCAAGCTTTCCCTTTCCTCGTCCTTCGGGGATAGCGCGGCTGCATCTCCACCGCAGCTTTCTTCCTCCTTCCCTGCATCCTCCTCAAACTTCAGCGGGCCGAGCTCAACCAGTCCCAGGCTGCCGTCTTCCGAAGCTTCCCCGGGGCTCTGATCGCCCTCTCCCCGGCTAAGCGAGGCGTTCTCCCGGTAGGACTTGCTGCGGCTTATGCTCACCTGTGGCGCCTGGCTTATTTTCAGACCGTCGCCGGCGTGCTCCAGTAGGAGCCTCTCCCTGTCCAGTTTCTCCGCTTGCTCCTGCAGATATTTGCCCCCAGGGCCGTACAGCCGACGGAGCTTAGGAGGCAGGTGCATATCTGCACTGAGGGAAATTGATTCTTTTGTTGACCCTGAAACATTAATATTTTAAAATAGTAAATGAAAGAAATAAGTCATATGATCTTGTTGCCTATAAGTTAAACAAATAAACAATAAATAATGTAAATAATGAGTTCATACAGCATAAGAAATGGGAATCTAATTTGTTATCCATTCTGAAATCACCATTAAATATGTGCAATGAGTTAAAAGCAGCCTTTTTAAATGTATTTGCAGTGTTAAAGTAGCTTCCTTTTCGTTTCACCTAAATCCTAAATAAACATGTTTTCCAACTTGTGCTTAAGAGTTTACTTACCATCCACCGTCTTGTCAAGCTCCCCTCTGCAGGGCAGACCCGTCAAACTTTGAGCTCCTATCAGTCTGACCTTACAGGGACTCCGGCGGCCCAGAATGCTGTCTATGCAGTAAGAGGAGAGCAGTGTCGGGGATTTGCTGCTCTTCCTCTCGCCCCGGTCGTGGATATCTTCCTCAAACTGACCGCTCATGTCGACTGCCTGGTTCGTCTTTCGGTGACGCCTGTCACTCTCCCGCCGTCTTCTTCTTACTCTTTCGGGGTCAACTCTTCTTCTTCTTCTTCTTCTTCTTTTTCTTTCAGACCGGTGTGTATGCTCAGGGTCGCTCACTCCACCCTCCGTCTCCTTCTCTTCCTTCCGTCACTCCTCAGTCACTCTCAGGTTATGATAGACAGCGGTTTGACCGCCTCGCGCTGCACTCCGGTCTGCCTGGTGCTTCTCCGCTCCGCGCGCATACGTGTAGGCTGTTATCGCGCACCTGATTGGCTCGTGTGTGTATTTGTATGCGGGGTGAGAGACAGCTCAGAGCTGCTTTATATATTTTACCATTAAAGTTAAATTGAGGGAAAGTTAACAAAACCCGACATGGAGTTCTGTTTCTTCTGCGGAACGAACTGGGCACATAAACAGAACCAGAACATATTAAAACTGTTGTAGCCTCCATTTATGCCAGTTTTTTTTAAATTTTGATGGGGTAGAAGTGTTCAATCTGCGATTATTAATTATAATATAATGTAGTTAGAAAAAAAAGCCATGTAATCAGAACTCGGCCTACTTCCGCTATGATCCGTGACAGGTAAGTAAAAAAAAAAACCGATCAGCAACTCAGGTAAAATGCACTTATACTGATACATAGACTATAATAAAACCTTTTCAGCCAAAAAAGTTCACAGGATGAGGAATTTCAAATCAAAACTGGGTCTATGTTTAAAGTTTGCTTCATTTGTTGATGGTTTTAATGACCAGATTTACCATAAAAGAAACCGGACAAAAGGCTACATTATTTCCTTTATAGGTGAATAAAGTCATTTGTTCCGCACGAGATAATATCTATTAGTTCCTATTTTCTAACTTGTTTGTTGAAATAGTTTATAAGTAGCCTATATTTATAATATTTATAAGTATATTTATAAATAGGCCTACATTATTAGGCTACATGCATTTAGGCTATAAATACATTACAAATTGCATATATATATATATATA
>JBAMIG010000019.1:12314369-12333303 GCA_037177335.1 Kiunga ballochi
CTATCTATCTATCTATCTATCTATCTATCTATCTATCTATCTATCTATCTATCTATCTATCTATCTATCTATCTTATTGCTGGATTGAGTTAGAAAAAATGGGGTTGAGAGTGGCAGTGATGAGGCGGCTCATGGGGGGAGCTGGGATAGCAGGCTGGGCCTCCGCCATGGAGAGGGGGAGAGATGGAGAGATGGATCGAGAATGTAATTTTAAATGAAAGTCTATTTAACCCGCTGTGAATGGCATGACCCCTATCCTCGTCTCTGAGCCCATCACTGTTAAAAGGATCATTTTCAGAATTCAATCCAAAAACTTCAGCAAGCTGCAATTTACACTTTCTGCCGCTCCTCTGCTTCTCCTCTCCCCCACCTTTATGTGCCAGCCCAGCCTGAGCCTATAGCAGCAAAAGAAAAATAACAATAAAATATATGTGTAGAAAAATGACACAAGTTGTTCATTTTGACCTTTTTTTTTTTACATATTTAAGCAGCGTTGGGACTTTTTGCGTTTGAAGCTGCATTACAACTAAACTGATCTCTGTAAAGTTCAGGCTATGTTCGCTCAGTATTTGTAGAGGCAGGTGTTCAATAATGCATTTATTAGTGGGGTGGGAGGGGGGGGGGTTATTCTAAACTGTGTCACTAGATTCAATCTGCAACTTTTTCCCTCTGTGGTGTCACAAACTTTCGAACTTGTTTATTTGCTCGCAAATCAGTGTAATGAATGTAATAACAATATAAAATGTTATGCCTTTCCCCGCACAGTCACAAACAGACGCGCGTAATACAGACGGGTATTTAGAGACGCTCTGTAATTTGGGGGCCACAATTTGATTCATTTATCCGCACACTGTTATTAACCCTGTGGAAAAAGAGATGTCAGCCGCCATTTCAGCCAGCAGGACATCCGTGCTTTGTTTAAATGCACTAATTACGCGTATACATTAGAGGGAGGAAGGAGTGGAGGTGGGGGGAACAGAATAGCCTGAGCGCAATTTTCACATTGTCAATTTTCTATCTGTTTGACGTGCAGGTGAAGAGATGGCTGCCTTTTCGTTTCAACGCCGCCACCACCTCCTCCGTATTGTCATAACACTAAAGTTGATAATGTCATAATAATAACTACTTGATAACCAGGGGGGTAGGCTTTGTGTTTGTTTACCGCTCCAACTGAGTTGGATTTCAGGGAAGACTTTTTCTGCTCTTTTTGCACCTTGGTGTTCATTTGAAAGTATCAGTATAAAAAAATGTGAAAACATTTCAACAGCAAGTCATTCAGACTGTTCCTGCTCTATTTCTGTGCAGTTCAGATTGTTATTATGGAAAGCCAAGTCCATCTATGGTTAAAAAGAAAGAGAGAAAAAAAGCTGGGTCTTGCAGGTCATTCAAATGGCGCCATCTTCTGGGTGGAATATGAAACTGCTAATGGAGGTTAGAAAGTTCTTAAAATCCAAACATATGCAAGGTGATTTGCATCAAAATGCACATAAATAATCGTTAAACTGCTCCTAACACGCGCTATACAAAGCGCTATTCAAGTCTAAGTCCATTTATCAACCCAAATTCTGTCTTCCTTTAACCACGTGTGTCCTTTGATTCATTTGATCAAATTATGTATCTCATTTCTTCCTATAAGTGACAGATTTTAGTCTGTGACAGACAGAACTACTTTATCACACACTAAGTTTGTCCTTGTGCAGCGCGCGTAATTAAGGTCTTGAACACGCACCAACTGGCCTTGGTGGCGGCAACTCATCCTTCATCCATCCTCGCACTCTGACATAATTGGACACTTGCTCTGCTTGAGGGGACAAGCAAGAGAAGAAGAAGAAGAAAAAAGAAGAAAAGAGAATGAGTGTGCGCCGGGAAGTGTGTGTGAGGGGGGAGGGAGGCTTTTAAGGCGCGCGTAAGCAAAGTTAATTAGCGGTTATTAACAGCCCGCATAATGAGAGCGAGAGGGAGTCAATTTAATGACTTTGTTAGCGCGGGTTCAAAGCGACAGGCGATGATCGAAACAACAAAGGCGAGCGCGCACGCAGCCATCATCCGTAATTTCCAGCGGTAATGCGGTCTGATCAGAAACAAAGGGTTCTAATTTCGTTCAACTGACTCGATAATTTGTCCTTATGTAAGGAAAATAATTAATGACTTAATGCTTCAACAGAAGTAGCTTTCTTTGAGGGAGGGGATTTCAGAGGCCTCGTTTGCAGGAGAAGGTGGAAGCCTAAGGAAATCAATTTCCAGGCCTATAATTATTTACATCATGAATTTAAAACGTGGACGTGCGCTCCCGGTTAGTGTGCAGACAAGTGATTGCCTAGTTTGGAAAAGACGGGAGGAGTTGCAAAGGGCCGTGCAAAGCCCTGTTTGTTCACCCCGCTCCTCACCACCACCCAGTCAATTGTGTATGACAACAAATTAGCCAGTAGTCAAAGAAAATATGCAGAATTTTGAACATGAAAGTCATATACCAAATTAAGCATGAAACCATTTTGATCAGTGATCATAGAATTGAGTTTTTATAGCCTACTTTGGAGTGTCCAGTGTATAAATACTCCACTGTATCTTTGGCTGCTGCAGTGCAAAATTATGCAAGACCCGCGTGTGTTTTACGCATGATTTCATCGCTCCACAGATAGGTTGAATCTGAGGAGGAAAAATGTGAGCGCTATTATCGACTTGGTGGGGACACAAGCCGCCTGTGGGCCACTCTTGGATTCATGGCAGGTGGATAGGTCACCCACACGAGAGCGGCAATTTCACGGCCCCATTTGTCTCCTCTGATTACTGCTGTGATCACAGGAATCAAGAGCCCGGAGACTCTCGTAAACCCTCTGCAAGGTCCGGCTTCGGCTCGTGAGCTGAAGAGGTCATCATCATCACCCTCGTGACCGCCATAATCTGCCACATCGTCACCATCATCTTCATCCCCACTATAGTTGACCATGCAAACCTGGGGCGCAGTGTGCTTTTACTGCCGCGTTGCCCTTTTATTGATTGCGTGCCTTAATTTTAATTCGATTGCGCGAGTGTCAAAAAATTCCGCAAGAATCATCCTAGTAATGAGATAATCAGAGTAATATATGCAAATCTGTTATGTTGCCAGCTTATCAAAACCAGAGTGCCCCCCCTTGAGTCTGAAGAAGTCCATTTATTCAGTTAGTGGCAATACCTTGCGCAAATGGCGCGATGCAAATGACAGTTGATTAGACTAAATTAAGAACCTAGTTTCTCCCTGACCTTGTCTGAGTTTTATGGTAATTTTTTTCTTTCTTTAATGTGATAAATAAACAAAAAAGTGTTTTTGTGCTAGCCTTTGTAAACCTTAGCTTTGTAATGATGGAAACAATGGTCAGTCTCAGTTTGCTTGCAGCCTGGATGATTCTCTTCTCTGTCTATCTGTCACAAATCTCAGTATATCTCAGTAAATCTTGACCCTGGTGCAGCTCCCACAGTGTTGGAGTGAGCCGTTATAACTTCCTTGCTGTGGGGGAGTGCATCTTCAAGATAGACAAGGCCTCTGAGTGTGCCTTCATGTGTGTTGCCTGTGTGTGTTTACACAATTATGTGTACTCATGTGTGTTCCATAACATATTGTCTAAGGGGACAGAGAGAGTGGAGTTGGGACTTCCTCTCTGTGGGGTGTGTGGGGCCTGTAGATGGGAAAGGAATAAATCCAATATAGATTGCAGGGCTGCGCTGCCTCCCGCTGGGGACCCTCAGACTTGCAGGGCCATGATCGAAGCGCTTTTCTCCACCTAAATTGTCCCAAGAGGCCACAGGAGCAGTTGTACAACTCCCCCACCCCTAGCTTTGAAGCTGCCCATGACCTAATGATGATGCTGGGAACCAGACACATACACACATTTACACACACTAAAAGTCACACAAAATCATCCCCACAGATATTACATTGGTCACCCTCATGCAGCAGTAAAACACACACCTTGACAAGAAAACTACGGAGATATAAACACACCCTCCTTGTTCTCTGGTGCTGAACCCACTCATTCCTTGTCCAAAGACCATTCACCTCAAGTTTCCCCTCTTCACATCTCAGGCCAACCCTCAAACCCACCTCGATAAACTACAGTGAGAGGAGGCATCCTTACTGCCTGTCCACACACTCCAGAAGGAGGTGTGAATAGAATAACTAGCAACACACAAAATGTCAGGACGGTTACACGGTCCTGCTTTTTGGATCACACAAGGGAGCAAACAATCAGCTGCGGCCATTTTGCTTCTGTAGGGAACTAATTCTATTTATGATGATATTTCTGTTGTGTCTCATTCATAGATAGTGTGACAGACTATCCTACCAGTGGGCATCTCTTTCTCAATCTACCTGCATGGGGCATCATTTTGCTTCATCCTTAGTTACTTGTTGCTGCTCTATGTTTTATTAGATATCCACTAATTGATCAACATGTTTTCTGAACTCATCCTGTTAGATTTTCCTTCGTCATTTTGATGCATTTCATGCATCTTTGTGTTTGATAGCTCATCTTTGGCTGTGCAGAAAGCAACGTCTCTGCATGAGCTTATTCATTACCACTGAGACAATGCATCCAAAATGCCCCCCAGATGCAAAGACAAACCCTTGCAGCACATGAACACAAACACACTCGCACAACAAAATCCTTTGACATCAATAATTGGTAAATCCTCTGATTAACTTGTAAGAATTGTCCTTAGAGTGCTTAAGTAATTGTGTTTGTGTGTCTCCCTTTTTTTTATTGCATGCACCCCCTCCCCCCTCCCTCTCTTTAAAGCACATCTTTATAACCAAGCAATTCCAAAGCAATTTTCTCTGTGGGAGGAGAGTGTAATTTTCTATTCTGTGACACTGTGATGTGTAAGAAACTGGGAGCTGGCGCTAAAAGGTGTCTGTAGTGTGTGTCTTGGTGTGGGTGTGTGCTGCTTTAATGGCCAACGCGGGGCGGGCGGCGATGGTGGTGAGCGGGTGGATGTCAGGAAGGCCATCATTTAATGACTCCCAAATAGTGCCCTCCTCGTTAGAGCTATCGTCCTGGAAACGCAAGGCTGTGAACCACGAGAGCGCCACACGCTGCAACAGTCTTTTATCTTCATATTAAACCATTTGCATAACATTACGACGATAGATAAGATTCAGGAGATACTCAACCTACTCAGGAAGAGACATAGAGAGAGTAGACGGTGGAAAGACAGCAAGGTTTACTGCATGTCCTTGCAAATCTAATCAGTGTGAAATGGAGCTGTCAGAAGTGTGTGCATGTGTGTATATGTGTGCATGTGTGTGTGTCACTGGGTTGCTCATGTCAGGAGTTATTTAGCATTAAAGCACGACTTAGCAGTATGTAACAGGGCTGTAATTATAAAATGTAACAATCCCAGCTATTTCTGGTTGGATTTAATGTTTGAATCTAAGTGTTATTTGTTAGTGATACACAAGGTGAGGCTGGGCGGTGACAATTCAGATGTTGTGCATGCTTATGTGTCTATCACAGAGTATTTTTTATCTAAATGGGCGAAGAAATTCTTACTTATTGTAGCAGCTCTGCAGAATACAAAAGAGCAACCAATTAGAGCAAATTACATAGTGTTTACTGGTGTGCTTTGGTACAATGGTTGGATTTTTTTTTTCCTGTGTGACATCAACTGACTAACAAAAGACTCAATTTGATATTTGTATAGGTAAAATCATCTGTGCTGTATAAAGTGGTGCTTTGTGTTGCTTGGTACATGAATATACCTGAAACTGGAAAAGCATGCACAGTATGCGTGCACAGTAATTACGATGTGTCCTCTTGCTAGTGCCTGATTAATTTGATCAAAACTACTGTTTATCTTTGTTTAACTGCTGGTATATATGGTCAGCGTGTAAACAAGTACATCCTTGTGTGTATATAAAATCCAAATGCAAAGATTAGCTTGTAGTCTAGGCTAATGTCAGTAACATTTTAGGACTGCGACAGTTAATTTTGTTTGTCTCAATGAGTAGATTGCATTCTTGGTAGAAATATTCAAGCGCTAATATTTTAAACACACCATCAGCATTAAACTGGTGTTGTTTTCAACCCAGGTTCTGACTCTTTCTGGCTCCAAGACGGACACAGAGCTTTTCCAGTTCTGTTCATTTTTATATCAGTGTGTTTAGGCTCATTGTCTTGTTGAAATGTAAATGCCATGCTATTGGTTGAACTGAAATTGTGCTGGCTTACGTTTTAAAGTAATCTTTCTCACTGTCTCATCTCTTTGGAAAACAGAATGATGCTGTGATCACGATGTTAGATGGCAGAAATGATGCTCGGTGCCAGCTGTGCCATTAGGAAATGAAGGCAAATAATCTGCAACAAGCTAAAAATGCAAAGTTGCAGAAATCCTTAAAGGGAAAACCAAAACTCTTTGTGTTTGATTGCTCAAGCTTTATATAGTCTGTTTTATGCCTTCAACACCTTCTGTTTAAGATTATAAGCACTATATTTTCCACCTGGGATTCTGTATGGTTCCCCAGAGTTGTGCTTTGACAAGCCAAATGCATTGTTTTCCCATAATGCAGGAAACCCTGCTCCTCAAGTCCTGAATCATGGAGGTTTTATGTATCCCTGGTCCAGCACATCACGATTCAGATCAAATAAATCCAACAGTTTATCAAGCTCTGTAATATATTTATTTAATGTGTTGGAACAGGGAGACATCAAAAACTTTCAGAACAAAGGCAAAGGATGCTCCGCTCTAATGGAGGTAATACCAGGAACAGTGAAGCCTTAAACACTTGGAAAGGTATGAAAAACTGAATGCATATTTACAGTGAATGTTCAATCATTACTTTTTAACCCGAACAAAATATTCCAGAGAACCCAACTTTTTAAATCATGTCGAATTTAGCATATGATATGAAATATTAAATATCTATGAAAAACTCAGATTTTTCCCAGAACTTGTATGCACGATACTCATGCGCAATATTAAAACCACTACAGTGTTATCTATAAACCCTGATATCTACATGGATAGTATTTTCTTGCACATGCTGTGAAAAAAAGCAGTTTTACCAGCTAGTAAAGACAAATAGATGCTCAAGGAGTTAAAAGAGCTCATTTAGACAGTAGCTCCAATTAATTTTGGGATTAATGTGCTTTTCAGATGTCTGCCATAGTTTGCTTTTGGTTTCTTCCCAGTCAGTTAAGTTGTGCTTGGAAAACAGCATTGCTTCTAGACACATGAGTGTTCAAAGCAGAACATTTTATACTTTGCATATCTTTGGGACAGTTATTTATTGCAAGACATCAAGGCAATGTCTGTACATATGTGAAATGTACTTGCATGCTAGGTGAAAACATAACGCTGCCATCAAAGGACAGATATGAGGCTTAACTGTATGTGTTTCGGACAAATATTGCTTGTTTACGCATACGGGGATAGACTTTGCCAGGTGAGCGTATCCCTCCCCATCAAGCTATTGAATTCTGCAGGTATCTAATAACGTATTTATGGCTCACTTAGGCATGCATAGATATAACTGTGAAGCAGCAACAACAGCCTCCTCTTCCTGGTCTCCAGCTATTCCTTCCTCCCTTCAAACACACAGGCACCATCCGGATTGGACTTAGATACTAGAATTCTATCAACAGCTTCGGAGATTAAATTAAAATAGCTCATTTTCTTTCTCCATACAAGGAGCAGATCAATTTCCGGAGACGGGGACGTGATATTTTCCTGCCATTGGGCTTTCTCGTCTTTGGCACAGCACCCTGACTGCCTCCCAGCAGGACGCCCGGGTCTGACTGCACGCCTCACCGGAGAACAGTTACTTCTGCTGCGGCGAGTTTATTTGCGCCTCGATATGTGAGAATTGCCATCATTTACCCTTCCCCAACATCTCCCAAAACAGAGAAATGAAATAGACAAGCATGGGAAGCGAGGCGGGAACGACAGAGGCGAAATTGATTCTTTTTGATACTTGCTGCATGGGGGACATTAGATAGCCCATCCAAACCTTGTTTGACTTCCATTTTTAAGAAATGAACTGAATAAATTTAGCAGGAGGTAATGTATATAGGCCTTTAAGAGGCCTTCTGCTGTTGTTCTCACATGATCAGGAATGACTTCACCCCTGCAGAGGATGATCAGGCCTTTAAGATAAGTAAACGAATTATACGACACAGGAAATCACTTTACATAAATCAATAAGTCAGCCTGGGATAAACCTGAACTAATGAAGTTGATCTGGACAATTTGCAGCACAGGGGTTCCAGATGTGTATGTGTTCCCAATGCATGTGCACACATTTGGCTTTGTCTTGAATCAAAACCAGAGTATAGCCAAAGTCCCACCTCCCCATTTTTTCCCATTGTTTGTTTTGCAGGACGTGATGCACATGGTTACATTGTTTGCACAAGCAGTGCATAAGGTCACAAATCTGTTAGTAATTTACAGTTCTGTATTAACAAATTATTAATATGTTTTTACCTTATTTTAGCTCCAGAACGTTTTTGCTGTTGGATTATTGTTTTGATCATTAGGTTTTTTGCATTAGGATCTCCAGTCTTGCCTCATTTATGGCATTAAAATAGTCACATTCAATTATATGTCAGAGGTCAGTGGAGCAAATAGTTTGTGTGGTTTGTACAAATCTAACAAGTTGGAAAGTCTTTTACACAACCTTTCTTGCCACCTCTTTAATGATGAGATTAATGAGGTCCAGTTTGGGGAGGATTCATTCTTCCATAACAGTTTAGACATGATTTTACATCCAGTTCTTGAGGCTTCCATTGAGACAATTTCTGCTGAGGTTTAAGGAAAAGTTCAGATGCATCTCTCAAGTTCAATGCTAGGCCTCTGCTGTATATGTATTTATGTGCATAAATATTTTGCCTTCTGTCCAGTTCCCTTGTTCTGAGGACACTCAGCATTTTGGACACAACACTGATTGAGGTTTGGGCCAAAAAAAAGACCCCTTTAAATATTTCAAAGAAAGTTGGAAACCCCTGGCAAGTAGCCTAACCAATAAAAAATACAAAAATGGCTTAAGACTTTTAACCTAACCCTTAAAACTTAAGACTATATGCCAATGTGTTAGCTTTATATTGCGCTCAAACCTAATGTGTTTTTATTGGCAGTGACAATGAGTCTTATTTGCGCACATATGGCCATCTGACCTGTTTCTCCTTAGATGGACACCCGCCTGTTGCGTCACGGATCCAGTCAAGGCCTAATTAAACCCAGATTGAGAAAGAGTACATATCCAACCCCCTTTCCACAAAGTCCACATACCAGCATGCGCACATCCTGGGGTGGATTTTGGTCGCAGAAAGCACAGTCAGAACTGCAAGTTATTTTTTAACCACCGCCACTCTCAATAGTAGAGGAAACTTTTTAAAAAATGGCCGGACTCAAGGTAAGGTTGCGTTCAAAATCTAAGCGCGTGCTACTATAAACTTTATCATTTCTTACGTTCTGCGCCTGCGTGAAACGTAAACGTGAATGGTTGTGCGCACCATCCCTCAAAGATGCGGTTCAGTTTCTATGAGAATAAAGAGAAAGTCGTGCTAAAGAGCGTGCAGAAGAAGAAATGTGGAAAATAAAAGCGTGTGGATGATATTTTCTCTAACAGCAGCAGACTTGCTGACCTCAGTGAGGCGTTCCCTCTAGCCAATCAGAGCGCTGCATTCAGCAGCTGCCCAGATGTGCTCTGAGACGCGTCAACACAGTTTTCCAGCTTTTTGCGACTTTATTTTGATGAATGACATTCATTGTTGATGTGTAAAGACCAGGGGCTGTAGATGCAGAAACTTCATCCTTCTGTTTTATTATAATTTTCATTATAATTAAGAATAAAAGTCCTAATAATGTTAAGTTATCCTCTAATGTTATCCATTTTTGAGCGACGTGTTTGTGTTCTTGTAACATTAGATAAACGCTCAGGATGAACGAAATCCTCCTTAATATAACAGTGGAGAACTCACTTTAGGCACATGAACGCGCACATATGGAAATCATCCATGTCTGTAAGCTTTTTGCAGAATAACAGTGACTCAGCAAGATGTGTTTACATGGTGCTAAGTTCAGATTGATCTGTGACGACTGCTCATGCCAATAAAATAAAATCTTGTACTGAAGCAAGATGCTGAACTGGGGACATTTATGAAGCAGTTTCGGGTCTCATCTGGGCTTTTCTAAGTGACCAACCACTTTTTTTTTTCTGTTTGAGGTTTCTTCAGATCCTTGATGATCAGATCAGAGGATTGTGAGGCTTCTGCTCATATCCCTTACGGTCTTCACTTGCATTTTTATCCTTTTGACTAAGCTATTCTTGTTTTGATCCACTGCTGTTTTAACACATACTTTGATATTTGCGTCTAAAAATCTATATTAACAGTAACACAAGTTCAACAAATGTTTATATCCATCTTCATGCTTAACAGGCAATTAGGTGTTCTTGTTAAACATAATTTAGTCAATGCAGCTAACATTTCTCATAGTTAATGCTTTTTGATGCAAACTTATAACATCTGACTTTATGATCAAAGATCTTCTTGCTAGTTTTGCTGCACAGAAGTCAGGGGTAGCATGACTTGCCGAAGGCTTTTTATGATGTAAAAAGCAGATTTTCATTTCCAACAATCCTCTTATCTGTTCTTTTTGTATGTACAGACCTGAGTTTTACCTCTACAGCTCTTATAAAAATATTTTTTGATTGGTAAAATTGTTTTATTCTCTTTTGTTTGCTTTGCAAGCATCAACATTTTAATTTTCATAGTTATAGGCAGCTTGTTAGTGGAGAGAGTTCAGTCTTTTGCAGCGTATTCTATTAACTCTAAAAAAAACTGTACAAAACAAAAACACTAAAATTGCTGCAGGGATGGAAAACTTTTCACTTCTTCATTTTTCCGTAATTCATTCATTGTAACAGATAATTTGACCATTTACGCCCCATGTTTGCACGTCTGGTGCTATGTCATTAAATATATGATTACATATTTAAGAAAATGATGCCAGGGGGCATTTACATGTAATTAGCCTGTTTCTGTACGGTACGAGGGGAGAGTTAGAACTGCGGTTTGTGTTATCACAGATCTAATGTGAATCAATGTGACAACAATTAAGAAAAAGACAAGCCGTAATGACAAGCCTTCAAATTTAATTATAACCAGCATGAAAACATTTCCCAAGCATCACAATGAAACCACATGATGGATTTTCTTTTTCTATGTTTCATTTGAACTGCTTTTCAGTACATGAGCGGTTTCGGGAATGAGTTTTCTTCTGAAGATGCACGTTGTCCTGGATCTTTACCTGAGGGACAGGTAGCACAATCCTTTTATTTGAATCATTTTTTGAAAAAAAAAAAGTGTTAAAGGATTTGTTGACAAGCTATGATATATCTACAGAACAGTCCTCAAGTCTGTCCTTATGGGCTCTATGCTGAGCAGCTCTCTGGTTCTGCCTTCACCTGCCCGCGGCCATCCAACAAGAGAAGGTGTCTGTCTGTTTTAGACGAACTGCTTTATTTATAGGCATAATAAATAATCAAACTCTGTTCCCTTCTGTGTGTAGCTGGCTGTACCGGATCCTCCCATCGGTTAAACATAAGCCTTTTACACCGATGCCCTGTGGGGATCTGACAGAGAGCTGGGATGATGTGGAGCCTGATCCTAACCAGGTATGCCATCAGCAGGAGCCACTGATACGTTGACTAAAAAAGCCCTGAATGGTAAATAAGAAGACTCTGACATTGATGTTCTCGCCACAGCTACGATGGAGGCCATTCATCATTCCTAAAGCTACAGAGAAGAAAGTAGACTTTGTGGCTGTGAGTGTGGCTTGTTTTTAATTATGTCTATATTTATGATGGAATATGTCAGCTTTGCATCCTGCTGTGTGCTTCAGGGTCTTCATACCATCTGCGGTGCAGGGGATGCCAAATCTCGCAATGGCATTGGCGTCCATGTGTACACTTGCAACACCTCCATGGTTGACAGGTGAGTATTTATGTGCATCTCATCGCAAACAGATCTTTTTTTTTTTTATCTCAAGGGTAAAATCTTTGGCAAAGCTATTTTATTTATGTTCCAGGTGCTTTAACAACTCAGATGGAGACTTTCTGATAGGTGAATTAATGACATTGGTATATTTTAAATCAACAAAACTGCAATCTTTGGTCAGTCGCCTAATTCAAATGATCTTTTCTCACTGGCTTTCTTTGTCTGTGTGTATCTGCAGTTCCCCAGCAGGGTGAGATCTTGATCACCACAGAGTTTGGAAAGATGATGGTTGAGCCAAACGAGATTTGTGTCATCCAGGTGGGCTGGATTTCTCTCATACCCCCAGTTTCTTTCTTTCCTTCTGAAATAGCTAGGTTTCCCCCCCATTTTTCTTCTGCCATATTTAGAAAGTCATGGTTTTCTACTCTTCAAAAGTGTAAGCTTAAAAATAAATATCAGTGGAGAAAGGTTTTGAGCTACAGACAGCCTAACTACCAGCACATTTGTTTTTTCCAAACACATTAGTCCATTAGACCCTTCAGCACTGATACAGCCTGCATTTGCTACATAACAGCTCTAAATTTCCACAAACTGCCACTTTTCACATCTTTTTTTCCCCTTTTTTTTCCAGCAAGGGATGCGATTCAGTGTGGATGTGTTCGGGGAAACTCGAGGCTACATTCTGGAGGTGTATGGAGCCCATTTTGAGCTCCCTGACCTGGGACCTATAGGTTTGTGCTTGAACGGTGTCTGTGAGTGTAGATAGAGAAGGATGAACACATGCTATATATGTTGACCCTTCTCTGAAATCTGCACACCGACCACTTTGCCTGTTTCCTGCAACATGCTATTGTTGCGTAAATTATTGACACTTATCTCTGAAAGTCTGTGGGATTTCTAGCGCCGCTAACCGTGTAGCTCAGGCAGTCATAAGACTTTGTGTTTTGGGGATCTTGTTGACATTTGAGTGAAATCTCTTCGGCATTTGATTAGTGGGACTCTTTGTATTTCCTGTTGGTGTGACCACACATCTGTAAATCTGATGGCTGTTTGTGATGGTGCAAAGCTACTGCTATAGAGAACAATATCTCTGCACATAGCTTCTTTTATAATGCATAATATTAAATCATTCGATGATAAGATTAAATCTCTGGAGTGAAAAAAACAAGAGCAAACACTAATTCAGCATGGTTGTAATTTTCAGGTAGTCTGGCAGCAGGGCAGCTAAAATACTGCAGTGAAAATAACAGCTTGGGCTTAAAAAACACTTCTTCAAACCTATTACTGTAACCAAAAGTCCAAGTCAAAACTCACCAAGCAAAGAGAAGTATATAAAGATCTGAATACCTTACTGGCTTGTTTGGGCCTGATCTCAGTGACAGTGGAGTTAAAAACTGTCCTGTGGTGTTGAGAATACTGTGGTCATGCAGGGAAGAACAGGGTCAGGTGTAACTCTCTGATTGGCTGTTAAAAGGCTATTAATCGTGCAAAGAAGACTCAGATCCGTCTGTCAAGCATTAAAAACAAATTCACATTCAGTTGCTCAAATCCCCTCTCTTCCTCATTCTGGACTTAACAAGTCATATTGACCATGTCCTAAATGCATTGAATTTCCTCCATGTGATTGGCTGAGTGGCAATTTGTGCTAACAAGTGATTGAACAAGTGCAGCAAATAAAGTGGCCGAATTTATTCTGCTGTGCAAAAGTCCTCCCTGTGCTTAATTATTGAAGGAACACATTGCTAAACCACTTTCTGCATGTGCGATTTAAGCATTTGACAATTTATGAAGCCAATAGGATCTTCATAGCAATTTGTCTTGGTTAATTTGATAACATTGCAAAGAAAAAAACAGGTTTAAATGACATGCAAAAATACTGAGTTCACTTTGGTCATGCATTTTATAAATAAGGCAGTAGCCTACCTGCCTGGCGTTGTCTTTTATTGATTAGTATATTTTCTGTCATCATTTGTGTATGTTCTGCAGGAGCCAATGGCTTAGCCAATCCAAGAGACTTTATGTGTCCTGTTGCATGGTATGAGGATCGCCGTGTGTCTACAGGCTACACCATCATCAACAAGTACCAGGGGAAACTGTTTGCCTGTCAGCAGGTGACTATTGTGACATTTAATTTGGTTTAGTGTTACTCTAATAATCTGCACACGTACACCTTGTCTGATAAGGATGAGCACATGTTGTACACTTGCCCTATTAACCTATTTAGGTTTGTGCCCGCTTCAGTAAGCACATTGAACTGCCACGGCAACTAACAGGAAACGGTCCAAGTGAAGCATATGATCCATTAGCTGCTCCTGCCGACTGAATTGCCATCAGTGATGATTTAATATCGAAGCGTTTGCTGTTATCCTTTCAGCGGGTTTCCGCCTCGACTCCCTTATGAGTCTTAATCACTCATAATTAGTTAAGGCATACTGGAGCTTTAGACAGTGTACCTGTGAGGCGTTGCTGTGTAGGAAAAACCTTTTCCAAGTTAAGCATTAATTTCAGCATATTTCCCTCTGGGAATGATCCTCCCCCTCCTGAAATGTCCTGTTGGGTGCATAATTGGATCGAGACATAATGTCTGACAGGAGTATTTTTTTCTTTTTACAGAGACAGGGATGAGGTGGGAGGAGAGGTCTGTCAGGGGTTTGGTGGGGGGCTGTAGAAACCATGTCAAACCACACTGTTATTATTCATAATAAGAAGTACACAAGGGCATGATACTGTCTGTTCTTGAAGCAAAACAACCTTTTTTTTTTCCATTTTCTAAGCTGCCTCTTCTGCAGCATGATGCACTGGCGGTAAGAGGTGAGAAGGTGACACTCTGTCCCTGGTGTCCATCTTTTTTTCTGAGCCTAGAAAGTGAGGCTACAGGGGCAAGAAAACAAGATGGGGGACAGAGGCCTCATCTCAGGGAAGATGCTGCTGCTCCTGTCTGGTCCTGCTGTTTCGTTCCCCCGCAGAGTGCTGAAATTGCTCAAATTAACTTATTATTTGCTTGACTGGGCCAATATGTTTGTGTTTTGTGTGCATGTGTGTGCAAGTGCTCCTCTATTTTTTTTTTTCCTCCCTTCATTTTAATCGAATGTAGTGGAGTTGCCACAGATGAATGTCCAAGAAATTACCTGCACTGGGTTTCCCAAAAGCTCTTTTTGTATAGCAACTGGCTGCTGATAATTGAGTACCTCAAGTGAGTGAGTGTTTAAGTTGTTCTTTGTGTTTATTAGTTATATGATGTGTATGAGTTTACCGGCGTTTTGGATCTCTGTACGTATGTTTTTGTTAGTCTGTGCAAGGTGTTCGCGTGTGTGCACGTGCATGTGCATGTGCGCGGGAGCATGGAGGTCACCGTAAAGGCAGCTCGAGTTGTAATGAACTATATTGATTTTAGAGCTGCTGTTGAATGTTTTTTTTCTCACAGTGGCATTATCAGAACAGAGAAACTATATAAAATTGCTGTGGTTTTAACAATCAAGATAAAGAAATGTCTCTGCACCCACTGTTACCCCCCCACCCCCTCCTGCCTATAAAAGCGGTGCCGTAAGCATCAAAATGCTCAAAGTTTGGGAAAGTTTGATTGTGAAGCCAATTACCCCATAATACCTGGAGCCTCATATCACAAAGAACGGGGGGAATAAAAGAGAAAAGAGATTGAAAGAAGCACACCCTCTCACAATTTTCATTATGACCATATTTTTTCTCTTTATGTCAAGAAGTACTCTCTGGGAATTTAAGATTACAAAGACATTATTCATTGTTCCTTTTTTCCCTGTGAAAAGCTCAATTTAAAGTCCTTTGTGTTTCTTGCTCGGGCAGACTTCTTTTATTTGTTTTGTTCTGTGCACGTAGGATTTCTCTCCATTCAACGTGGTTGCCTGGCACGGTAACTACATTCCCTACAAGTACAATTTGAAGAACTTCATGGTCATCAACTGTGTGGCCTTCGACCATGCGGTACTTAATTGCTTTTACACTACAGAAACATGCATGACCACCTAAACAGAGGACGCTATGCTCATATATCCATAATCTTCCTTCAGGATCCTTCTATCTTTACTGTGCTGACCGCCAAAACCACCAAACCAGGTGTGGCAATTGCTGACTTTGTCATCTTCCCTCCACGTTGGGGTGTAGCTGACCACACCTTCCGTCCACCGTACTATCACCGTAAGACCAAAGTAACACAGACACACACACACACAGGCATTAATACAACTCTGAAATGTTTTGTTCACATTTTACGGGACAGATTCCAGGCATTTTCAGAGCTGCATTGTTAAGACATCTCAATTTGAAAGCTATACTCTGAATGGAAATGCCAGATTCAGCCCAGTAAGAGTAATTTTCATCTATCATGGTTTGAAGCAAGTCAGCTAGAAGCTAACAGGTCCATTTACTCAGCTAGTGTCAAGACAGTAGCTGAGAACAATCCACTTGCTGTATGACTGGTATGAATGGAGGCGCCACAGGCTTGTTTCCATCAGAGCTCTGTAAGGCCATCTAGTGGAAAGCTTGCTCCCTGCTTCCAACATCCTAAGGTGTTACAGCACCTCCTGCTGGCTGTTTCAGGTAACTGCATGAGTGAATTCATGGGTCTGATTAAAGGCCACTATGAAGCCAAAGAGGAAGGTTTCCAGCCAGGAGGGGCCAGCCTCCACAGCATGATGACCCCACATGGTCCAGATGCTGACTGCTTTGAAAAGAACAGCACAGCTGAGCTTACACCTGAGAGAGTTGCAGAAGGAACCATGGTAACTTATTTTTCATGAAGGTTGTATCATGATATTACCCCAGCAAACACAAAATAACCAGTTTCCTATTTGTCCTTCCACCAGGCTTTCATGTTTGAGTCATCCTTTAGTATGGCAGTGACTAAATGGGGTCTACAAACATGCCAGAGGCTGGACAAGAGCTACTACCAATGCTGGGAAAATCTCCGCAGCCACTTTAACCCCAACTGGAAGCCCAGCAAGCAGTAAAAACAAAAACCTTTTGCAACTTGGAAGATTTAATAACAAATTACCAAGATGGATGTGATTAAAAAATGTAAATTTATGCATCAACCAATAATGCTGGGTCAGTAGTTGACAGATTTCTAAAGTGATTTCATACGAGGACAAGAAACCAAGATGCATAATAAATAATTTTGTTGTAGTGCAATTTTGTTTTATTACTACAATATATAACCACTCAATTTACCATCAATGCTTTCCTCCACATAAATATTATGACATGGCCATAATAAAAAGTTATAAAGTTGAACATTATTGCTTAAATATAGTCATGCATCATCCCAACTGGCCTAATCTCAATCCCAATAAGCCTCACCACCTCCTGGTCAGAATACAGAGCCCATTCAACCTAAAAAGTGAAAACCATATGACTGAATGACAACAGCATTTTATTTCTTTAATAATAGTAATTACACACACCAGATTCAGGTCTAGAAGATTACAGGAAGGTTTTTCTACACTGGAGTTCATGATGACAAGCTGAACTTGCGCACGAGGGTTCCTGCCTTAATCTGCTCCTCCTTCCTATCCTGTAAAAACAGATGACAAACAGATGATTGGTTAGAACAGTTTCCATAGCAACAAAGTCATATCACCCTCACCATCTTCACCTCCTGGACATTTTCTCAACGACATGTTTTATGAGTGAGTGTTTTGTGATTTCCTGGCAAGTCTATTTCCTTCCAACCACAAAAGGAGAAAGATGAATTTGATAGCCCAGCAGTGTGACAATTGCACCAAATTCTTGCTGGAATTTCAATTGGCTGTGATTTAGAGGGCAAATCTCCATGACAATGGACAATAAAAGCAGGCAGTATTTCAAATGAAGCATTCATTTCTACTGTGAATAAACCTGCGCTCAACACAAAAAAAAGCATAGCAGCTTTGCACCTTTAAGAGAATTAGGACTACAGACCACTTTCTGTTTGTCAGAAATCATGGCTAAAGCAAATCTTAAAAATATAATGGTAACAATATTAACATTGGCTAATATTTGAGGTTAAGCTGCTGTAGCTCAGGAAGATGACCTGAATTCCCCCCGATGTGCCTATTGGTGAGTATTAACGTGTGCAACATGTGCTGTAAAGCGCTTTGAATGGTTGGTGTGACTGTAAAAACACTATACAAGCACAAGTCCACGTACCATTCTCGTATTAACTGGAAAAATGAGAATGTTCCTGCATAGTTAAAGGACCATAAATGCTAACAATACATTTATTCAGACACCTGTAAAATATGTTCCTGTACACACTGTACAATTATTTCCCCAAATGTAGATCCTGGTTGGTCACTTTGTCCTTTTACAGTGTAACAAAAGGTGATGGGGTAGGAAATATTGATCAGATAGGCTCATATGCTACGCTGTCAGGTGATGAAATGCAGCATAGGAGGGACTGTTGGCAGTCTAGTCTCATACCCTGTCTGTCTTGAAGATGTAATAAAGGCCAAAAAGAGGCACAACTCCAAACATAAAACCCAGCAGAGATGTCTTGTTTGTCGCTCTGAAGTGTGGATATGGGTTGGTTCGTGCATAAACCCATCGTGTCAATGCTGGATCTTCCTGTAAAAACAAAAGCATGCAGTCACATATCAGTAACCCGTGCACTGACTCCAAAACAGGTCACTATTTTTTTAATGTAACCCAAATTATTAATGTTTTAAACCATTTTACATCTCAATGGCGTATGTGCCCCAGAAACCTTTATTTAAAGGTTTAATGATTTTAAGTACTCAATGATTTAAAATCAAATATTTTGGCTCATGTTGATCAAAACGTGTCATGGCTGTGTTGTCTTCCTACTTTATTAAAAAACAAAAGAAACGAGTTTCTTATTTGGGAAGTAACTTAATTAGTCACAAAGTCAACACGGCAAATTTGTAACACACACACACATCCCCATACAAACACACACTCATAAGCAGATCTCAGGCTGACACGCTCACACATCA
>JBAMIG010000019.1:12342804-12360457 GCA_037177335.1 Kiunga ballochi
CTGCGATGGACTGGCGTCCCGTCCAGGGTGTACCCCGCCTCTCGCCCGTTGGCTGCTGGGATAGGCTCCAGCCCCCAGGGACACAGCGGTAGATAATGGATGGAGGTTGGTTGCCTGTGTTCCTGTGTTTACAGCAGGAGTCTTACATCACATGGAGGAAACAGGAGCATGTTCAATCAGAGGTTTCTTCAAGTTCACTGGAAGATGGAAGCACACAGGAGGTCATTCCTGCAGCAATTTCACTTGGGAATAAGTTTCCCACTGACACTCGTCTTTCTTTTCTGTTTTTTTCTTTTATTTCAAATAGACTTCACTTATCAATAAATTTACTCAATCCTATGATTCTGACCTTATTACTAAAATCTTCAACACTTGGTTGCTCTGATAAAACTCGCTGGAGGGTTGATCGTCCATAGGTACAAAGTTCTACATGCTGTTATCGTAAGGACTTGTTTGTGACCGTTTTCCCACATTTCATGCAGATTCACTCTCTCAACATGAAACTAATACTTATGCAGCGGTTTCTACAGCTTGAGGGAAATTGACTGTAAGCCACTAACTGCATATCAACCTGAATGACTCATCTCAGACATTTATGGGAAAGTCGGAGATATCAGTCATGTTGGGTCATTTTCATTCCCAGAGTAAGATCGCAGGCCTCCACATTCCCCCAATAATCATGATTATCATCAGCTTTGATCTTCAGAGAGCCTGAAACCAACATAAAGCAGAAACGAAGCCACACCGCAATGACTTACACACATCTGCAGGGATTTTTCCTTCCTCTCTGTGAGTAGTTACGTTGCATTTGGAGGCATGTCAGCTTGTACTTGCACATGCATGGCATGCTCTTCCTTATTATTCCCAAGATGCATCAGTTCAAGAACACAATCAGTCAACTGATACCCAGCTGGCAGCTTTATAGAAAATGAGTGTATATGTGTGTGTGTGAGAGTGGAGTGAATTGATAATGAATCTGTTTTGTTGCTCACAAGCAGGAGTTAAAGATGTGTTTATCAGTGTAAATATTCTGAATCCTATTTTATGATTGTTGTCACCAGGACAACAATGAGACTGCTCACAACCAGCTAATTCAGGCTATCTGATGACTGAGTGACAACATTGGGGGCTTCACACTTGTCTATTTTCTCCCAGTGCGAGCTGCTGAAGCATGTTTACCACCAATTATGTGCTTTGGGGAAAATGCCAAGTTTAAAAATAGCATGGTGTTGTGTGTGTCTGTTTGTGCCCACAAAACCATAAAAATGAGACTTAGAGCTCTGCACGTTTACGTCATGAGCCGAGGGCTTTGATCAGTAAATGAGGAGAGGATGAGTCACGCTATTCGCTTAGATTTTTTTCTCCACTGGTTTACTGTCTTCCTCAGATTGCCTTTCAGGTGGGCTTTTCTGTTGTTTTCCCAGGAACCCTTTTTAGCCCTCACTTTTACTGCTTAGAGATTTTTAACCTAACACACACTCATCACAGTATTAACCCTAGATCAGGGTATTAGTACAGGTTTTTAAATGTGACATGTTAGAGACTAACAGTTAAAAAACCCACAAAATGTACATCACTGTAACAATTCTTAAAGTAATTTGTGTTTCCATTCTTGTCCAAATGAATTAAACAAGCAGAATGCAAAGTTTGATTTCTGCTTTACACTTACCTGTGCCTGCAGCCTAATATGAATGGATTAGTGAGTCTCTTGTAAGCTCCTGCTGGGTTTACCCTGCTGCCATCGGTGCCAGCCACACATTTTACCCAAAATGTTTTCCATGTGGTTAAATGACTCTGTAATCAGGGTTATTTAAACCTCCCTCAAACGTGATTTTATGAATCCATCATAGTAAAATCCAAATGCAACGTAATGTCATTTTGATAACAACACAGCGTGGATGGAGCCATTTTCACTCCAAATTGCTTAAAAGGGTTTTTTAATCATGGGCACAGTAGCTGAAAGAGGCCACTTCAGTATGATCCCTTTGTTAGCATGTTTACCCATAGCCTGCTGGGGGCTACAGTGTGTTCAAAATTAATCTGATATCTACCTCTATCTGCTAGGGAACTGGGCTGAGACTACAAAAACTGAAGGGGATTAAACTTTGGACCAACTTCAGTCCAGTTTTTCAGAATAAAGACAGGTAGAGTGAAAATATCTGTCAACGTCACAACCTGCATCTGAGATGTTAAATCCACTCATGAGGAAAAAAGCATGGCTTGTCTTCCTATCGATGCCGCCGTAAGCCGAAAAGTGCCTGAATGTAAACATAAGCACACCATTTGTCTCCACAAACTTTTTATTAAAACCTGATAGAACAGCACAAGAAATAGTTCTGCATAAATATACCCCGCAATTTATACAAGAAATCTGTGATTAAATATGTTATAACAAAATGAGAAAGTGAAACATCATCTTTGGATCTCTTGTTATGTAATATCATGCAGAGATATAAACAAAATCACACCTGTAAATATAATAAAAATGATTTGCTAGTTCAGACTGACCTTTTAATGTAAGCTATCTTACATGTAAATATTAATGGTATATGAAACAGCTAAGGGTTAGATTTTCACCCAGTCTTCTGCTGTTTTTTCTTCTGTATGTTGCCAACAGTGATGTAAAATCTTGGCACTCGTCTCCTATACGCTCCTTTTGGGTCTGTCATTCTGTCCATCATTCTGAGGATCTCCCTGCAGAGACCAAACATTCATTAAATGTTCAAATGTTGTTCTCCAGTTTGTGAGACGATAAACAGTATATGAAGACTCACCAGGACAGAAAATGCCCCAGAACGACCTGACTTCCCCCTTTTGGGTGGATCAAGCTTCACCTGTCTCCTTGCTCTGATCACCTAGGAGTGTTCACATACACAGCGCTGTTTGAATTGTGACGCATTCAAGATGACAAACTTTTTTCAATCAAAAGGTTTTATGATGTACTTTGTCTGATGGATCACATGAGTAAACGTAGCTGATTAAGGTAGCCTAATAGCTGCGCTAGCTAGGGCTGTGTGACATTAAAAAATACTTACACTGCAATTCTTTGTTATTTTGCAATGTATGTAATACATTATGAGAAGATACAGGAGTCTGAACTGCACCTGCACTGATCTTATAACTTTTTAGTGAATGTTACAAGCATAAGTTTTGTTTTTTCTTTTTTGCTTTTGATGTAATACATGTTGGAGCCCACATTGGAGCAGTTAGGAACGAAAATGGATGTGCTCCTCATCTGCATCTCCAGGTCGTGGATGCTCAGATAGATAAATGAGCATGTTGGGTTGAGTTGCCTCCTACACTGCAGGACCCACGATATACAGTATTGTGCAGCCCTGGTGCTAGCACATCTGACCTCTTTGCCCTTACTATTTATCTTCTGCCTCCAGGTTGCCATGGTAACTCACCTTTAGGGGGTTGGATTTTTTGTCGTCGCTAAGGAGGGATAAGGAGCCAATGCGGGTGTTACGATTGTACTTTTTCTTTATCGCAGCCAAGTGTCTTCTGGACCTGTCAGCCTTAGAAAGACATAGACACAGTCAGTTACACACACACTCACGCAAACACACACACATCTTGTCCTCTTGTTCCTTAATTTTCTCCAATACGGATGCCCTCACATTGTGTAGTAATTAATCCGCAATTGATATCTGTTTATTTTGGATTATTTCTGTCTGTCAGCAGAAACAGATGATACAGGAAGGCAAATCCATTCCCACATCCACATCTGGCTTTTGCTGAATCATGTGTGACTAACCCGGGTGGTTTACCTGGATGAGAGCGTTAGGGAAGCCTTTGACAGTGACAGCTCCGGGCAGACTGAAGTGACTCAGGTGGGTGGTGCCCCTCTGTCCTAGCTGCCTCTTACGTCTGAACAAATCCTGCAAGGATGAGACAGTCACAACCACAACCACAGAGAGGGAAACAACAAGGCCTGATGTGTTTCTCTGAGTGATGAATTGCATCAGGTCTTCTGTGCAGTGGGTTCTGAGTGAACCTCGGTTTGTTTCTCTTTGGTCTTTTATCGTACTCTAATTTAATCTCCTTTACTTGGCTGGAGGGCAGGCTCCAGCATAATGATGGGAGGGTGGTCCACAAACAAAATAGATACATTATTATTTGTGGACCCACCGTTTCCTGCATTGATTTGTTCATAATGAGTCACTGCTATTTATCCACTTATATTTCTAATACATGCACTGTCACTTTGAGTAATAACGGGCTTTATTTAGCAAGTTAGATCTTTACATTTTTAATAGTTCCACTGGGATCAGAAGCTTTTGATGTTTTATGTTTTTCTCACCAACTGTGGAAATTAAAATGTTGCTTTTAGTTATAAATGTTGAACCTGATCAAATGGCAAATAATCATCAGACATTGAGAGTTCATGTAAAGTGCTTACAATGATATCTATTCACCTACATTTTCATCTGCATTGCTTTACTTTCCATTATATTTTAGAACTGACTGCAGCATGGAAACTTTAGTTTGGAGTTTGGGCTTACTCTGATGTAGAAGTTTGTCTATTTTCCTCATTAATGTGAAATCATCCTTTATAATTACTTTTAGTTGTTCTTTTTTTATTGTCTTTCTTAACATTTGAACACTAATATGACCAAAATACAACCTAAAGGACAACCTGATAGCACAAATTAAACAAAAATTGTACTTGATACTTTATATATTGATGAAAAAATCCCATGTTATAATAAATGACTGGGAAAAAACCCCAAATGAACCCCATGGAGGAGCATTCAGTTAAAAATTTGCATTAGTAATGAGTAGGGCTTTTAATTAAAGGTGGGACGCCATGGTGTAGCAGTAAAAAAAGTGAGTCAGAAACATCCTTTCCCTTTCAAATGGTGCAAACCATAAAAGTTACTTCCATATTCAAGGTAATTAACATTAAACACTGTGAAGGCACACCTGTACATATGAGTTTAATTTTCTAATCTACTTTATTTATCTTGGTTTTAATGTGATTGCTTGTATGAGTTTTCCAAGAAGACTTAACCAACAGGATTTTACAGTGTAAAGGATGAAACATTCCCTGGAGAAAAACTGGGTCATGACAGTGACACTAAGCAAACAGCTCATTCCTCTGTACAGAGGCTCATGGCTGTGTATAAACAGCACACCAGTTTTGGCACTTTTCATATGTCATTTAGACACATTTTTCTGCTTTTAGTGTGTCATTTTCCACAGATGAAATAAACAAGTTAGGGCTAAGGTATAATCACAGGGCTGGGTGTCATCCTCCCATAGTGGGAAATGTTGTGAAAAACTACAAAAATACATGGTAAAAACACACAACATCATTTGGCATTAAATTATAAAACAGGCTTGGGTGGCCTACAGTTCTTTCAAGGTTATTTACGGAGCTAAAGAGAGTCACACCAGATAGTGAAAGCACATTTTCAGGATTTGCCTCTTAAAAATATCCATCCCTCCATTTTCCACACTGCTTCATCCCATTCAGGCGTAGCTGGAGCCCATCCCAGCAATCATCGGACGGTGATTAAAAATATGTAACATTAAATTATTGTGAGATCATAAATAAAAATCTGGCTGGCTTTTTAGTCTTTAACTGCAAGTCAGAGGTTTCTAAAAATAAGCGTGGAGGCTCTGATGTTTCAGGATGGACTGCATGTGTGAAAATCTTGAAAAAATATGGATAAAACTAATAATATTATTGTTAGGAAACAGACACGCTGATTGAAAAACTTAATGAGCTAATACTGAATACAGTATTGTTCCAATACATGCAGGATAATTCATTTTCTGTACCATTATAAACATAAACTGGTTCTATTATCCTATAATGGTGGTGTACGTTATAGTATTATTTTGATAAATCCTAAAAAAAAAAATCTAGTTTAGTTTCTTTAGGTTGAATTTAAGCTCATCAGCTAGCTTTGTTTAACAACTAATGGTTAAAGTAGTTGTAATGTGCATTAAAGGAGATATATCACCCTTTTAAATCCTTCCTTTTAACATATAAATCATTAATTTATAGTCTGTATAAAGTAGAACAGCTTTGGTCTGAATTCTTGCTTATTCTCCCTCCACACACAACTTATAACCCTGTTCTGAGGTGCATCTTCAGAGCGGTATCTTTAAATGTGAATGAGGCATCTTAAGCCCCGCCCCCTCCAGGTCACAGGAAGTTCAACACTATCCTGTTCTGCCATGTTTGTAGCTTGATAGCAGCGATACGCTAATCTCCTGGCAGAGAAACATTTTATTGGTAAGTTTACTATAGATGTCAACATATCAGATTCACCACATTAATTACCTGGAAGTTGACAACTTTATTTGGCAGATCCACAAACACTGTGATGTAATAGTTAAAAAAAAACAACAACAAAAAAACAAAACAAAATAGAGAATAGAGAAAATTAAACAAAGTAATATATATAATTAAAAAAATTATATAAAAATATATGCGCAGCATCAGGAGGGAATAAATGGATATTGTCCTCCTTCCTAAATACCTAAAAGTGCACAGAAATATGTATTTAAATGCTAAAAAAGTGGATTTTTAATTAGTCCCCTTTACAGGTACACTAAAAATGTATTTAAACATTGCTAAAGATGCGCATCAGCTGATTTTTTCCCCTCCACCTGCCTCTCTGCCATCATTTGCTCGTGTATGATAAAGGACCAGGTCCAGATCTGCTTGGTAAACAGAGGAAGGAGATTCTATGGTGGTGTGGATGAGCTCCTGTGCTCTTCAAAACATTACCGCTGTGAATCAATCTGTAAATAAGACCTTATTTCACTGGACGGTTGGGGTTAGAAAACCGACATGGTTAAATCCATTCCTCTTGCAACCAAACCACCACCCTCACAAACACAACGTGCTGCTTTTCTGACCACTAGATGTCGTAAGTTCCTTGAATGTCATTATTGTAATTTGGCTTCGTGCATACACAACTTATCTTAACTTATATCTGACTTGGATTTCTTTAAACTGAATTGTGATATTTAAAAGAGAAACATACGTGGCGCTACCTACCTGTCCTTCAACTGATGGTAGCTCTCTCTGCTGTCTTTGATCATCACCCTAAGAGGAAAAAATCAGAGTCACTGCTCACGTTTTATTATTATAAATTGGTAAACAACAAGAAATATGAATCCATTAAGTTTTGTGTATCTCTTTGTTTACTTCTGCTAAAACATGAAATACCCACAAAGACATGATTATATGTCTATGCTTGATATGTCATAACATTTGTGGGATTTGTGTGTAAATATGAGAAAATACAGGAAGGTAGCACATAGCACAGGTTTGAAGTAATGGTTTAAGCTCTAAATGTCTATTAAATCAATACACAATGTCTGAAAGGATGAACTCTGATAAGGAGAAACAGAACAAAAATAGAGAAGCTTTGGTGCAGAAAGTTCAGACAAAGTCTTCATAATGACCATTTTGGCACACAATGGCACCATCTCTCCCACAGGTAATGAATAGTGTATTTGTTCTGAGGTCCTGAACAAATGCACCTTTCACAAAAGTAGTAGCAACCCTGGACCAAGCAGCTGTATTCATTTTGGCACTGACAAACTCATTAAATCAGTCTGTTTGTTTCATAAGTTGATGGTGTTTAATAAACACAATATGTGTTGACTGGTCTGAAACATTCCTCATTTGATGTATTCTGCTTTGGAGGGAAACACAACTAAACTGAACCCAATGCAGCAAATTTAGTCGTTGCTGGTGCTGGTATTAGTTAGCTGTCACCACAACTGAAGCTTATAATTGTGCATGCTGTAATTACTGCGCAAATAACTGCTGCAGTAAAAGCACATATGTGATGCAAATTCACTAAGATGGGAGAGAATTCCCCAATCCCTCCTGCTGCTGTCAAACTCCTTGTCCAGATGGGGGCATTTACTTTGGACAGAACATGAGGACAGTCCACAGAAAAATGCTGACCACAAGTTTAAAGTTTAACAGCTGGTAGCCACATGAACATCCAAAAGGGGAGCTGAACGGTTTTTGTTCTACAGAAGGGTATATTTTTGGTGTAGTGGCACCATGTCTGTGAAAACCATTACGATCCAGCTGTTTCTGTTTGTCTCCACAGGTTAGGGTTATGATTGTCAGTAGCCCTTTTCATCAGCTGGACCAACTTGCATTCCAGCAGAGTTACTGGTTTCCTCTCGCCCAGTTATCTATAAACACTGACCGCACCATGTCTGAAAGCTAACCAGATCTGTCTGCTTCTACTTGTTTAAAACTAAAAACACACAACTTTAAATAAGATGAATTTCTGCCGTCTTTGGAACATATTAATCATCATTAATCATAAAATAACTTTAAAAGGTAAAAAATATCTATTAACTTCTTCCCATTTCAAGCTATTTTTTTAAGTTAAATTTCTTATAATTTCTTTTAAATTCACTGTGAAACAAAGTTAGAATCAAACTGTTTGTGGCATGCGCTTACCTTTGCAGTATCTCCGCAGCGGATGATGACTGACATATAATGAAAACCTTTGCCAGTCTCTTAACTATCACCTTTGTCAGAAATGCGTCACTTACCTGTCTGTCTGCGGTCTGTCCGCTGACACACAACTCTCCCTGGCTCGCTCCTGAACAGTCAAAGGCGTGTGACAGCAGGCTCGCCTGCAGACACAGCACACACAGCCAGACGCTAAACCCCATGATCCAGGCAGGAACGAGACTGTTCCCAGCCTCTGTCAGCTCCCTGCTTTATACTCTCGGATCTGCTAATGGGGAACAGATGCGGGGGGACTGGGAGGCCATGCCAGCTTCACGCAGACAAACAGCCCACCACAAGCATGTGCTCTGCGCCAGCCAGTGGCCTGTGGTCCTGCAGAAACATGTCAGACATCTTTGCGGGGCCTCCTTTTTTAAAAAAGACTGCCTTCCTCACCACCCACTCCATCCCCAACCCGAAGAGAAGCATAAAGCCTATTTTCCACTTATGCATGCAATACAGCTGCTTCCCAAGTGTGTGTGTGCCAGTGTGAGTGGAGAAAGAGAGGAAACTTGTGTTGTTAAAACCCTCCTCACTGCAAATGATATGTGGTGGTTTGATTCTTGTTATGTCTAGAAGAAATGCAGCATTATGTTGGGAATTTGTCTCCTGGTACTGTCTTGATAAATCTTTCTCCTCATCCTTTCAGAAAGCAGATGTTTTTTTTTTTTATAAATGCTAAAACAGAGCGGCTCAGATCCAGACTTCTTAATAATAACTATACCCCAGTAGACCTCTCTGTGAAATACCAACATCGTCTATTCATCTCTCAACATGCACACTCCCCAAAGTTGGAGTACACAGAACTGGTCAAACATGGATGTAAATAGTCTTTCATGTTTCTTGATACAGGAGTAAAACAGTCTAAGGAAGCAGTCATGTTATTTCTAAACTGAACCACATGCTTTATATTATCAAGCACATGTCGACAGAGTTAGTGCACCTCTGTGGGAGTGCATATGGTATAGCTGGTAAAAAATAACACACCATTAAAGATGTGCGTCCTGCTGGGGTTGTACATGAATAGGCACCCTGTCTCAAGGTGAATTACAAGGATGGAAAGAATGAGTGGGAGCAAGGAAGAATAAGTCTTTCCGTCATGTTTCACAGCAACGCATAGAGAGAAATTAAATACATTTAAATCCCAGTCCAAGTCATGCAGCTTTTCCGTGCAGTAGCTTGTCAGGGGAAGATGCTTGCTCCTTCTGAGCAAACTTGAAAAAGATTGTGAAAGCACTGAGTCAGAGCTGTCGTGGAGAGAACGAAACATTTATTTTATTCCCCTGCTTTGAAACCTAAACTCCCTGATTTTGCTGGATATACTGTGCAGAGGAATTGTTGCAAACATTTCCCACGAGTGCGCCCACTAGCTGGACAGTAGTGGAGTAATGGTGTGAATCATTGGAGGGGATGTTTAGTCCGCTGCCTGTGGAAGAGTGAAAAATGACCTCGAAGCAGTAAAACGTTGCTGTATTTGGCAGTGGAATCAGTGAGCAGGCAAACACATCCGCCGTCTGACAGGACAAGCGAGTGAGTTTCGTTGTTATTCTGTGTTGGAATCACAGTTTTGTGGTTTAAGTTTAAAACATACTAAAAAGTAAAGAGCACAAACCAGAATGGAGCCACGTAAAAAGACACAGCAGGGGAGGAATTATTTTACACTCTGAATCACTGACATTTGCTTGAAATTGTCCATTTTAAAGCAACATTTATGAGTCATCTCAGGGACTTTTTGAATTTTTAATCAGAGCAGCTTTCCAACTTCACCCTGTCCAGCCTGCCTGTGGGACATGTCATTCATCTGCAGCTGCTGTCAGTGCGTTTGCAGATTAGGCTCTTTGGCTAAAAGCTTCTGACCTCATTAGAAAACACCTATATTCCACATATGTCCTTACAGCCTGCATGACGGGATGAAGAACAGGTAAATTGTTCCACATAAGTACTTTTAGAAATGTTTGTGGACGAGTGACAAGCCAACAACAAGAGGACAGATGTGAGGAAACAGGAAATATTACTTTGGAAACAGCATCTGGATTACAAGACATGATTCATAAAGTAATGAATGTTTTTCATTATGTAACTAAACACTGATCCTCTCGCAGGATAAGTCGAAACACAAGACAAGAATGGAAATCTGTTTCAAATAAACTCAAGTTTGAATAGTTTAAAGACTCAGACGTTGACTTTTAGGGTCATGGTCACCACACTGAAGACTTGATATTGTGGTGGAGCAGTGGTCATGTGGTTAATTAACAATTTCACAATAAATGTCAGTTCGCACAAAAATAGGATGCCAGTGATGAGATAGCAAAGCAGAAGCCATTCCTATGACCTCATTACATAAGATTTGTATAAAAAAGCATTCATCTTATTTTGAAGAGATTTCTTACATGAAGAAAGCAGGTTTGAACAGCTTGGTAACATAATGTTCAAAAGTCCTCCTTTAAAAAAATGACTAATCTTTGTTATTATGAAGGTCAGCAGAGAGCCCTCAGCTGTCCCCTGCATGCTTACTGTTATAAATGTATCATTATCCTATTTCCTTTTAAAGGTATATTTTATATTGAAATAAAAGTGAGCAAAGGAAGAGTAATGCATTTTCAGATTCAAGCTCATCTAAAGCACACGATCAGTTCTTCATCTTCTTGCCTCCTTGTGCATTTTAGAGATGGAGACTCGCTTGTTTCTGTTGTGCTATGGCCGTTTTCATGAATACAGGCAGGAGGAGACAAGAGGAGTCAAGAGGAGACAGGAGACAGAGGTACGGTGAAACGAGGAACTAAAATGGACAAACTCAGAAGAGCTCGTAGCCTGTTAGCTTCCTGATCAAATGATTTACACCAGCACCCAGTTTATGTGTAGAAATGGTGTAAATGTAACCTGAAAACAGATATCACAGATAAAATGTGTGTCACTGAATAATTTGTAGAAAAACTATTTATTTTTATGGATTAGATGGTTTTGTTGGTGACACAAGCTGACTGACTTTGTTGTGACAGAATCTGGTTAATATGCTTTTCAGGTCGTTTCTTTGTCAAATAAAGCTAAATAATTATGGCTTTAGCTCTATTCAATTTTTTATGAGTGTAATCAATCTGCTGTATGCAGGGAGGTAGGAACTGGTTTTATTTCATTATGTGGTTGGTTTAGGACTTTTATAGATCCTTCATCAGTAACTTGATTAAATGAGTCAAAAGTCTTCTATCTGAAATGAACTTTTCCTCAGTTTTCAGTTTTCCAAACCACCAGTGTCAAAATAAGAGCAAGCTGCAGGCTAAATAAAAAAAAAACGGACTAATGTTTTGTTGCTTTTAGTTTCGGTTATGATGCCACCAGATGAATTCCCATCTAGTGTTGCGTTACTTTTCCCTCTAAGATCTTGTGTTGATGATGAGAGAGGGGAGTGAGATTCTTCTCCAGCACTTCTCAATAATTCCTAATGCAGGTTTCAGTCTCTGTGGGGAAAATGTTGCTTCACGCTCGCTTATAAATGACTCTTTCAGTTTGAGTCTGGTGAATCCTGGCATCGCCATTTTGGAATATTCCAGTGCCATCAGGGAAAAACTTAATGATGGAATAACCTGCTTTATTCAGGTAGACTGACCTCATTCAGTAAACACAAACATAAACCTGACCAATTGCAGGAACCTCTGACTGATCCCACAAGCCTGCTTAGATATTATAAATGCATCATCTGCTTCTTTTCTTATCCTGAGGCTCTCATCACTCTGGAACAAGGTCATTTGGACTCATCAGACCATGCGTTGTTTCTTCCATTGTTCCAGCATCTGCTCTTTATGCTCCATAGCAATTTGAATAGCTTTTCTCCACTTTACTCTCTTTCACTGTTAAAAAATGAGCTCTACTGTTGTTTCCCTTTGATTTGATCCCCGTCATTCAGGTTGGACAGTTCTTTTGAGTAGTTTCTGCTGTCTCCTTTCATGTTTCCTCTGCTTCATGCAAACAGTAATTTAGTCCTTCTTAAACAGACTAACATCTTTTCCATGATTATGGGATGTTTTTTCACTTTGTTGCTAACTGAAAGATAATCCTCCATACAGTAGTTATTCTGTAGGAGGCTTGTACCCGTTTACTATTTTTGGGCCAAGGCGATGTAGTTATCACTTATGTCTTTACTTCTTCTTGCAGGGGGAGCTGGGACTGCTGAAAGCTCTCTTTTGAAGGTCTGAGTATTTGTATTTAAAAACCCTAAACATCAGGTATATAAAAGTAAACCATGTGTGACGTTTTCAGATGAATTGTTGACACAGCAGCCAATTATCCAGTGCAGCAAGGTGAATTTTGCTCCATTTAGTCTCAACTTATTCACGCACTACATAACTCGTCCCTAACTCCCTGTGCCACTGTATGCAGATGTGAACGTTACAGATGAGCTGAACTGTAATGAGGGGGACGGATGCTGCACCGACTGTTTATTTTGTCTTAGTTTGAGGCTATGTAGCGGTAATCTTTACTGAGAAATGAGGACTCGTATTCCTCCCCCAGCTGTCTGTGCAACCCTAGGTCTGATTGCAAATCAATACTCCTCTCCAGCAGACTGTCCTCCTCTTTCTCTGGCTGCTTTGGCAACAGCTATGAGAGAGGTGCAAGGGAGAGAAAAACAGCAAGGCTTTCAGTGCTGTCATGTGGAAACGGTGGAGGAAGCCAAGGATGAGGCTGAGGAAAATCTACACGGCTCTGATGGGATTTGTGTTTGTCATTTAACAAAAACAGAAAAATTACTAGCATCTTGCATCTTACTTTCTCTTTTACCCATTTAAGGATTAGCATGTTCACATTTCAACCAAACTCAATCTTTAAAATCTCTTCAATGCAATGTTGTTAATCTATAGCTTCTCTGCTCTTTAAGGTATTTTCAGCTAAACTAAGAGGCACTATATCACATCACTACTTTTCTTTCTGCACATTGAAGTAGGAAAAAAACCCAGTTTAATTCCAAATGCATTTCTTTTGACACAGATGTTCATAACGTACAAATTTAGACATCAAAGCTCCCAGGAAGGCAGAGCTTTCCGTCTATAGACGATCAATTAAATGATGAGTCGCTGTGGCTGGAACTGCAGAGACACGGCAACTTAAATGAATCAACATACTGTATGTACACAAATAGACTCTTTTATATTACTCTATAAAACTAAGAGATGGGCTCGGTGCTGCCTGGAACACGGTGTGTAAAACGAAAGGATTTTACTGCGTCAGTCTGTCTCAATGGTTCTGTTCACATCATGAGGGGTCAAAAACAGACTAGAAAAAACAGGATAGAGGAAATTGTTTACATATAAGATTCTTGAGGACATAAGGGTTGTTTTTAGGGTTTTCTGAAATATGATCAGAACCATCTTTGCTCCTTTTGAGTTATCAGCGTTTACGCTTACTTCTCTTAACTGAATGACATATGTGGCCTCTCTTGAGGTTAATGCTACAACCCCACCATTTACTCAAAATGAAGGTTTCCTCGATGTGGCACATCTGCATAATCAGCCACATATTTATACCTGTTTATATTACACTATACGACTCAGTGGATACATACGGAAGGGAAATAAAGAGACACTGTATTGTATATAGTATTTGTTGAGTCAGGGATATGCCAAAGAGCCAATTAAACCCAAATAGCTGCCTTATTATCAGATTACACCTATCACTGTTCATTTGGATAGAATACAAAGCACATCATCATGAGAGAGTGTCAGATGTAGTATGGGTCATGCCCTCTCGCTGTCTCTCATTTGTACTCCATCCTCTCTTCGCTCTGGTTGCCATGGCAGCAAAAGTTGGATTCAAACAATGACATTGAAGGCTACAGCCTGTGATGAAAGGACAAAGGGAGCCAGTTGTGTGTGTCTGGCTGAAGCAAGGCGTAAAAGGACTTTGTCTCAAGTGTGATATTTTAATGCATATGGAATGCTTTATTATAGGTACAGAAATAAGTATTACATAAGTAATGTTTTGTCTGGATGTTGAAGGTAGAAAGAAAGTGAAAACTGTATCATTTGACCAAGTTTTTCATTTTTCCTTTCCTGCTTATGCAACATCTGTTTTGATGCACAGTCTTTGCTCTGCTTTAATAATCCTGCTGTTCTATTCAGCAACAAACAAACATTTCTACAGTGGGTGAGGAAATTCAATGTGGTGAAAATGATCAGATATGATTATCGCTCTTCATGTGTGGACATATCGCCATGCCAGTTCATATTATGAGCCAAGGTTGTCTTCACACGTTTGTTATCAAACCCTCTGCCGTGTTTGCAACGTGTTATGAGAAAGGACATTTCATATCACATTACTCTGGAGTAACAACATTATATGATAACATCCCAAAGAAATAAATGGAGTCTCACACAGCAGACGTTTCATACAATAATTATTATTAATCCTAACCAAATCTTAGCTATAATTATACAGTGTCTGGAAGCAAAGGAAATTAAAGGAAGAGTAAAAAAAAAACCTCATAAATTATTTTTTTAAAAGTTTTTTTAAATCTTGCATTTTACTCTGACTTTGAAGTGCTTCATGATGTTCTCAATCAAAATCAGTTACTGAAACTCAATTCTCATTTGGATCAAGTTAGTTTACAAGCTGAAAAATTGGCTCTTAAATGGAAGTAAAATGTTTTTTCTATCATGATATCATCAGCAAGCAAAGGCTGGATTCAGACAACATGGTAACACTAAACGGACTTGGCAAGTGCAGCTGGATGGAGCATGTCCACTTTCTTGCTGCTGGACAGAACAATCTTCCAGTGAAAAGAAAGCTGAAATGAACTAATTTAGTTCCCACTGTGTCGTTATGTTGCCTAATTTAAATGTTAGTATCTTAGATTTCTGTCTGCTCATGTTAACACCTTTCAAAACATGCTTTATCTCCACTTATAGTGTCTTCCTCAGCATGAGGCTGGCGATGTCTGAACATTTCTGTTTAATATAGAAGAGCTGCAGAGCATTAAACATTTCAATCAGTATTTAATTATTTTCAGGTAAAGACAAATAAACAAGTGAAAAAGAAACAACGGAAAAAGGGAAAATACACAAAAATGGGGGAATCCTGCCAAATGCCTGCAAAATGTTCCTGTTGGTAAAGTTACTATCACATGATCGCCACTGTGGTAAACAAGAAAATAGAAGCTTGTTTGCAGGCCACTAAAATGTGTCTTAACATGTAGTTAAAGTGGTTGAAGTCTATTTTAAAAAGGACATGATGCAGAATTGGTTCCTAACCCTAAAATCCAACAATGGACTGAAAAGAAAGGACAAACCAAAAGTTTCAGAGTGCAGACGTTGTAGGACACAAACTGCTGTCACAACACTTGTATTTAAAGCTCCCTAACCCTGCTGCTTTTCACTCCTTCACCAGTTTAACTACCTCTAAATACAGACTTTATAGTTACAATTACATTGAAAAAGTGTCATAAAATATGAGAAGGAGGATAGGGATAAACAGGAACAAAACAGTTTCAAATAGCGGATGCAGCGGTGCAGAAATGAAGAGCATTAGTGCCGATGATTTCCCAGTATCTTATTATTAGTCCTTTCTGACCAAACACTCCAAAACTGCAACTTAATTACATGAAGGATTTTTAGACACATGCACAGTCTGATGTAAGGATTTGTATTCATCTTTGTATTTGAAGAGAAAATTAGATGAAGATGTTTATTAATATTGTCACGTCAGATGAAGGATTTGCTAAAAGGTTCTGAAACAAGACTTAGTGCGGAGTTGCTAGCAACAACAACAAAAACTACTAACAGCTGTGGCAAAACTTGGCCAGAAATAATTGTTGGCAAGCAAACTGGGAAACGGAGTGGCTGGCAAATTCACTCCCTCTCATGCACATTTGTGAAATAAACACAAAAAAGAAGTAGCAGTCTTCTGTACCGCTCTGTGACTAATTTAGTCTGGACTGACCAGACTGTCAGTATGTTGTGGTTCCCTCATACTAGAAGGGAAATGAGTTAGTCTGAGGTGACTTGGGGCTAATGGAGACATTTTGAAGTATGCATGAAAGCATCATAAAAGCTCCAGCGCTGCCCACAGGTGTTTCCAAGCGCCTCATGTCTGAAGTCGTTACTTTTCATATCCTGCGATGTTCATTGCCTTGCTGTTGATACCTGAGCAACCTGGTGACATTAAGCACACACACTTTGTGTAGTTGTGTGTAGTTTAACTAAAAGAAACGGCAGTCATTTTCCACTACAAGCGTGACTTTCCTTAGGTCCAGCACATTATAAATGACTCAGTCCCAGAGGATGATTAGCGCTAGCTTATTAGCTATAACAGGGGAAATGGCTTCATGACTCCCTTCCGTCACATAAAGGGAAATGAGAAAACATTTATTAAAAGCAAAAATGAAAAATCCATTTATCTATTTACCAAATGTAAAAAAAAAAGCCATTTCTCTTTAAATACTTTTTCTTCCCCTTACTCAACGCAGTGCAAATCAGCACAATGAACAAAGTGACTCAGTGTTTGTTTGGCTTTTGTAATGTTTTGTTTCTAACACTGAAATGGCCACTTATGAGCAATTAGTCATGCTGAGTAGGCAGAGGCTTCACCTCCTCTTCTCCACGAACTAACACAAGGGAATGTGAGTTTAAAAGGAATGAGGTGAACAGCCGCCAGCTGGAGAGAAATGTGTTGCTCAATTTGGCATTAGGAGACACACTAAGCTTTACAAAGATTATTGTTCAAAACTGTTTTAATCCAATATCAATACTCTGACCCAAAGGTCTGTAACATTTCAGTTTATACTATAACCAATAAAATGGCTTAATAGCTTTACAAGGCTTTAAAAATATTATACTCGTGCAATCCCTTGATACCAACAGGATACTTGATTTTACTATGAGGGATAATGATTTTACACACCCCGGCTGGGAGGTCTGAACAGTGGCCTTTCTGTGTGGAGTTTGCATGTTCTCCCCGTGTTAGCGTGGGTTCTCTCTGACATGCACCTTGGGGATAGGCTGATTGGAGACTCTTAATTGCCCATAGGGGTGAGTGTCTGCATGGTTGTTTTTCTATGTGTGTTAGCCTGTGATGGACGGGTGACCTGTCCAGGGTGTACCCTGCCTTTCGCCCAATATCAGCTGGTATTGGCTCCATTTCTTTATGGAATTATATAAAGAA
>JBAMIG010000019.1:12380669-12394808 GCA_037177335.1 Kiunga ballochi
TTAAGGCCTGGGTTAGAGCACCCCTTCCTCTATACCATTACACTTCCACCTCCATCCTAAACTGTAGATACAGGGAACGTTGGATCCACGTTCTTGTGTTTAGGACAAATCTGTGCTTTTTGTGCTAACAGGCAACCACATAGGTGTACCTATTAAAGTGTCCATAGAGCTGCTGTATTTTTACTTGTATTTTTACCTTACACCTGAGGAGGGGGGGAAAAAGCAGATTCACCTGATTCACTGCTCATGTGTAAATATTATTATGGTGTCTAGTATGATGAAGTCCTCATTCCACCTCCTCATGGTCTTTTTCTGCATTAGTCACTTTGTTTATGACAAGATCGGATGCTTAGCTGGTATTTTTGTGAGGTTTTAAACTATTCAGGAAGAAACGACAGAATAAAACTAAATAAACCATCCTGTCTGAGTGCTGCTGTTACCAGCTGAGCCACACAAATAAAACAAGCTATTTGTGCAAATGAATAAATATACCATAGTTTATATTATGAATGGAAATGTGAGAGCTCGATCACGGCAGATGTGTGTGTGTGTGTGTTTGTGTGTAGGCTGTTTTATTCCACGCATGACTAACGTTCTTCCTTTTTTCCCTGTTGAACGAAGTCGGCCGCGCAGAGCTGAAAATCACTGCGGTAAAAGATTCATGTGATGTTTTAAGCCTCGGCTTGTGCTTTAGCTGCTACGTTTTAATTTACCTCCATGCTGAATAACAAGAAGTATCAAAACACTTAACTGATATTACTTTCTGCCTCTCAGGTAATGAAACATAATAAAGACAGAAAGAAAATGATGCGGGCAGATGTGAGTCTGTTTAGCAACATCATGGGCTTTAGTCTAACTTCAGTTTAATGTGGGACAGTTTATAAAATCCCTGCAGTTTAGATGATTTTATGAGTATGTGAATGACTTTTTTTTAATTACTCTTCTTGTCTGTGATTTACACAGTACTGAAAGATCTTTATGTTCTGCTTTTATGCTGTTAAGGCAGTGCAGTATTATGGATCTACAGCATCCTCTTGGTTTGCCTATGTGTTTATAAATCATCATGCTTCTACGGTTTTTTTTCTCCAGTGTCTCTATGGTCAAGTATCATGATTTTGTGTGTCTGTACCCCTGTATCGCCTTAAGGTAACTATATCTGTTAGTAGACATGAGGTTTATTTATTGTTTTATTCTCAGTTCTTTATGTTCTGTGAAACATCAGGAACAGCTGGAGGGAGTTTCTTTACATCTGACGCAAATATTTCAAGGAGAGACTGATTTGAAGTTGGTAGTTAAAGGACGGGGTTGTGGATATTCACTTAGTGAGTTTTATGAACAAATGTCAAAGAAAAAGTCTTTGATTAAATATTTAGAGATTATGATGGTTTCTAGACAGCTGCTTGACTGACTGGAAACAGGCAGTTTTCCAGTTACACTGGGTTTTTGTTTTCCTTGATGCAAATAATGCAGGGTGCTCGTGCACACTGCATGGCCACACTGCATGATGTGCAATAACAAGTTGGGTGAATACCCAAACAGCATCTTGGTACATCTTGAGAATAAAAGAGTTGATGTGAGTCAGTTTCTTCTTCTCCAGACTGCTGCTCCATTGGACCGACCTTGCTGCTTCCTGCCTTTCCTACTGCAGAGAAACACAAGGTACTTCCACAATGCTAAACTTTATAGTTCTGGTATAAGTCTCCACCTGTGAGTCACCGTCGTAAACTCATTCAGAAACAACAGGATTTTCTTCAAGAATGTAGCCTCGTTCCAGAGAAGAACGAACTTATGAGCGACCTTCAGTCAGAGCTCGTATTTGCTTCCTTTGCGTTGAAACTTTCATTGAATTTAATCTAAAAATTTAGCCTAAAATCTGTTCATTATTTTCAAATGTAGATTTATTTTCATAAAACATAAATATATAATAAATAGTGTGTATATATATATATATATATATATATATATATATGTATATATATATATACACATACATATACATAATTGTTTAAAGATTCTGTTTGTAACTAAAACAAATATGTATGACAAAGAAGACTATACAGTAGTACTAGAAACTATGCTAACTGCTCTTTTTGCTGCTCTGTTTATTGTTGCTATCTGAATTGATTATATTCTTGTTGAAGAACTTCTATCTATTTGCACTGCAAGTCATTCTACTGAAAATACAACCTACAACATGTCATGTTTGCAGTACTTTAGGGGTGAAAAAACTAGACATACACTATTTAACTTAATGCACTCTTTACAAGTAGATGCAAAGATTCAGTAAATATGGCTCATCTTTAAAGTATTTTACTTGGAAAATATTATTTTTACCCTGCACAACTGCTTCTCTAAAGGATTTAAGTGTTTTTCCACCACTCACCAGTGATAGACCAGTGATAAATGTTTTGCTCCTGAAGGAGGATATTTAGTTTAGTTGTGTGGCTGCTTGTGAATAAGCTACTCCTGTGAGAACTGTTTAGCTGATACATGTTGGAGGAAATTTGGTGGATATTCAGGAGATTTTATGGTGGTTTAAGTCACTTTGTAACTTAAGCAGAGAGTTTATTTGTTGCTGTTTGTTCATTAAAAAACAGAAAAAGATTTTAAAGTGTTTGAATGGATGATGAGAAACAAACTTTTATAGCAGCATTAGAGAAGTTATTTTTAAGTAAAATTATAGTTGTTATACACATTTAAAAGCTTAAAGCTGCCGCAAAGCAGCAAAAAGCTAAAGCTACAGTAATCGTTGTTGTAAATGGAGACAAATTTTTGCTAGCTCCTTTTTAAAACTACACTAAAGCCCAGTATGCTAATTAAAAGTGCTCCATGCTAATTACTTTAAACATATAAATCCAGATAAGCAAAGTGTATTAAGCATAGCTTGGAAAGCTAATTTAATTTAAAGTCTTCTAAAGTCCTATCAGGATGATAAAAATGTTGTTACATCATAATGATGTTATGTTACATCACTCGTCTCAAAGCAAAGAGAAAAGGTATTGGTCATGTTTTACTTGCAGCTGAATCTGAAGTGATTCGCTTTTTTTAAACCTTCAGCTCATTATCAACAGATGGACACATTTTAGCGCTCGCTTATTGTCTTTGCATCTCGTTTGCTGCCTCGTTCGGTCTCTCTAAATGTCTTTTATGCTGGATGCTTTGAAAATAAAGCCTCTGCTTGCTGCCTGGATTTTCTGTTTCTGAAAGGTGAGTGTGTGAGTCTGCCAATTAGCGGGGGTGAGCCGCTCAACCTCTCCTCTCCACCGCCTCTGTGACCATCCAGATTGAGAGTCTTGTTACATATATGTACCAGCAGGAAGCTCAAGAGGGAAAGGGGGGGATCAGGCGTGGGCTTTGTTAGTGAGCAGAACAAGCATCACTGACGGTAAAGGAGAGGGAAATTATTATGAACAGAAACAGCTATCCAACTTTGTATCATGAGAGAAATTCAAAACGCTTGGAGTTTGAACCACCGGTGAATCTTGCAGGTCATTTTTATTTCTGATATGCTTTAGAAAGATGCCTGACATCCTGATATATGTAAGCTAATTAATCTACTTCTACAGAATCCATTTCAAATGTGACAAGTCTGCCTTTTTAGCTTCCTTGTGAATGTTGAATAAGGCAAAGAAAAGGATAAAAAAATGTGAACAAGTTTAAATTGTTTGTGAAGAGGGTGGCAGGTGCTCATGATCATTCACTCTGCAATTCAGTTTAGTCAGTCGCACTTAATTTGGTGGAGTAACTCCTGGCTCGACATCTCAGCTTTCTCTCTTCCTGTAATTGCACTTAAAGCGACAGAAGCTGTTTTGCATCGGCAGCTTTAATTAGCCAGCAAAATAGTTCATGTTTCTGTGTTAAAAATGTTTTCAGGCTTTTTGTTTTGATTTATTCAAAGCCTTTGTGACATTTAGGGGTCATGAAATGGATTAAATGTTTCACGCACTCAAAGGTTTCCACTTCTTGTTTCTTTTAGCCTAGTTTGATGTGGCAGGCTGGTACGAGCCACAGGAGTCACACCGGGAGGCAGGGGTCTTCCTGGAAGGAGCTGGTGGATAATGTCACTTATACAGGGCCGAATGACCTCTATTTCCTTCTGTATTTATCCTCTTGTCTCTCTGTCTGGAGATGACACAAATGCAGACACATGCACACAGACTCAGTCGGCTTTGTAGAGAAGTGGACGGCTTCCAGAAATGTATTTTTTCCTGGTCAAGATGTGAAGCGGTGGAGTTCTGTGTGGACCAAACTGCTCTTTATTCACACGATTTGCTAAATTGGTGTGAGTTGATTTCAGAGCACAGGCAGTAAAGGGACATTGCCCTCTGCTGCAGTGCTGTCATCTTTGAAACAGCGCTGCCATCTCCTCTGAAGCAGCACTAAAAAGGTTGCAAATTAACCTTCTGACACAGACTGAGAGGTTGTCCTTTCACCTGAGATTTCATTCCACAAACACCTTTTTTGCATAAAAATTCTTCAAATGCAAGTCATTTTCTAACATATTGTAAATATGTTTTTTGATCAAGCAAATCTTTCCAGACAAGTGAACTAATGACCCCAACTTTTCAGGTGCAAATCCAGAAATCATGTAACAAGCTGCAGCTTTGTGAGCTTTGAATGGCTCCATTGTGATAAACAGACATGCATTATTCTTTCCTTCTCAGTGTCTAAGATGTTTATTCAGTGCCATAATGTTAGGTCCAATGTTAGTGTGTGTGTGTGTTGTGTTTTAATACGTCTGCACCATATCAGCCAGACTAAAGCTGAGTTTGAGATGGGTGGGCTTGATTATGGGTCAGAACAGTTTCAGGTTGGCATCGCTGCTCTCCTGATCGTATGGTGATATGCTGTTTTTAAACTGAAACGGTTGCATTTTAGCGTTATAGTTCACAAAAATAAAAGAAGAAAATGCATCCATGTATATTATTACCTCACCTCCTTCTATCTTCTTTAACACAGATGTAATATCTTTGTAGTGGAGGCGGAGAGAGGGAGGATGGTGATGGGAGTTCATTTCAGTCGTGCTGTTGTTGTGGCAGCTTTGCTCTCTTGGCTGCGGTTCCCCTTTGGTGTGGATTAGCTGTGTTGCGTTATTGGTGTGGGTTATTTGTCTGAGTCATGTTGATGTGGAGGTGCTCTGTGTATGCGCACCACTCTCGTCAGCATGGTGGCTTGCTGGCAGCAGGAAGGACGAATCTGTGACCTTTTATTTTTCTCTTTGTTGTTGTCACATTTGCAGGTGTAGGATCCCGTTTAAAGCATCATATCTTATTTACTTTTCAGAGCTTGTGTATGACTTGGGACTGCAAATTTTCTTCCACTATGTGACACAAAGTGTTCTGGTGGACGGGAAACTCAGCAGATATGCGAATGTCAAACAGAAAATATTTATTTAAAGACGTAATTACGTTTTTTTTTTATTGTAAATGATGGAAATTGACATCATAAATGATGAAATAAGTATCCGTGCTGTCCTGATCAGATCAAGTCTTCGAGCTGACTCTTGCTCAGCACGGCTCAGCTTTGACATGCTTTATTTGTGTTGCCTGTAGAGTCGCCTCAGACTCTATGATTTCTAATTAGTTTTAATATGGCTCTTAGCAGAGGATATTATAATAATTAAACTTAATTAGCAGACAGAAATATAGCTCCCCTGACCACAGTGATTATACGTGGGTGTGCTTACGCATATGCTGTTTACAAACTGATCACCAGTGCACTCAGTCCGAGGTCTGTTTCACCAGGCCACAGCATGTCTGATGTCTTACGCTCTTGCAGGAAAAAAGCGCGTTACCTGTTTGAATAGACAGAGGTCGTGCTTCTTTAAAACAGTAGTTTTCTGAGCAGACTCTCGGGAGCAAAGTGGTCTTAACAGACGGTGGTTTACAGCATCTGATGCAGGAAGACTCTGATTTCCCTCGAGTGTGACAAATCAGCAGCTTGCACAGCGCCGCCATCCACTGGAGCTGCTGAGCCCACAGGATTGACTGATGAGCTAGTGAAAAACTAATCCAGCCAAGCTACTTGTGGAGCAGTTGCTTTCACAGCTCATATGCCGGTTTAGCTTTTTCCAGCTGACGGAGAAGATGCGACTCCTCTTGAATAACCTTGGTGGACCGGATGTGTGAATGTGGTCGAGGCTGTGTTGAAGTAAACAGATCCCTGCTGTGTGTGTTGTCTTCTGGACTAAATCTATATTTTCACTAAGATAAACTTCAGATTAACTCGCTGGAAGACTTATACAGAATTGTGCTAATCGACTGAGCAGTAACTTTTGTAATTGTTCAGGCGTGATGTGATTACTTGTAGTGCTGACCGGTTGTCAGGTGCCGTTTCCAGCCAGAAGAAAATAGTGGTTTGTAACAGAAGGTGAGATACAATCTTGCTTCCAGTCTCTCCCTTTATGATCGTCTCATCCATTCAGTCTCAGTGTCCATTTGGCCCACTGTTGTCATCTCCCCTGTGTGTCTCTTTCTCTCTCTGTCTTGAGTGTGTTTCTCTTTCCACCCCTTTGAATACTCATTAGCAGGATTGTTGCAGTGTTGTGTTGAAAATGGAGTGCAAGCTTGACTGAGCTGCTTTCTTTCCAGGAGGAGTGAGAAATTCTTAGCATGACAGCAGGGATGCTTCTTTTGTCTGAATAGCTGCCACACGTCACAGCAGTCTTTAGCACGCCAAGGTTGAAAGACACAAGACTAATTTCCCATGCAGATAGCCACTCACTCGTCCCATGGGCTCACGTTGTCTGTTAAATATTGGAGTGAATGAACCTAGGAGTGCATCACTAGGACTGTAAGGGTCTGGGTCGTTTCCAAGGTTGCTAAGCAGCAAGAAGAGGTTCAGGTGTTTGGATCTAGCCAAGAAGCTTAAGCAAGGATATGTGTTTCTTTGGTGTTTAAAATGAAAAGAAGTGAAGCATGCTTGATGATAATACAGGACACTCTGCACAAAGCGTAATTTGACTTTAGAAACTAAATCCTCCTCTGGCTTATATTTCATCATCCACTGTGCACAGAAGCTATTTTATTTCTGTGAAAAACATCTTTAAATGTATTTTATTTTCAAGATTGGTAAAAATCTCAGCAAATCAATTCAAAATTGTTGTAAACATAAAAAAAACATGTCATTTTCAGTTGTTTTCTTATCAAAGTCATAATAAATTAAATGCTAAGTGATTTATTTTTGTGTTTGGCTCATCCTTTTGGAAGCTAAAATAATATGTGGGTAAAAAAATTGAACGGTTTCATTTTTTCAAGCAAAATTGTCCAAACCTGGTTCTTTGTGTCACTCATCTTTTTGTTTGAGAGTCTTGTTTAACAATGCAAGCATTTCAGGTTTTCAGAAAACTAATCAGCAGGATTCATGTTGTAACAATAACAAGAAGTTGCTCTTCTGCAGTGAATGTGTGTGAGCGCTCTTAGCAACTCTTAGCTGATCATACAGAGGTGATGTTTGTGCAGTAAAGTCCTACCTCTGTGTTGCTTTGTCTTTAACATGAAACTGAGGCAGAACTGGATAAAATACTACAGATCAAGTAAGCTAAGTCTCAGCTATTTGAATGCCTGCATCCTTGTCTATAACACTGTAGGAGTGGACCATAGAGGCATTGATCCTCTCCTCAGGTTGACAGCCGTCTGGAAGTCCTGATTACTCGCAGCCAGATCAGGTGGTCAGTGGCAGTACCATCCCCACCAGGGACTCTGTACTGTCTACATTGGTATTCACACCCCACTCACACACAGTATAGGGTCACGTATAGAAATAGTCCTGTCACAGGATTACTGCTGGTGTGTGTAAGGGGAGAGAAAATGGTGATTAAGGTCTCAAAAGAGAAAATGTTCACGGGTACCATCTGGTAATTATGTTAGCTTAAAATGTGTGCTGACAGCATAAATAACTAAACAGATGCTCAGATAAACAGAACGCTGTGTAAACGCACCTTTGGGTAGCGGCAGAAATGTATCTGCATCCCTACCACCATTTAAACGTTGCTGTTTTAACTTTTTTAACTTGTCTCTGAATCTCTGCTATTTTCTCATATACATTTCTCACACGATCTCCCTCGGTCTAACAATGCCTTTCCTGCGGTTGTTGCCTAGCAACCAGTATATTCTTTATCATTTAATTTATATGAAAAGTCATTGATTTGAGGCATGTGTGCTGCAGAAGGGAAACGCATGAAATCTTCAGAATGGTAGATCTCGATAACTGGAGTTGGTGACCAGTGCGGTACTGGATAACAACTGGAAATTGCATCATTGTGATGTTGGCTTATTGACAGCACATAAGCCTGTCTTCATAGCATGACATAAGTCTTCACAATTTCTGAGCTGGGGTCAGACAGAGTGGACATGTGTGACCATGAAATCTGCAAAACTAGAGAAGAGGTAGAAATTGCTGCTCGTCTCAAATGATTGCTGTGACTGCAGACTTATCAGCAGAAGCACCTTCAGGGGCATCATTTCTCGCTGCACCAGTTGAGAAACAGAATATACTTTCAGCAGCTATCTCTGCAGCATTTCTTTTCCTGCTTGTCTAGTCTGTAACATGGTCAATGTAACTATTCTGCAGATTTGAAAAGATTATGGACCATTGCTTTGGTTTATGGACCAATTAGTCTGTGAGTGCTTTATTCCCCATGCAGGCTCTCATACTACGTCATGAGCAGATGCTTGTTGGCTGTAGAGTTAGCATGATTACATCATATGGCATCAAAAGCAACATGTGGTAGAAAGAAAGTGTTTCAATGAAACACAGACAGATAAAGAAAATGCAATTTTAGTATATCTTTCGCCTTACCCCACAACGCAAGTATAGAATAAAACCCAAGGAGAGCAGCTTTATACATAATTGTGAGGACCTAACATTTAGCCTAATAGTAGTTTGTTCATAGAAGAGCACAGGAATGTTTTATGTTTAAGACCCAGTCGAATTTATTTTGAGCCACCATCGATTCTCATTTTCCCCTCCAGTGGATGCCCTACCCATACCCATGTTTATTTTGGAGGTTGAATAGCCTCTTGTGAGGAAATAGGAAAGACCTGATCAATATCTACCTCAAGACTGTATCTGCATTCAGGCAGTCCACAGATTGTGACACACTCGCCTGTGCTCCTGCTGTTTGTCTATTTTGTCTATTTTTTCTGGTTCATGTGTAAACTCCATGTGCTTCAGTCCTGCTTGTCATAAAGTGCATCATCTGTCTGGTTCAGCTTATGTTGTCATGGCAACACTGCAAGTTTGCATGTTGCATCTGCAAGCCGCCACCATGTCCTCCATGGACGAGGTCATGGTCTGGGTAACTTCATTTTACTCACATGCCTTTGATGTGTATAACAGACTAAAACCTAATATCAAAAAGCCACATGATATACTTTTTATTAAAACAAAAACACTTGTAAAGATTATGAAAAACACTTAAATGGCCTCTTAAAACACTTTAAAGACTTTGCTCTGCTTTTATGTCCTGTTATTGGTGTTTTCATTTTTTACACCATGTGCTTTATCACTTTCTCCTTTTTTTCTCAATTACTGCCACTTGCACTTATTTTTAGTCCCTTGTGTGAGTCAATTTCCAATTTATAGCATAATTTAAATTAGTTTTATTGATGATCTTTTATATAATCTGATTGTAAGTGCACATTTTAACCAGCTTTAATGACTCCAGCTGCACCATCTGTGCATTAATCAGACTGCAGCTCTTCAAAGTGGGAATATTTGATATTTTGACAAAATAATGCTAATTAATCTCTCAGTATTTGCTGACTTCTATGTGTGTGTGCATAGAGTAGCTTGCGGGCTCATTCCAGTCTTTATGGAAACTCAAAACAAGTTTTCCAACACTCTTCATGACCTTAAACTAGAATCAGAGTAAGTACAGAGACGATCTCAGCAAATTATTGCTAGCTCCAAGTTTATCTAAATTAAAGATGTCTTGAGTAAAGTGTTATTGTTAGAAGCTTTAGTAACCACTGTCTTGCCCTCTAATCAAAGCAAAATCCATAATCTTACAGAAAAATCAACTTGTTTAAGGGAAATATAGGTATAAAGACATTTATTACCTTTTGAAATTGATTTTTTTTTATTATTTATTTGCATTAAATCGATTGTAAATTTGATATGTGACATTCAGTAAACAGCATTTCTTTTTATTTTAATGAGCCAGACATACATAGACTCTTCCTCAACTTGTAATCAAAACAAGCCAGTAATGACAGTAGAAACTGTCCAAAGACACCACACTTAAACTTTACTACAGTCTGAGGTGGGAAGATCAGGCGCCGATATTTCCTACATTATATAACGGTTTCATCCACGTGCCAATCTATATTAATGAGACTGTGAGTAGATTTAGAGTTTTTTTTTAATTGCTTACATGTGACTATTTTGTGTTTTGCCTTCCTGCGCTCTGAAATCACTGTATCATGGTGTCATTTAGGGGTACCGGTCTACTGCTGGTGGCTATGGTTTTTTAGGGGAGGCAACACTGGTTGAGCGACCGGTTTCAGGAGAAAATAAAGAAAACATTTCATCTGGCTTTTTTACCTAAAGCATTTATTTACACAGAAACCATTATTTGCTACTGTGCATCTTTATTGTTTATATCCAAGTTTGGATGAACTGAGCTGAAGTGTAATCCCTAAATGCACTAAGGAAGACATTGTTTCCTCACATTATCCAATGTAAAGCTACCATCTAACTAGATTAGCACTGTTTTGTAACTTCAAGCTAACATCAGGGTAATAGCCTTGCACAGAGATAATAATTACATATTATTATAATTTAAAAATGAGTTCAAACTGGTGTAGTCGCACTGGTGTTCCATGCATAACTGGGAGGAACTTTCTGTCATCCACCTCCTGTAGTGACCCGTAAATCCCCTAAAATAGCACCTGAGGTGTGCAGTGAGGCTGCGGAAGTGACCAGTACCACGCTGACAGGTTCTCTAGCTGCAGAAATATGTGTTTTATTTGGTCTTGATTTGAAACAGGAAATGCATCCAACACTAACGCTGACTGCGTTGCGTTGGTGTGCGAGCGATGATTCACTCCTCATAAACTACATCCTTTATACACATGTGTTTACATACCCAATGTTGACTTGTATGAAGTATCATTAAAAAGCTTGGAGGCCCGCATTATAAAATAATCCAGTTTCACTTAAGCATTAAAATAAAGAAGAGCAGTACAGTGCAGCATTAATCTCTGCCTCTATAATTAAATGCACAGACTGAAAGTCTGTATTTAAAACACACTTTACTAGATGTGACTGCTGCTGTTCCTTCATACATCTCAGCACATTGCTGATGATTGATTGTCTCTGCAGGAGTCTCACATCCTGAAGTATAAATTAGTTTTATTTTAAGGATGTAACTATAGCAGCTCTAAAGGCAAACCATGTGTAAGTGTGCCATGCGATTCTGCTCTCATAATGCAGATGGATAGGTCTTTATTATTGCCATTCACAATACACATCACAGGTGCACACCGTAATGAAGCTTCATTGCAAATGGCTTTTGATCTAGATATCCATATTCGTTTTATTTAATGCAATAAGATTTAGCCATGTATTGGCTAAACTTTAGCTATTTGTTAAATCCCATTTCTGCACCTTTTCCTCTTTTATCTGGGTTCTTACCAGTTGAATTCATTTTTTATTTTGCTCAAGCTTGCATTTTTCTCCTCTTTAGGACTCATGTCAGCTGATGAGTTCATTTAAATGTAAAGCTTATTGATCAGGAAAAATCCGGCCTGACTCACAGCATTGCAGCAGCTTCTGCTCTTTGTTTCTAGTTAGTTTGGTTTAGTTACTATAATATATATTTTATGTTCTCCACAGCTTCTCTGGCACAACTCTTGATTTTCTGCTTCTATTTTTCTTGTGTTTTTTTCTTCTTTCCATTTCTCTCTTTGGTGGTTTTGGTTTAGCAGGGCTGCTAGTACCTTCCTTTGAAGTGTAATTCATTTTCACCATCTGAGTGCTGGTCCAATATCCCTGCTCCTACTCGCTCGATGTTCAGCCGTGGTAAACACTTATGTTTTTTGTTCTGTGGAGCGTAAGGACGATGAAGCTTGTAGGGCTTGTAGGGCTCATCAGCTCCACATCTGCAATTACAGCTGTGTTCAGGTGAAGGAAGCCGATATATGGAGGACAAATCCAGACTTGTATTTGCTATTGATGGTAGAACCAGCATCCATCTCTAATTGATATTACGTGTATTGGGTTAAACCCTGTTTGCTATGTTTAGTAGGATTATCCACTTCTTAGCTAAACTGAAATGACAGATTGATGACATGGTAGCGCCCTGATGTTGCAGCACCACCTGCTTTTTGCATTGTGCATCTTTTTTTTTGCAGGGGTGTGCAGGAGTCGTGCTTATCTTTTGTCAGCTCACTTTGCTTTAATGGAGACTTACTGTGTTCTGTAACTGTTTCCTCTGTGTTGCAGTTTACCCAGCTGCATTTCTCAGCTGCCAGAGCGAGAGATGTTTTCTCAGATATCCTCATGGAGTTTTGCCACTGCTCCATAAAGTGTTGCCAGACACAACCACTGGCTGGATTGTAGGGAAAAAAGAATTAGGAAACACTATATCCTGTTAGTGGGAGTTTTTTTTTATTGCACACAGCACATGTTGTATTTCTACATTGGTTTTTGCAGAAAAAATGAGTATATTGTGTTTTTTCATCCCAATTCAATGACATTTTCCATGAAGTGTCTCATTTATGTATACTGTACCACCAAAGAAGGGAAAACTATTTGAGTTCCTCTACACAATATAAATATGTACACCTCCAGAGACCCTTAAAACTGAGTGTCAGCATTTTAAAGCTGGAGTGCTGCCAAAGCAACAAAGAACAAATCACTATTCTTATATTTTATGATTACATTATTGTCATGGTGCTATTTATATAAAATTAGTCAATTTAGGTCCAATTTGACAGCTTTCCTGTTAATAATTTTCCTGTTAAAGATTACTAAATAAGAAGGCAGCATTCCTCTGAAACATTAAAATGCACTCCCAGTCTCCAAACCCTGCAAAATGACCTTCTCTGCTGCGCCCATAGGGAGCACTGTTGTCCAAGTTGTCAGAACTGGGCTGAACTGTTTCCAGTTGGCTGCACTCTGGTCGTCCCACTGGCTGACCACAGGCCTCAGACCAGACTGAATGACAGACGGTATTCCTGCCAGCGACTTGTTAAACTACATATTAAATCTTTTTTTCCTTGATGCAGCTTCAGTATATCCTGCTTTACTGCTGCAAAGTAAATGTTGTCAACCTTCTAAATGTCAAGTGCATGAAAAGTCACTGAGTGTTGAGAAATTAGTCGCTTTGTTCTTTTTTTTGCCTGCTCAAGATGTTTGAGCATTTCTGAATTCCACATGAGAGGATGGTTTCTGGTGTAATTATTATTTGAAGTAATTAGTCTTTAAATGTGTGTGAAAATGGAGTAAAACTGAGCAAATGCTGGTACTCATACAGTGCAGTGATGTAGGGAAGGATGCTTGGAGCGCTTTAACAAGGTCTAGGAAGCCTTTTCTGTTCCTGCTTCTTGAAGGAGCGGTGACTCCTGTAACATCTGATGGGAATGGAAAGAGAGCAGATAGAATCCTGTGGTTTTGATGGGATGTAACCAGCTTTTCATGCAGCACCTGCAACATTCATTTAGGCAAAAGGATATCAGTGCTGCAAGTCAATGTAAGCCGATTACTATACTACTTACATATGCAACTGAAAAGTGTCTCTGTGGTAAAAACCACAGATTAACTCAATGAAAGCTCAGAAATAAATAAGAGGTTTTAGTGCCCTCTTGGGGTTTTTGCTGTCATTGCTTATTATAGTGTCTATAAGTACTGCTTCTTCTTTAAAAACAAAGAAAAAACAGAAACTTGAGGCATATTTTGTTGTTATTATCATGTAGCTTTTTAGTTTCTAGTAACTTCCTGAAGATAGATGGGTGCACGCCTAACAAGACAACTATCATGATTACATTTCTACAATTATAGTTCAGAACTTCCTGTGTTTGTTCAGAAGTTTGCTTCAGTAAATGAAATGCCTTACTGCCCCTCAATCTTAATTGCAAACAACACACATTGCACAATCATAGAGTGGTGTGGGGAGAGGGGCGACGAGGTCATCTC
>JBAMIG010000019.1:12395321-12409674 GCA_037177335.1 Kiunga ballochi
TTTGCTCAGCACAGTATAGCAGCCAGACCACCATTCTGCCTGCTTAGATGCTGGACAAGACACGTTAAAAAAAAAAAAAAAAAGTAAATGAAATGCCAGCTCTTGCACTTTAAGGCGATACAGTCAAACCTCTGTGACAATTCAGCAGACATCTATTTAAACTTTTCCCTAATTACATCATTTTCACTGTATGGAATGATCGTAGTAATTAATAGGACTCATTATCCAGCTCTTGATGACAGCGTTGCTTGAAATAGCCAGTTTCTGTCTGTATAGGGAAGTCGGGCCTGGCAGGGCGCCGCAGAAGGAACCGACAGGGAAAGGAACACAGAAGATGTAGGTGAGGGGGATTGCTGAGGGATGAGGATGGAAATGATTAGCTGAACTTGTCATTCTAGTGATTAAACACTGATTTAGAAGACTACTCGGTGGGTGCGTGGAGTTAAATTGGCTGCTCTTGTTATCGGAGATGTGACATGCAAGCATTGGGTCACTGCACTGCAATGCAGCAGCACAGAAGATGGCTTCCATGCTGGCCTGGATGCTGTTTGTGTACTGGCCAGATGAGTTTGAACAGTGAGCAGTGAGCCATTATTGACTCTTAGTTTGTCCACCATTAGCATAAAGAAAAACCCTCCACCTTAGTTCTATACACTGACAAATTGCTTCCATTAAGGCCACAGTTTTCTGTTTTTCTTTATCTTCAAAATGAAAAATTGATTTTTTTTTGCACTTTTTCAATAAGTGTGTTGCATGTTGGGCCAGCTGGCGAAACGCTCCAATAACTTATTTTTGTCTTGATCCTTTTTGTTTATTAGCATTCTCAGCAGAAACTCTGCGTTGTCTTATATTAAAAAGCTGGCACCGTTCATTCAGTGTACACATTAATAACTCTTGCTGTTTGAACTACTGTTTTTTTTATTCCTGCCTCCTCAAATAAATGTACAAAAATATCACCTTTATGACTACCAAGCACAGAGGCAATGATGCATATTGCAAAAAGACAACAAATCAAATCTTTCCTACCTCACATCTTCTTTTGTTAGAACACTCTTTGCATGCATCATGTTTCATTTAGATTAATAATAAACATATGCAGTTTAAATTTGAATCAAATAAATTTCAGGAGCAGTGTTTGAGTTTTAGTGACAACCTAAACAAAGCAATAAATTGGACTTTCATTACACATAAATGCATATCTTTCCACTGAGTTTGTTGTTCTGGGTGGTATAACTAAAAAAAACACAGGGTTTAAGTACTTTGCAAGCCCATTGCAAGTATTTTGTAATCCAATGACAGTGGATAGCATTAATTTGTTTTGATTACTGTTCTGCAGGAGTAAATGTGCAATGGTCCACAACTAATACATGGCAGTGCTACAACTTAAACAAGAGAAAATAGGATGTAAAATGTGTCATGAGCATCCATGCGGGTATTTGCAAATAAATCATAATGATACATGTTATCACGTAGCAAGAAGCTGCATCTTAAAAATAGCCTTTCTGTTTAAATAAAATATGGATATATCTAAATAATTGAACACATCTGTTTTTTAAAACAATATTCACTCTTAATGCATTGATAATAGGACTGGAAAAATATTTACAGGCTTCCAAAGATCAAGGTGATAATATGATACACTGATATGTCACTAATAGAGATAACATTGTTGTTACTGTCTGGTTTAATTATAAAGCAAAGTTTTGGATGAGCAGAACCAACAGAAAGTGTTAGTTTTACTGATTGTTTCTGCTACAGCAGCACTAAGAGGGAAGTCGCCTTTCTGCTTTGAGATTACAGTTGCGTATATTGATTATGTCTTGCAGGCGGCTAAATGCACAGAGCCATTTAAACTGTGATGCACCACTCACACTTGTTCCTTCTTATAATTCTCAGTGATGATCTTCAACATTCATTAGACTGACACCTAAATCAGCAATGAAGCGTACAAGACATGTACCATGAAGAAACCGTAGATCTCTAACACTCATACTTACATTTAGGGCTAATAAAGTTTATTTTATGTCAAATTCTTACATTTTTATCATCCAGGGAGAACTCAGAGATTTAAAAAAATTACATCTTTTTTATAAATTAGTTCATTTTTTAAAATTCATTTTTTGTCTATGTGGTTTGAAAACTGAAATAGCTGGTTCCCAAGGTAACTGGGCAAAGTTACAGTCTGCATAAAAGAAACTTATGATATTGGGCCGGGCAGGAATTTATGACCCTATTTTCTTTCAGCCATATTTTATTATCCTCGCATGCAGCAATTATTTATTCCTCACCCACAGTTCAAGTTTGATGTGTTTATGAAGTTACCATGATGATAAAAATGGCTTGTGAAACATTAAGGTAATTTTTAAATCCAGTCAAAGACATGGACAACTCTTGCTAACATGAAACAAAAATGATGCAGCTAAAGACATTTAAACACTCTGGTGTTTAAATTATATTATTCTTTTTTTAAAAAGGGATGTGAAATGCTTTATGCATGGCAAAAATACCTCACACCACCATCCATTTAGCTTAATTAACTGTTGCCACCTTCACATTTGTTCTCTGTTGCTGCTCTTCTTCTTCACCTTTCCTGCTTATCTTTTCTTGCACATCTTGAACTCTGTTGTTCGTTTAGACCACATTCCTATGCCACAGACATAATTTATATGCTGTATTGAGCCTATCTCCTGAGACTTTATTGTTTTGTACTCACTGCTAGCAGCTCTGACACAGAATTTGTTAACCACAAGCTCCATCAGGGTGTTACACAGGCTATCCGGCTATACTGCCAAGGTGACCTGCATTGCCGTGACAATGTCACAGCATTTAATGCAGTCAAAGATTTACAAGTTATATAACTGAATTTAACTTTTGTTACACTCCCACCCAGCATATGCACTAGTTTTACATAACAGTTATTTAAATTTTATGATTAAAAACTGCAATGCATTATGGTTTTCCCTCATTTTTTCTCTGCATTTACTTTAAACTGTGTTGCATGTGTTTCTTTTGTATACGTAAAGTCTAAAAGGAGGATTGGAGGAGGTGCTGTTAGAAGAAAATGATCTCTGTGGACTAACTATTCTACATATTACAGCATTATTCATCTTTTCTGTATATGAAGCTAAGCTAATTAGCTGGTGGTGGTTTCCTTATGTCTATGTTTGCTCATCTTCTATTGGGAATTAAAGGTTTATGGAAATTGGAAATCATTGTAGGCCTATTCTGTTTGTGTTGAAATTTTACACAGCATCCCAACTTCTTCAGAATTAGGGTTTTACCTACCAAAGCTAACTGACTTATCTAGCGGATTTAGCAAGAAAGTAAACATTTTAATGTACTAAAATTGAGAGTTATCTCTATTTTATGCCTGTGAAATGACATAATATATTAACTAAAGATTTTACAGCTGGGTCTAAAAGTGTAAGAACTTAGAAGTAATGATTGAAAGGGTTACTATTACTATGTGGGACATAAACTACGACCACACAAGTAGAAGGATGAAGCAGTGCATCATAGAGCACTGCAGCCCACCACTGCTGGAATTTAAAACATGCAGAACATTAGCAGGAATGTATGTGTGGGAAAAATACATGCAGAAAGCAATGAACATAGATTGACTGAGTGCAGAGAGAATATCCAAGACTGTGTACAGACGTTTTGAAAGCACGGTCCTTAATTAGCTTCACTCAGTCTCCAACTCTTACCTTGCCAGTCATTTCCTGTTGCCATAACGACACACCTAGCATAATGATTGGCTTCATTTTCATTTGTCAGGAGATTAAGGATTAAGATTCATCAGCATGACTGACACATCGGAGAGCATCACCGCTGCAAGATGATTGAAACCTTTTCCTTTCACTGTAATAATACCAGTCAAAATGAACCTTTTCTGTCCTTCATCACATGTGACACATTTATAACCATAATTATCTCAGAGAAAGTCCATATTAAACTCTAGGTTTGCCTTGTATAATGTTGCAGGAGAAACTGGTGATTTTTTTTGCCAGGCTGAAATTGTGCAAATATATTAATATGCAGCAAGGTAACATTATTCCTCAGCTAACCTTCTCTTAATGTCTGGGATTAAAGTCTGGAAAAGGATTTGTTTTATTAAGCTACATTGCTTTGATGCTTATCATTCCAGTTAAGGCATGTGTGCATGTATACTTGTAAGCAACAGCAGATGTACACAGCTTTAAACATGTAGTTACATCACATAGCGTGGAAACCGTTACTTCATTAATATGAGCACAGATATACAGCTGCAAATCAGAACTGCCTCAAACAACACATATGTCTGGCTGGGTAGAAGCAGCAGGAGTACAGCTGTGAGTCATCCATGTATTTTGTGTAGATTGACTAACACAAAATTCATTTTCCAAATGATGATCCATTTTCTTTTTTCCTCCCAATCTTCTGTTTGTGTTTTTTTTTCTTTCTACCATTCCCCCCCTTCCTCCATCTGCCTCTGTGCTTGCTGTCCTTCACTCTCACCATATTACTGTCTCTTACTGATTCTTGCAGACTGTTCTCCTGTCATCGCTGCCTGTCAGCGAGCCCATGGCTCCAGGCAACAATGTTGTCCTCACGTCACCGGTCATCAGACTGATACTTTCACCCTTTAAATACTCTGAGGATTTTCTTTCCAAGGATTTTTCTTTTCTTCATTTCTCACTGTTTGTCCTGAACACATCACATGGACCTGACCCCTTCAGGAAAATTTGATTTCCAGCATCTACATAAACAAAAGAAGAATCTTTAATATAAAATAACAAACATAAAATACATAAAATAGGTGCTGAGTCTGCAGGCTTGCTGTGACAGAGTGTATCGTCTCATTTGCAGTGGCTGCATCCGCTTTTGGAAAATGTAAAAACAGATTTGATGGCATGACTGAACTCCCTCAGCAGATAGTATGGTTGCAGGCCAACACGGCCAACACAAGACTGTCTTTACGGAGATATGTCCTGGATTATACCAGCGATTGTTGACATACATGAGGAATCTAACAAAACCTTTACTTTTTCAACTTGCTTTGGTGTCTCTGTTGGCTCTCATGGCAGTGAATCCCAGCAGGTCCATGTTAACACCCAGTACAAGGTGGTTTAGCCATGTCAAAGATGATGAAGCTGCTCTTTCAGTAGGTCCGCTGGTTGCGGATAGCTTGTTGATCTTGTTCAGTAGTGAGTTCACATTCTCCATGGCCTTGCAGCCCCTAAATCTCCTCTTGGGGTGTCATGTTATATCCTGGCCCCATGGTTGGCACTTTGTGCACAGAGCTACCAAAGCTAGCAGCTAGCTGAGCTAGCTGAGCTAGCTGAGCTAGCTAAGTTAGCGGTTCCTCTTGTAAGTAAAACAAAATGTGAGGAACTCCCTGCCACACCCCAAAGGCAAAAACAGTCACTAAATATACATGTATAAACTACAAACAGTCTTTCTTTGCAAGAAGAGCAGAAAGTAGAGAGGAAAAAAGGTCAAAATAGCCAAAAAGAGTGGAGAGCTATTGAGAGGCAGAGCACCAATGTTCAACTTTATGAAGCAGTTCTCTTTCTAACGTTGCTTTGGTTTTGTTTTTGCATCTGATGAATCTTCAGGCTTTACAGGGTTATTTTAGGTGAATTATTGGCTTAGTTTTTCTCAAAATTTATTACAAAAGGACAGTAAAGCCAGAACATAACACAGTCATGGTCCAATCTATCAGTTGGTTTGTAATGTTAGTGTTTTAAAGACAACAGACATATACAACCTTATTGATTTTCTACAGTTGTTTATATTTTAAATGGTTGTTTAGAGGTTGTTACAGTATCTCTACACATGCTGAGAGATGCACTTAATCCCCAGTTGACTTGGAGTAAAATAAATCCGAGTCAGATCTATACACAGCATCCAAATCCATTGTGAACTTTTCATTGGTGAAGGCCCGTAATTCTGTCGGCCTTCGTCTGTACCCGTCAGGTTAATCCTCATTAACTTCTACAACACACTTCAGGGAGCAATTTGTCATAAACACATGTACCGAGTGTTTATGAAGCATACAGTTTAGTGTCTGAGTTTTTTAATGAGAATTAATTACTGCAAATTATGCTGCTGCTTCTTCACACGTGGGTCAGATCTATTTTGAATAAGTGTGATAAAGCAGTGGCTTTACTGACGACTGAATGCTTGCCTGGGCTTGGAAAGGAAACTTCTAGGGAATGTAGAAATTGTCTCTTTTAATTATAAATGACAGATTTTGGGTTTGCAATAAAACCTAATTTGAATAATTTGACGTGCGGATGGATTTGATAGAATTGAGTGCATGGTCTGGGTTTTTGGTTAGAGAATGGCTTAAAACCTTTAAAAACACTGTAAATGTCTTCTTATTCCTCTGGAGTATCTGAATACTGAACTAAGTATAATTATTTAATTTTTTCCTGTTTGCTAAAAACAACTACTACTAAATGATCAGTTTTAGACTTTCCTTTATTGTTTTAAAGAAGATGTGTTATTCCCATTTTTTTAATTTTGGTACAATTTCCTGAAGTCTTATGACATAATGTGACATACTTTGGTCAAAATACCACAAAGAGACAGTTCAAAAGCTCTTCTTTCAGCCAAGAATTTACACCTCTGTTCACATTAATCCATTTCAGGGCAAAGAGTGACCCACTCACTGCACTGCTCTCTCTTCCTCCGGTCTGCCTCTTTTAAGCTTGAAGGTCCTTGATAACCCTTCAAGCACATTATTACCACATGACAGAACATACAGTAAACAGTCGGGGGAAATGCAAAAGTACAAACAGCAAACCCACACACCAAACTAGCAGTTTATGATTATTTTTATCTGCATGAGCTGCAGTTTGAGCAAGGACACCAGACACTGAATACATCTTTTAGGTACAACCATGTTGCAATGTATGTGTTAAAGCGGCTCTGCTGCTGTTCTTAACAGTGATATTTTAACTGTAAATCTAGGAAAATCTGAAATATGTTTCATTGTAATTGTATGTCTAATAAACATAAAAACTTGTTAAAACACAGCATGAAACAGCAAACAGCCAGAAGGCTAATACTCCAGTGCAGATATCTCCAAATCCGGACTTCGAAGTCTGATGTCACAATTCTTCTGCGCAGCTTTACCTTCTGTTGCGTGGCGGATCATAAATGAAGCATTGGACTGTTCTTTGCTCGTGAATAGTTCATATGGTGTTTTCTTTGTGCTTCTGCTGTAGTACCGGTTCCTTATGTAAGCTGATGTCTGCATTGCATAGTTCCACAACATATCTGCTAATTTGTTCTCAATCAAGAGACATTTACTCATATCACAGTGTTCGCCAACTTCTCTCTGCTGAGCTGTTTTGGTGTGGTGAATAGGGTGCAGACATCTCATGTCTGATCCTGTTCTCTATCAGCAGTGTTTGGAAATCTCTGCTAGTAAACTCTGTAGCGTTATCTGAACAAAAACACTTAACTTCTCCATAAGGTGCAATGTCAGCCAGGAATTTTTCAGTAGCTTGTACAGTGTCTCTTTTTAAATTCAGAAAATACACTAATACAGTACCTGAAAAGTCATCAGTAAAGGACTGTGCATATTTGTGTCCTTCCATGCTTGGTGTTGACATCGGTCCTATTAAATCAGTGTCTAATGGCTTCTTGGCCTTTGCATCTGGTTCTCTATTTCTGGTTTCTGTGAATTTTCCTTTTGTACAAACTTCACAGAGCTGGTCTAGCCTCTCTGAACTCTTTTATTGCCATAACTTTGTAGCTTTTGTACATCTTCAAAGTTACAATGACCCAAAATCTTGTGCCAGGTTTGTAAATCATGGCATACGTTAGTTACACTGATCATCATTACTCACTTCAATGGTTGGTAAGTAGTACAAGTTGTTACTTTCATGAATATCAAACCTGCTACCGTCTTTGGTAACTACGGTGCTGTCCCCTCTTTTGAAGGTGATTGTTGCTCCTCCATTTGCTACTCTTGCCACTGAGAGGATATTGTGAGGGTATGATGGCATGTAGAGTGCATCTCGTATCTGGGCTCTGTGTTGATATCCAGCGTCCTCTTGTAGATTGATGGTTGCTGTGCCTCTGCCTTTTGCCATTCCACTGCATTTGGTCCCATCTGCCAGTTCCACCGAGAGGGTCTCAGGCTAAAATGAATAGTCAAAGCTTTCAAATTTCTCTATTTCATTTATAATATGGGACGTGGCTCCTGCATCTACCATGATGCCTTTCATTTTTACATTGTTTGGTCATCTTTCATTTTTTCTGTGCATTGCTTTGAAGAGATGATCTTGTTTGCTGACTTGTTCATCAGCAACCTTGCTGGCTCCATGTCGTCTCTCCTTTTTCTTACACAGGGATTCTTGGTGTGTGTTGTTTTTAACAAAAACCTTTTGAAAACAGCTTCTTGCCTTGTGTCCTTTAATGCCACACTTGTAACATGTCACACTGAAATCTTGGGCCTTGGGGGAGCCTTGCTTTTGCATTGTGTGCATTTTCATCACATTGTCAGTAGATTCTGTTCTGTTCATTTTCTCTGACTCTTCGTAAACTCAAAGTCTCCTTTTAAAGTCACTAAATGTAACTGTATCTTCATTTTGTGTCACGTGGATGGCTAGGGGCTTGAAAGAATCTGGTAATCCCGCTAGGATCATGGCCATAATCAGGCCATCACTCAATGTTTCACCAGCATTTCTTAGGGCTGTGATTATATTCTCTACCCTTATTATATAGTCTGTAGCACTCTCGCTTTCTGCCATGCATAGCTTGGTTAAGGATCTATACATGTTTATTATTTGTGGCTTGCTTTTTCCAGAATAATGCTCTTTTAACATTCCCAGGGCTTTCCTGCCATCATCAGCGGCTTCATGCCTTCATGCCCAATGAGCTTCAAATCAGCTCTTCAAAAGCCAGTGGGTGAGGTCACAGAGAGACCGTCCAGCTTTTTAATAAGTTTATGATTACATCCAAAACTTTTTTGTTGAATCTTTTGATTTCTTTGCGATTTAAATGAGTTTTAACTCCAGTCTCACTTTATTCTGAATAAAGCAACATTCTGGTCAGATGGTTGTTTGGTACTCAAAGTGGCTAACATCACCTCACATCGTAAGCAATTCTTACGATGTGAGGGATAAAACTGACTCTAAGATTACCACTAAGAGCTCTAATGATTACCACTGGCTCAACTGACAATTAGCAACATCAGTCAATACTGTCAATAATGTCAATTCTAGCTTGTTTTTCACTTCCACAAATAATGACCAAAGTGCTGTTCTTTTAAAAGCCAGACAGAAAGAATTACTTTTTAGGCTGTTTTGATGTTTGTTTGTTTTTCATTATTATTATCCTTGACCAGATTTCATGTAAGCATCTGAATATCAGCATAGAGATTCATTCTGTGCAGCTAACTTCCAACTTCCTCTAAACCAGACAGCAAGGCTAGATCTAATCCTGGTGCTGGACTCGTCAGTCAGGAGTCACTTCAATCAGAAACTAATGTCCTGAGTGCTTGAATCAAACTGGATTTCTGTTCCAGCTGCTTTATGTGTGACCATATGGGATTATTATGACTTGGGTGACGTAGAAACGAACACACAAAAACTAATTATTTTGATTTCCTCTCTGTTCAAAGTGGTTCAGGGCCGAGAAACATGATACAATTTTCTCATGCAATTTGTCCTATGCTAAATTAAAAAAAATTCCATTTCAGAGGGGATAAAACACTACCAGCAACCTAATCATAAATGCTCCTAACAATTACAGATTAATTTGCCAAGTATACAGATTAATACTTTTACTTAATCTGTAAACTGATTCCAGATGGATGCATAGTAAAAGGAGTAGTGGTTAGTGAAGAGACACAGAACCACACATCAGCTTTTTTACCAATGAGTTATTTCACCACAGACTTTGTACAATGTCCAGACTGTAAATAACACTTCATCACAGCTGTACTCAGTGGCATTAATGATGACTTCATGGTACACCTAAACACTGTAAACTAAAAATGCTTCAATAATTCTTTATATATGTCTGAAAAATATCTTTATACTGAAAATGCCTGTCACCTTTATTGGCCTATTCCATTGCAGGGTTGCAGAGAGGCTGGAATGATCCCATCTCATAAAGGCAACAAGCAACATGTTACGCAATGTTCAATAGATATTTGCATACAGGACACAGTATTGATCAGTTGTTTTTTGCTTCAGTTGTTTTATAACACTCGTCCTACATCTACACCTATTAATATGGGATTGCACAGAAAGATATAAATAACACAATTAAACATGACTTTACCTGTGATGTTAGAAAAGAGCTGGAAATGAGCTTATTTTCCAAACATTTTCTGTTTCTGTTTCTGTAAGTGATATCATGCTCAAAAAGGTAATCAGTCTGACTTATATGTCTATTTTTCTTAATCTCTAAATTAGAAAGCAATTTAGAAAATCTCATTTGCTACTGTAAATATCAGTACTTATCAGTTGGTAATATTTTGTGCTGTTTGGATGCCCCGTCGTTCCTTAGCATTGGGAAACAGCTGACAGCAATCAGATGGGAAGATAAATGGCTGCCATCAGGGCTGTCTGTTCATCTGAAAGTTGGGGTTGTGAAGGTTGACACCACGCATGGTGAAGTAAACACACTGTGCCCTTGCATGGAGACTGTTTGCCAACGCTCTGATCTGCCAATGTTGTATCTCAAGTGTGAATGGAGTGTGTGCACAAGAGAAAAATGGCACTTTATATTCACAGCAGTTACAGATTAATCAAATTGTGTAGTAACATTTCTGCCTATTTACTGTATGTAAATTAGGGGGTATAAGATGTATCATGGGGTTAAAAAATCAGAAATGCAAATTGAAACATAAAAAAAAGACAGAAATAAATGCATTAATAAATGACAAGATTAAAATGTTAAGGATCAAATTATGAATTATAATAATTATGTAACATGTCAAATGAAAGTAAAATACAAATAAAACAAAATTTTTTGGGTTGAGAAAATGTAAAGGTGAAGTAATACAGAAATAAATCCAGGCAGAAAAAATAATGACAGAAATAAATAAAAAAAATAAATAAAAAAAATATGTGAATTAAATTAAAAAGGAGCATTGTTATAAAGGCAAAACACTTGACAATATCAATATAAATTCATATAACTTATGATCAGTTTCTTAACAGTTTCTAAAGCAATTTAAATATTTATTGCCTTATCAATGTGTTTACTGGGGCATTTTCATATTTCTGTATTTATTTTGATGTTGGTGGTATCAGTCGTCCTTAACACAAACCCACACACACCAGAGCTTTGTGACAGAAGCCGTCTTCCTAATAAGCCAGTGTGACATGACTGTCAGAAACAGGGTACCGGTGGAACAGATAGAGTGTCAGGGCCATGTGAGTTCTTGCCATCCCTGTCACAGGGGTTGTTACTTCATTAAATTGAGTTATTGAAGAAGTGGCGAGTCAGGGACAGCCAGGCTCCAGGGTTTCAGTCAAGCCCACCTCAGGCAAGTCCAAGTTCAAACATGTGGTACATTTTGTACAAGTATCAGACAGCTGCAGAGGCTGAATTGACACAGTTGGGTTTAAAAAATATGAGAAAAGCAGAACATCTCTCTGCAGCTGTCATATTATTGCATTTTGATTGTGCCAACAGGAAATAATAAATCTGAAATATTGCAGAGCTGATTTGACCAACCTGACAGGAATAAGCCATTTATTTTATGTCAGGCTGCATTCAGTTTCATTGTTTTTACACTGCCCGGCTGCAGAGTGTCCAACTATGGGATAAAACTGCATGTGGCCACATCACTGTCCTTGTGTTGCGCTTAAATTAAATGCTGCAGTTACTGAAGCAAAACACATTCAAGTCTCTTTTCCTATAGTAGTCTTCCAGGTAGTTCTGGTCATTCAGTTCCAGCTACTTCTGTCCAGCTGTGATAAATTCCTTTCCTTTGCTCCTTTTCTTTTTTTCTCTCTTTTTCGCTCTATCTCAGCTGCTATAGCAAAGCCAAGGAGACCAAAGCAAGGGCAAAAGGAATGTACACCTATAAAGCTTTCCCCTTCAGTTCCTTCATCTTTGTCTTAATCCCAAGAACCTGATTTGTGCTTTGCATTTATATGAGCTTGCAGCCACTATATTACAATCACCTGCTTGATTATTAAAACTATATTTATAACTGTGTGGTCCTCTCAGCAGACACTATGATGACAGCTGTATTTATACAAGCTAATCAAAATGCCGTTAATAGTCACACTTTCTGAATATACACAAAAAGCACTTTTCTTTGCAGATGACATTCAGATATACGTATATGTCTCGGCAAAGGAACTATAAAAGCTATAAAAGGAGCTTGTGTAATAAATGTTGCCTGCTTTCCTGGCCAATTCTTCTTCACCTATATTCTTTTAGCTTAGAGGAATCATGCACCTTACACACAGGTCTGTTTATCATATAGAAACAGCTCTCATCTTTCAGTACATGGACGTGGGACTTGTGAAAGTGTCCTCTCTGAGGTGTTCTTAGCTGTTTTTAGCCTGCCAGCAAGTGGCCTCTGCCATCAGGGATTATCATTTCCATGGTGAACATTCTTTGTTAGGACAATGTGGGTTTGGTTAACCTAAAGTTTATATAGCTACAGAGCTATAAGTTTTTCAAAGGAGCTCTGCTTTAAGACAATACGATTTTAACTTTTTCTAACAGCAGTTGTATTGATGTAGCTGATCAGGGCATCGTTTTTGCCTTTTTGGTGGCATCAATGTTAAGTTTTTGTACACTGACTACTGACAGAACCATCTGAGATTAGAAGAAAGAGAAGACTTTCCCCACAGCAGTCATTAAAACATATTTACTTGCAAGATAAAAGTTCAGTAGAAATCAAACTGTAATGTAAAAAAGCTAAAGCTTTAAATGCATATAGGTAATGCCCATAAGTTCAAACACTCATAAAAGTAAGTCTTCTCATCTGATTTAAATGTATTTTATGCTAAATTAAATCCCACAGTCGCTTCAGTCCTCTTTAATTCCTTCATCCTATTATTTTATTCATTGTATCATAGTTTTATTGTTTTAATTCAGCTGATTCTTTGGAAACGTGGAGCATAGTTGATTATGCGTGTTACCTCTTTATAGCTGAAGCAGATCATGGGTCAAAATCATAGAATTTGCATTTTCTTTCCTTTGGGTGTAAATGAAGAACAGTTTGAATGTCTCTAGGGTCACTCTATTGATTTACCATGTGCACTGTATTATCATAAATCCAATATGCATGTTTCTCTGCTGTAGGAAGTGCATTAGGCTTGTTGGTTTGTAATCACTGCTAATCTGTTGGCAAACGATGCTGCATAATCAGTCAATGGCGTTATGTTTGTTCCCGCTTTCCTTTCTTTTTTCAACATTTCTATTTTACGTCTTAGTGGTGTATGTATTCCTCCTTTGCAAGTGTATAATTGGATAAATTACTGATGAATTGAGGCACTTGTCTAAAATGCACTCAGGCCTGATGAATTGTGCCGCCTCCTTGTAATTTGTCATTAGCAGCTGACGTGATGCTCAAATTAAAAGTTCTGTGCAGTTAAAAGCACCTTTTATTTCTAAGACTGCAATCAATACTTTTTTTTATTCTGCATTCAATACAGTATTCTGCCTTGTTTCTCTGTAAATTACCCCTGACAAAGGCAGGTCTTTCTGGACTTGAAATGAGCCATGGTGCTGTGTGCGACACGCTCATCAGTCACACTCCAGCCTTCTGTAAGTGTGTCCAATGTTGCATCTACTGTATAGCTGTGTGTGAGTAGAGTTGATATGTGTCTCCCTGTAAGACTGCTGAAGCCCAATGTAATGGATTGATTTGTGTGTGTCTGTGTGTGTGTGTGTATCGGGGTAGGTGTGTAGCCTAATATAAGACATTTCAAAGATGTCATGGACCTGTGTAGACGGTACTTTGAGTCATAAACACACTCGCTTTAGTGCCCAAATGGTCCAATAGTGTGATTTTGTAAAATAATTTATGTCCTCAGAACATGAGAAATACAAAAAAGCACAGCTTCTAAGGTCCAGTTGCATCAGAGCTGGACAGGTCTGGTTGGCAATGGGGCCCTTATGTCAGGACCACATTGCTGGTAACACAGCTCCTTGTTTCAGCTCTAATTATTCTTCCTTATTATTTATTTTTGTTTGTTTCATTTCTCATTTTTCCCTCCTCATGCAGTTCCCTTTTCATCACAGGGGATTTCAGTGAATGATGCTTCACTGCCACAGAAATAGCTGCTTGTTCCGTGGTGGTTGTTTGAGGGGGGGGGGGGGGGGGGGGGGGGGGGGGGGGGGGGGGGGGGGGGGGGGGGGGGGGGGGGGGGGGGGGGGG
>JBAMIG010000019.1:12412183-12446493 GCA_037177335.1 Kiunga ballochi
CTATCTATCTATCTATCTATCTATCTATCTATCTATCTATCTATCTAATCTATCTATCTATCTATCTATCTATCTATGATATACATAGATATCTGTACATGTTAAACCTTTTTTCTTTCATTCTGTGCTAAATGTGCTAAATAAAGGTATTGATGTCATCTTTATTTGTGCTCTGCGTTGGATTTGAGACTTTACATGATACAGATGTTTTTCATCTTGAGTTTCTCTTCCATCATCCACCGTCTCCACAGATGAGATGGAAGCAGACGCAGGAGAATAGACTGCAGTAAGACTTTATTCTTGCAGCAAATGAATGAACCTCCCCAAGGTCACCACACAAAGTTAAACATGATTAGTAATAAAGGCTGTATAATTCACCTGCAGCTCTTACATAAAGTATAATATAGACATATGATAAAGGTTGTGTTTAAAATGTTTGATCTTAATAAAAATGTATGAATTTGCTACAAAAGATACTGCTGTTGTTCTTGAATTTGCATTATTTTTTTTTTACATTTCTGATTAAACTACTTTATTTTCTCTTCAGTAAGATGGCTAAGTGAATGCAGAGCCGCAAACCAAACGTCATGCACTGCAAAGCTTCCACAGTGTCTTTATTTATATAAGAATCACAAACAGGGAGCTACAAATACATCCACTGCAGATAAAACAGCCAGATAGCAGTGTTTACACAACAGGTAGCATTTACTTAGCGTAACAACATAATATTGGAGGGAATTAAAATATCATTTTTAGGGGCTCTTACACAACAGCACCTCAGCTGGGGGTTTTACTTTGCTTCTCCAGCTGAGTAAGGGTCAGGGCTATTTCCAAGAAAATACATCGAAAAGGTTGAGATTGAGGAGAATGGTTACGATTCCCAAAAGATAAATATCTTGCGACTTTGTTGCAATAACAATAAAGAGCACATTCACACCCAAACAGTGCTGGTGACGGTGTACTTTAAATGCATTGTGCTTTGTTTGAATGATTTGGTTCATCTGGACCAGTGTGAGCAATCATTCATTGTGTGCTGCTGAAGCACACACATATAAACTGGGGGTATAGTGTGTTTTGCTTACCATGTGAAAGCAAACAGAATATTCAAAGATAGGAAGTGATGTAGGACTCTTTGTTGTGCCACAGGCTGGATGGCAGGCTGCTTTTCCTGCTCATACTGGACACATTTGTGTAAAAAAAAACAGTTTGAATTACAAAGAAAAAGCTAAAAACAAAGCCTTATTTGGTTTGAGTCAAGTGGACCAGTTTGCACTGGAGTATGAATGTTCATCTACGCTTCTGTTAATGAACCGTGTACTATCGTGTAAGTAGTGTTTGCTTAACCCCAGACCCAACATTGCTGGTGTGAATGTACCCTCACTGGGAAAATGATAACAGTTGATGGCAAAGATTAAAAGATGTGACATTTGTTTTCCTGTGTAATGGGAGCGCACGTTTTTCCTCTTTAAACTGTAAAAAGGTTGCATAATAAAGATGTAATTTTCATTTTGACCCTCTGACTGCTCTTTCATGCACATTTCCTTCCGTTCAGGATTTTTTAGGGGCTCGTGTATGTCTGGGAATTTGGGATCATTATTTTAAAACAACTGCAGCCATCTCTACCTAAAGACAAACGGCTCCTTGTTACTTTTAAGCACTGCAGAAGTCACAGTTTAATCAATGATGGCATGCAACACAGTCCCTGAAGCAGCAAACCTCATCCCATTTCCACAGCTCCATCATTTTATCATTTGTTTAGAGCAGATTTTGACACGTTGCAATGAAGCTGTGCACACTTTTGACATTGTATTGTCTTCTTTATCTGAAATTTCCTAATTATGTGTCATTTTACTTTTTATTTACAATGTTATCATTTCCTTTTACACAAGAAGGATTTCTGGATTTAGCTCCAAGCTGTACAAGTCCATCTCAACTCAGAAGCCTTTTCACACTCATTGCAGATCTCTGAAATATATGACCAGTGTGCCTGTTTGTCTCAGTACTGCAGAGAAGAAGTTTGGTTGATTGAGGCTGTTTTCTCTAACATGTTTTATTGTACTCAGAGTTAGCCTTCACTTCAGGTGAATTTCTTAATGCTGTTTGAACCTTTTGGGTTAAGAATGTAAATTTTGCTCTTTGATGCAACCCAAACGTCTCTGATTCTGCATTTTTAACCCATAAGCAAACTAAATCATCAAGCTCAAATGCACACGGGGTGTGCAAAGACCTAAATTCACATTTGCACAAAATAACTCACACTTCCAAGCGCACACCGCCACAGATTTTTTAATAAGTCACCTAAGACTAATGGCCCGAAATGATACAGTCTCAAGTCTAGTTATAGTCTATTAGAGTCCCATTACGTAGACATGCTTTTTGAGTCTTAAATGGGAGAAGAATCATGGCAATTTAACGATTTATTCCAGTGGTGGTCAGAGCAAAATGAGTAAAACACATGCACGGACAGAAAGAACATTATCCCACTTCTAATTAAAAACTTATTAGGCCCTCAATCAATTCAGTTATCCAATGCATTTAGCTACTGTATATTTGAAAATCTGTAAATCAATAATGACACACAAACACATTTCATCCTCAATACACACATGCACAAACACGTCTGCGTGCCAAGTTCTCACCTCTCTGCTCAGAGCTGCATGATTCACCGTTGTACTGGTTAACAGCAGATGTAGATTTGATGAGTTTCTGCTGCAGCAGGCAGTTCGAAGTGCTGATCAAAGACTCTGGTTCAGTCGACCAGTTGCTTTCATAATTCTCTGGTCAGCTGTAACAAAACTGCTGAACGTTCTGATTGTTTCCGATATAATTCCTGCTTATATTTTTTTCCGATGTTGCTTCTGACATGGTTATTGTGCTATATGTCAGGTGTTTATAGATTATTTGGTGCTCCTGTTTTATAGCAGAGTTAATTTGGTTATCTTGTTGAAAAATCAAAAATTAACTTCAACAACCCCCTGCATGGTTTTATTTTTCAATGCTGTGTTTAAGTGAATTCCCGTTCCACATGAATCTGAACAGTTCAGTTCAGACTTTGTTACAACCTAAAGGTGAACAATTCTGAAGGTTATTTTAAAATATTTTACCGTGATGGTTTAACATAAACAGACTAGTTCCTGGATCAGATGGCTTGTGACTGTGCTCGCACTGGGTCTGTTTCCAGGGAATGAAAATTAGCGGATGTTTTTGCACTTATAAGGACAGGATATCTGGTTCCTTATCCTGTTTCTTTTTAAATAAATTGTAAATTGCCTTAAATTGGGCCTTCCCAGTTTGTCCCTATTTCTTAGCTAATCAATAGGCTTTTTGATTGATTATTGATCAGCTTCACATGATGTTCCTAGTGTTTTGGAGGACTGCACGTCTGGTTATTTGCAATAAAAATGACCCAGAATCCCTCAACCTGCAGTCATTTAGAGGTTATGTGCATGAGAGGAAAAATCAGCTCAGCTTTTTGTTGCAGGTGCTCTTCACCAAACAAATACTTACCAAACCTATTAAATGGTTCGGTTCCTGCAGGTGCAAAGCTTACCACATGTCCACCTCCAACCCAAACTTTAATCTGCTGAGTCTTAGATTAGCACATTAGATATTCTTGAATAATGGCCATAAATATCCTTTTCATTTCTAAAAATAACTTTTATATTGCTACAAAATGATCCCATGTAGAATGAAATCTGTGTTTGATTTTTCTGAACTTACTAAGCTTACCTCTAAAATAGCTTGTTACACTACAGTGTCACACTACAAAAATCAACCACTTCCAGAAGATTGGATGATAATAGTGATCTGGTGAGACTTCGCAAGAGACCTGCAGCATCCACAAGTGTGTGTGTGTGTGTGTGTGTGTGTGTGTGTGTGTGTGTGTGTGTGTGTGTGTATCCCTCCTCTTCTGCCTCAAAAGGCAGAATCTACTGTTAGAATTGACTGTTTTTGAATCATCCAAAAAATTGTAATTAGTCATAATTACACTATTACTGACAGCGTTTTAGTTTGTTAGGCTTTTGTCATGTTTGATGTTTTAGTTGCACAAAATCAGTTTGCTGAACACTTGTAGCCTTTCTCTGAAACGAATCTGTGATGTTCAGGTTAGTTCTGACCGGTCCACCACCGTTCCTCTTGGGATGTAGGAGAATATTATGAAAATGTGTTGAATTATAATAGGTGGTTGAGATTTTAAGATTGAGTTCTTTCTGTTTAAATTATTACTCTATTGGCCTTCATTGTATAGTGAAAAGACAAGAATGAGGGCCAGAAAGAGATGTGACTGGGCTAGCTTAATACAACAGCTTTAGCATTTAGCTTAGTGTTAGCACATTTATTTGTCAAATTGAGCTACAAGAAGCCAAAAATGATCTATTTCTGCTTCAGATCACAAAACAACAACAATAAAACAAAACAAAACCAAGAGGCTCCTGTGTTTAAGCTGTTCCTATTTTTAGTGCTGCCTCCATGTAGCAGAGGGAAGCTAAAACAGTCATTTGTTTTCCTTTGGCATTCACGAGATTTGTTAAAAACTCTGCACGTGAGGTTTGTTCACAGAAAAATAAATCTGCCATCGGTGCCAATGGACCCAAATTTCACAGTGTTTCTTTTATTTGCATGCTGCTTGCAAGGAAAAAAAAACAATGTGATAGTCATGTGAGGACTCCTGCATCACATTTAAAAGATGGGAAAGTCTGTATTGGGATATCATGTTGTGCCTACATGTATGACTCTTAGAAAGTAATATCTGTTTTCAATATTACAACCTGCTTGATTGAAGCTATCCTTAGACATTTGGCGGCCTGGTTCCACCCTCTTAGTTTAGGACATAAACAGAAAATCTCATGTCCTTCTGAAGCACATGGTGTGCTGGGAGGTGAGGTGTAGGGACATTAAAGAACCTGTTTGCTGTGAGGGTCATGCTGTATTTGTACTACTCTGCCTGATATGAACTTCTAAACAACAAGCATTACACTCTTTTTCTTGTTTGAAGCTTTATTAGTTTAGAAATAAAGTGTTCTTTAATGTTAAATGTACTTATTCATGATTTTTATCTGTTTTCACTTTGATTTTTTTATTCATTCATTTTCTAAACTACCTAATCTAATTTAGGGTCATAATAGGGAAGCTGGAGCACATCCCAGCAATTAGCAGGGACAACCTGGACAGGTACCAGTCCAACACAGGAAGACAAACAACCACTCACTCTCACGCTTACTCCAAGGGACAATTTAGAGTGACCAATTAACCAAGCATGCTCGTCTTTCGAATGGTGGGTGGAAGTTGTGGTACCCAGAGAGACCAATGGGGAGAACATGCATTCACAGTCACAGTGCTAAATACTGCTCCACCGAGCAGCTCTACATGAAAAAAATTCAAACAATAAAGAAAATAGTGCTGAATTTCCACCAATGTTGATACATCACAATGGATTTTAGTGGTCTGCTAAAGCTAAAGAGCAAAGACTGCTAAAAAAAAACCCTGTTATTTTGTTTGTTTATTTTAATGCAGGCTGCTATGTCCCATGATTTAGTTTACAAATGTGACCATTACAGAAACGAACTTTAGCAGCAACTTAAGCCTGCCTGCAGAGAAAGAGAAGAGGGTGAAACTGAGGAGAAACGAGGAGGAAATAACTACATAAATAGATTGCTAGCAGACACATGGAGGAGAGAAATGGAAGATGAGAAGTGCAGACTTGATGAAAAAGGAGAGATGAGGGAGAAGAGTTAATAGATCTTCATCGAAAACATTTTATGCCGACAGTGACAGGCTGCCAGAAGTACACAGCATGTCATTAAATCCACATATCATGATGACACCGCCCTGATATTGCATTAGAAAATGAATCAGTATTCAACACGTGCTGCATTTTCCCTCTAAGCTCACAGCAGTGTCGACATTTACACCCTGGTGACTCATCGGCATAATCAATCGTTTTTAATAAAGACTTTGGAGTCTTTAAATGTTCAGCGCCAGCAAAACTTTGCTGTTTCTGGTGTTTTGCGGTGGTTAGTCATGCTGCTACTAATGAAGGAAAACTCGTTATAAATCACCTCCTTTGCATTTTAAATATCACTGCAAAATTAAGACTTGATGTGTCATAGGGTATAGTTTTTTTTATTAGTACCATCATCAGACAGGGGAGATAGCATGAGCTTTTTCCCAACAGGATCATCGACTGCTCCCTCTGTTTGAGTTCTTCATGTTTGTTCATCAGATTATTAAAGATCAAGACTTCTTGCTCTATCTAAAAACTAATAATCTACATTAAATCCTTTAGTGTTGGGTGTAAAGATGTGTGTTTTCTTTGATTTAATTACATTTGAGCAGATGTCCAATATAATCATTTTGTTATCTTTATCGTGTATAATTATCACTTTTCAGAGTTTTTACCTTCTATAAATGTTGATTGCACCTTAAAACCATCTTTGAAGTAGTTTTATTTTTCTTCCATGGTTTTATTCCCATATTCCCAAAAGAACGGTTTGACTTAGCAAATTGCACCGCACCGATGTGGCAGTGCTCCACGTCACGGGATAGGCAGGGAAATGTGAGGGCCGAATGGGCCAGCTAAGTGAGAGGCACCGAGCAAGCCATAGTAAGCCGTTCCCAGTTCTCAATAAGAGACTTTGCAGCAAGAAATGAATGTTATGGCAACACTATAGCATGGTGCATGTTACTAAATGCATAATATTATCATAAATATGCACAGGATACACTGTGAAATGGCAAAATAAAGGACCTTTAATCTTTTATGCTCTATGACTTTATGTGCTATATGAAATGTTTAATATTGTCTAAGATCCTAAGACATGTTTAATATGGTGGTGTGTAAGCACCAAAGGGTTGTTAAAGGCGGGGGAATGGACACATTGGCCCTACGTTAGGAGCTGAATATTTGAAAATGATGGCATGGAGTAGTTATGTCCTGTTAATTCAGCAGTATAACTGAGAAACAGGGAATAAAAACCTGAAAACTTCACTTGGTGAATTACATGAAACAATGCATTAATTTTATGCTTTCTTACCTGAAGATTAAGACAACATTTATTTCAGCTTAAAAAGAAATGGAGGAAAAGACTGCAAAAATTTTTTTCTCTTGGTTTTATCACTTAATTTCTCAACTTCCGGCATTCGTGTTCCACATGTACAGTCTGTAAAACTTTACATTTACAGTTTTTCTCTATAGCTTTTGGTTGCATTCACCACTGAGCTAATTATTGATATATTTTGGTTTGTAAATGACAAATGCAGCCATAGCAAAACCTGCCAATATTTAGCAACTTTTAAGCAAACAAGCTTGAGCTGATCATTTATTTGAATATTCTTTAATGCATTGTCATTATCCTTGCTCTAATTTGCACTAAAATGTGATTAAAAAGTGTACACTTCTAAAAGGTTTGGGTTCAGTTTGTATATAAAGATACAAAGTCAGGGTTTCATTTGTGTGTTGTACATTGTAGTACTTTCAGTTCGAGATGTTATTATGTAACTTTGTTTTACCAACCATAGAGTATCTTAATGCTATACTTGCACAGAAAACATCAAGCAAAATCAATATTCAGTTGATATAATCTGAGTTTTGGTTTGTGCTTTAATATCTATTCAAAACCAAAACAGAAATGCAGTTTATGCTAAAGTATTTGATGTCATATCTAAAACATGTCTGAGTATTTCTCTCATAGTTCATTATCAGATAAGTTCAAATGACTCAATTAAGTATTAATCAGTAACCCCATGTGACTTTGAAGGGCACTTTGTGATTAAAATAGCATCTAGCGGTATCATTTATGGGAGTTAATTGCTGCCACATATATGCAGTTAATCCTGGTCTTCATGTCTCATTAGCAGATATAGTAGCCACAGTGAATCCTCTGGTCGTTGGATATATATGTATACATAACCCAGCTCAATTAAATAAATGGCCAATGCTTGCCATCCTCTGACATTGTTCATATCATGTCAATGACAGTGAGAAGCAAAATGGACTCTGATCATAAACGGGACAGAAGAAAATGATTTCCAGGCAGCTGCTATATAAAACCAAGCTCTATGCGTTCTCCTTTCTTTGTGTTGTGTCACTAAAAACACTTTGGCATGTTCTGTGAATTAGTCTGTTTATTAATGTTGTGGTTATATATTTAAATAAGCTTATTTTCATAAAAATCCTTGCTCTTCTGTCTGCATGTACATGTTATTTCCCTTCAACACCCCCACCCATTTTCCTGTAATAAGATGGTTTGTTCATCTTGTTAATATGCTGCGTGTAATGATGCATATGAAAAACAATCACTGAGGCAGCAGAGGATGTGCTCGAGGAGCAACATTGATAACCCGGGGACGAAAGAGATGGGAGATACCCCCAATGGGCGTGTTTTACACAAGATATGCTGCACACTGTAATACTGTACACTGAAATTTCAGTGTATAACTTGGTAATTTAGCAGTACTTAAGCATGGAAACTCATGTTCAGCATATCATCATCATTTTTCCTTTAAATCCAGCCTCTTTCATTCATCATACACGTCCGACATGTTATTTTGCTGCCATATTAGATTGTGCCGTGCTGCTAACATGTATGTGAAGGATAAGTGAAAGCTCAGAAGGTTGCGGTCCAACTGTGTGTGGTGTACAGATGAGCATCTTGAATAATTCACTCACTGACCACTGGAGCTGAACTCCTTTTCACACCTTGCCAGCAGCAACATCTTGATCTCTGCATCTCTGCTCATGCTAAACATCGATGGATGGCTGGTCGTGTAAACATGGATAAACACATTACTTAAACTAAAACCTTCTCATTTAAATCAAATTCACACAAATGTGATATGCACTGGTCGTGATTGCTTCACGATTTAAATGCAAAACATGGCCTCTGCATCACTCAGTCTGCACAAATCTCATAGAGAAAAGAAAAGGTGCATAATTTATATGAACAATAGAGGCTTCAGATTTCTGCTTTACTGGTTAAAACACTGATTAACAGCTTGTGTAATTCTGCCTCTTTCCTTTCTTTCAACCTTAACAGAATCAATCCACTAAAGATTATGTTTGATCAGATATTTCACACAGAGTTCTATAAAACATTAGCATTGACGAGCTGCATGACGGTGTTGCCACTCTCTGATCATTCTAGGTTTCCTACATTTTGCAGAAACATGCTGGGATAACTGGTGATTCTAAATTGGCTGCAGGAGTGAGTGTGAGCCTGCATGGCTGTTAGTCCATAACAAGGGTCAACACTGAGATCAATGAAACTGACAGCAGATACAGGTGGTATCTAGCCTCTCACCTGGTGGATGCTGGTAATAGACTTCTACCTTTTGAATTGAACAAAACATGTAAGGAAATGGTTACATTATATCAGGAAAATACATAATAAACACAACGTAATAATTAAAGACCTTGGCCTATTTTATTTAAGCATTTAAGAAGCAATTTTCTTAATATTTGTCACTTTAACATCGATATTCCTCTAAGCTTTTTTCAGACATTTCCATGATTTTGATGCAAAGAGCCACATTACCCACATGGTACTTTTCATATTTGGGACTGGACAGACCTTCATGACATGTATAATGCATGAGGTCAGAGTAGTGTTGCCTTAAAAATTCATATTTGACTGATAAGTATTCTGTGGTTGTTTAAAGCACAGCAGTATTGGATGGGAGCAGATGAAAATATCAAACTTGTTGAACATCTTAAAGAGATTCTGTGGATTCCCCCTTTTGACCTGAAAGCTCATAAAAATAAAAACCCAAAGTAAATGGATTTCGTCCACCTTCTTCCATTTTTATTAGCTAACACTAGCTTGAAAACATTTTAAGGTAGCTGGTCAGCCATTTTCTATAAAACTGGCTTAATGTTTTGCTGTGTTTGGATTACTTTCTTGGCACAATAGTTAACGTTAGCTAACTGGAATTAAAGACAATGCCCATTCCTGGTAAATGTGCTAAAGCTACCAACCTAATGTTAGCCAGTGTCCATCAAATCAAGGGAATCTACATTAAATGGAGTGCAATTTCAAACAAACTTGCTAATATTAGCTGGCTGACTGTTACAGCCCGGACAACTAATATTGCACAGATGTTGGTAGCCTATACTAGAATTACCATTTATTCACTGTATGCTAATGTTGTGTGTATTTGCAGCCTCTAAAGTAAAATTTTAGTTATAAGTCTTGTAGAATGAGGGGCTCCTGTGGAAGAAAATGTATTTGTTTAAGGGTAATTCATCTGTAAACCCAAACTTAATCTCTGCTTATGTCAGTTTATTACCTTAATACAATATTTAACTAATGACAGAGCTTGGGGGTGAGAGGTATGGATGGCATGTTTACCGTAACTTTGTCTTGACTGATGAGGGCAAACTTGGCACGACAGGTGTGCCTAAAATGAAATGTCAGCCACTGTTTTAATTGGACCGAATCTGTAAAACGGGAAGAGAAAAACAGAGAAAGAAATGTGCAGCAGCAGGGAAGTGTTTTCACCAAAGCCGGGACCCCCCACCACTGCCCATGTGTTGTTTTAATACCCCGCTCTTTACATCCTTCATTTGCCATAGCTTCTCTAATTATTCTGCATCGCTTCTTGAGCCGTTTTCACATCTACCTCTCGACCAGACGCTCACCACCCTCTCACTTTCTCTCCCCCTCCCCCATCCTCTCTCTCCCTCTCTCGCTCTCTCTGTCTCTCTCTCTCTCTCTTTCTTTCAGCGAGATGAAGCAAGAGCTGGCAGAGGAAGGCAGCAGATGCTCCATCCTCTCCAAGCAGCACCGTTTCAACGAGCACTGCTGCATCCGCTGCTGCGCGCCCTTCACCTTCCTGCTCAACCCAAAGCGCCAGTGCCTGGACTGTCAGTACAACGTCTGCAAGACCTGCTGCACCTACAGCAAGCGGGACAAAGCCTGGCTATGCTCTGCATGCCAGAAGGGCAGGTTAGTGCTTATTACAGAGCCATAGTTCTGACTGGAGGAATGAATGGGGGCAACACATCTGAGAGCAGCTGTGAAATTGTGACTGGAGGACATAGGAGTAAAGGGAAACTGCGGGTGGAAGGGGAAAAAGTATTTTATTATTGAGGTGGGTGGATAGAGGGTGGGGGGTGAGAGAACACTAGGAGACAAATGTGATGGGAAAAGTGACTGAATAAGAAGGTAAAGTCAGCGCTTCAAGAGCGGGTGTAGTTGATTCTTTTAAAGATTTTCCTTCGTTCATCATTTTTAAGTCATGCAGTTTTTAAAAAAAATAATTTTTACATATTTGCCTTAGAATTTATCACATTTTAAAGGATTTTTTCCTTCACTTGATCACATATTGCAGCCAATTTATAAATCAGTTTAAACAAAATCGATTATTTATCTATGATTTATTAGACAAAACAAACAAACAAAAGTAAAATGTGCACAAGAGGCAGAGGGATACACTACAGCTGGTTGTATTTGCAAATGAGCTCCGTGTGCATGTGTCTGTTTAGGCTGTTTATTCATGCTTGTCTGTCCAAGCCTCGGGAGTTGTTCTGGTGCTCCTACTCACCAATGGATGAATATTAAACTCACTGTGTCTTTGAGGCAGGGGTGGGGTGGAGGAAACACCGCACACTGGTATGCCAGTCACTATGTGGTGGATTCATGGTAAAATAAATTGCGGGCATGAAATACTTGACAACTGAATGCGGATGATGTGAATGTATACGCGTGACAGACATCTTCACTTAAAATTGAACGCAGGTCCAAAATGTCCATTTATGCTTTTGGATTGTGTAAACTGTGTGTTTAGCATTTTCTAATGTTGCAGTGGAGATTGGGATTTTGGAAATTATGAATATGTTACATGAACTATTTCCATCTGTATCATTCCTTTATTGATGTTTGCTAAATGATTTGATAGGTTAGACACACTGCCCTCAGTCCTTGTTCATGACATAAGATTGAGGTGTGGAAGCCAAAGGAAAAGCAAGGAAAGGGGAAGAGGCCAGTCAAAAGAAGTGGTGAGGCTTGCATCGATCATCTCCCACCCTTGCGCTCTCCTCATTTCTCTCTTTTTGTGTCGGTGTGTCTCTCTGCCAGGGGCTCAGTAACGTTCCCATTAAGGGTTTAAACTGAGGCACAACTGGGAACTAATGTTGCAACATCCTCATCCACCAAATACATGTAAATACAGCACTTTCTGTTAGCCTATTAAACAAGCTTAAATCTGGTTTTAGTAGGAATGACTGGGTGGACTTATGGAGATTTACAGTTTGAAGCTATACACCTTAATATGGACGTCTGCTGGAGTTGATTATTGAAAAGAAAAGGGGGTCGTATTGAGAAGGAAACATGCTTGATCTAAATCAGAAAATTGATTCACAAAGAAAGCAAATTGCCAAATTGTCTTACTCACATGCACCGGCTGTCCATCAACCTTCACAGCAACATGGCCATGCTGTGATTTGTGTCGAGGGAAAGCAGATTTGTAATTATGACACCCGTGGAGACACTCAGAGGCTAAAGTCAACCATTTGCTCATAGATGCACTTACTGTAGGAATGTGTGCACGCCTGCTTCACACATGTATGTCAGCAGATTATCAGCAGCTGCTATTGATGAGGATATCATCATTAAATGCAGACATGCTGAAGTGTTCATACATCTGAGGAAAGACTCAGGTTGCCATGTAATGATACCTTTCAAGCGTTGTATAACCTACACACACACACACACACACACACACACATGCTCTAAACATAGCTTTCCCTCCTGAATGGGTAGGACAAGCATGACCATTTGTAGTCTGGTTGAATTAGCAGCACCCTCTTCTCATGGGCCACACACACACACACACACCCTCACACACACTCACACACACACACACACACACAGTTGTAGAAATATACACTGATTTATCAGATTAATCAAAGCATTTAGAAGCTGAAGGGAGTGGGGGGGGTAGTTTTTTTTGTCTTGTTTCTGACTCCTCATCCAAAACAGTGAGGAAAATGTTGAAGGGGAAGAGAAGGGGATCAGAAAAGAAGGTCAGGAGTGGAAGAGAGAGAGAGATAGGGATAAAAAGGAATGACAAGGGAAGAAATGACCTGTTCCAATTATTCGGGAATGAAAATGCCAATAAAATTCTGCAATTGCTTCACCAATAAGTAGCTTTTTTCATCTTTCTTTTACGTCTGTCCTTGAGCAGTATCTCTCTTCCATTTGCCTTTTCCACTCCTCATTTCCCTGCATTACTATTACTGCCTACATTTTCCACATTTGCATTCAAGCTAACACACCTCTTTATGCTTAATCTGCAGAAATGGACTGCTCTTTGCATTAGAGTCCTCAGGTCACAGAACGATGTACCTACAGTTTAGAGTGTGTGTTTCTGTGCATAGAAATAGCAATAAACTAAAGTGACAAACTGCTGTCACCACTTTCATAATCTCTCTCTAAAGCATGACTGCAAGGAGATTATGGCATTTGTTGCAGGCCAGTGCTGAACTCTGCATGTGCATAAACACACATGCAAACAGGAGAGGCTTACACGCACAAGCACATGGACATGAAGTTCACACATTAAGGAAAAGATAAATGCATTTGTGGAAGTTTAGTTTGATTTAATTTAAGATCTGTGGGATTTCTTTTTAACAATCTTAAGTTTTATTTTGTTATCTAACATGAAGCTTTGTGCATGTTTTAGCACCATTAAACCAGAAGGAATGGGATTTTTCCATTAGGACTGACCTTTCATTGCGCCTCATATTCAGTGTGCATTAGAAAAACACTGCTTTTTGTTACACAGATGTCTGCGATAAAAATAGTTTTTGGTAGTAAATTCAAGTTAATTGTTCCCAACTGCACTAAAGACCAGTCAATCTGGTACCAATGGATGTATTTGGTCAGCTTACTCATAATAAATGTTTTGCTTTGTATATTTAATGACTGGCTTTGTGGCGGCACATGAGCTAAGTGATAAATCTGGTCCTTGCCTAAAAGAGTATGAAACTCAACGTAAAGTGTTAAAATGTTTCAGATGTTGTTTTGATGGTATTAGGTTGTATGGATACATATTAGCATGATTATCATTGAGTTAACAATGAATTGTGTTAATGTTTGCCCACAGGGCAGCCAAAATGATCCATTTTTTGCCTCAACAACTGCTTAGAAACAGATAACTACTTAGTTTGCATTAGCTAACTTTCATATTATGTGTACGTAGAAAAGTTGTTAGCATCTTAGCTATTAGCTAACAGTATGGAAGTATCACTGCTTCGCTGCTTATTGCAGTGGGATGTTTTCAGCCACTTTATCTTCCTCCAACTTTACACATTTGTACAAATTAAACATGATTATACATGTAAATATAAATGGTGGGGAAATGAAAGATTATCTGTAGAGCTGAACAATAGCAGGTGTGTACCAGATTTGCCGTGCCAGTTTGTCACACTGCTTATTTTTATTTTTAGGTTACAACTCTAGCTTTAATATGTACAACAATATTTTAGATTTGTTTAAAAAAAGGAGTTTGTAAAAAATTTTCCCATGTCATTGCTTTCCTGTTGCAGTCAATGTTTGACTAATTAGGAAACTCATCATCCAGTTCTTCCAGCTTGTGCTTGGTGAACTGAACTGGTTCTTTATAAAGGATCTGCTCGCCTCTAAAGACCAAGTAGCTGATTGGCTAGGGGTTTCTCAGGAACCAGTAAGGCTGAAATCTGGGCATGTAATCGTTGCCCAGGAGTGATTTGTTTAACATGCAACCTCATAAACACACATGCTCACAGTGCAGATGTTGCTCATGTCACATTCATTCATTGCTTTAAGTAGCTCTGCGAGCCCATAGACGATGATCAGACAATCACTCACAGAAATGGACCGGATCTTTCCATGAGAACGCTGATGTACACAAATTGAAAAGTTATTTAAGCGAGTCTGACATTAAGATCATGTTATTTATGCAACAGTGTTTTATTTCAGGTCTACTTTTCTCTTTCTTCATTTATTAGTTTTATAGATTATTACTCCACTCTGGTGGATAAAACCTATTTTGTTCTTAATCACTTTAACATTTAAAATGTTGTTTTAAAAGAGGACTATCTAAGACAGTTGGACACCATGAGAGTGCTTAGTGACATATCAAAGCAAGCTGATCAGTTTGACTTTATGCTCTTCTTTACGCATCACAAAGAGCTGCTAACTGAACATTTTAAAGGCATAATAAATGGGATCTTTTTTGCTCATCTCTGCTTCTAAGTTGACTCCATATTAAAACCTCGGAGCAAATCATGTTTGCATTCATCATTTCAAGCCATATATTATCTATTTAAGCACCTTGAATTGAATCCTGAACAATATCAGGGTGTTTTTGTAAAGGCGACAATGCTGTAAGTCTCAAACTGAGCACCTGCAACAAGCAGGGGAATCGAGTCACTGTGATCTTTTTCTGTCCTCCTTGCAGATGTATTTTTATCAGAGTGGGGTGAGCAACACCAGTCTTAGACAGGGAGGGTGTGCCCTGCAGCACCAGGCTACAGATGAAATGTGTGTGCACCGCCACAGAGGTCTGGATTTTAATAAGACACGTCTGAATGACTGTGTGTCTCCCTGCTTGTTTGCTTTGTGAGTTCGGCAGGTTTTCCAGGCTGGGTTGACAGTGGGATGCTGGACTTATCCCCCTCCTCCAATAAAGAGCCAAAACAGTAAACTGCAACCTTCAGTGGGTGAAGAATTTGAGTCTGTCCTCTCATTCATCACAGTGCAGTACTATCAATCTGTTATGTGGAACTTAACAGTAATGAAAAAGGATGTGTGTGTTCACAGTTTGTGAGGCAGCAGTGGCTACCTATAGGTGAGGCTGCTTAGGCTTATAAATAAATTATTCTATTGCTATGAAAATGGACTATACTGGGTATCTGAATATTCCCTGGAGGCTTTTCATCAACACAGAGTTCAGCTGAACTAGCTTGTAAACCTCTGCGAGGACAAGGCACAGGAAGGAGAGGCATTCATCACCCAAGCTTCTTCCTTTTTCTCCTCTTCCTCGCTCTCTCTAATTCACGGCCTTGTCTTATGTCAGACCCAGCAGCAGACACCGGAGCCACCAGTCGATCATAACTCCTGACTGTGATTTGCAGTTGATGCACAGCCAGCAGCGACAGCAGAGGTGTGCTTGGTGAATCTCACAAGGCAAAAACACACATCTCAGTGTGGGAATACTGATTGTGTTGACTTTTATTTCTCTCTTATTGTTTAAATCAAAAGCAGAACTGATATCAAAGTTTCTATATCAGAGGTTTTCAGTGATTTACCTCCCTGTGGATACTATTCTGTGCTTTGATATGAGTTTGTGTATACTGATGTTACATTGTGTAACCTCTCGTTGTGCATAAAAGCATCTTATCTGTAAGGAATGAAATTGTGTCGCTGGTTCTTATTTAGGCAAATACACACACAATGCACAGTGCAACCTCGCTTGTCTACTCTTGTGAGTTTGTTCAATCCTGTAAGATGTGTGCACAACCATAATGTGTACTTTCGCAGATTGTGCACTGACTCATCAGTGTCTCTTTGGTTTCACTGGTTAGCCTCCCAATTCCAGGCCTTCGTTCTCTATGAGTGCATGTGGGTTGGTGTGACTGAATCAGTTTAAGCTCGCCACTCCAGGTGTAGCCACGAACCTGGCTGAATCAATGAAGCATGCACAACCTGCAGAGCTGTGATTTGCACCTGCAGTTATCCCTGTCATTCCTTGATCAAGCTAAGTGAAAGATAAGCCAGTGCACTCCACGGGATGGGTCACTGGAACTTCAGAGGACTAGTGAAGCAAACCTGCAGCACTGAGATTTTTTTTATTTTATTATTTATTTAACCAGGAAGTCACATTTTTCACATTTTCCAAGTGAGACCTGGCCAAGGTAACAGCCAAAACCACACGGTAAAAGTAGAATTACATATTATAACAAATTACATATACATAATAAGACAATAAATATAAAAACATTTAAGCACATTTGTCCACCACCACATTCTTTATGGCAATTTTTATTTTTTTAATGGATACAAGTGTTTCTAGTTTAAGATCTTTCTGTAAATTCTCCCATCCCCAAGGTGCTGAATAGGAGAACGCAGTGTTTCCTAATTTGGTTGCAACTCTGGGAACATGTAGAAGAATCCACTTTGAGGAACGCAACTGATAGATATTAGAGCAAACATAAAGGAAGTTACAAAGGTAAAATGGAAGTTTCCAATTATTGCTTTATAAATGAAAATAGACCAATGTTGTTGTCTGCAAACTTTGAGAGATGTCCTACTAAATGATAAAGACTGCAGTGATGAGTAAAGAACCTGGAGACTGTAACACTCATGATTCCTTAAATCAGATTAAATAAATAGACTGCTGAATCAGAGCAGATGCTGAGCATATTGTTCTTGTTTTTATAATTAATTTGAGGGAATCTGTTTCCACAGAGTTAGTGCAGGTAACACTAGTTGCCACTTTTACCACATGGGTACTCGTTTCCACTTCATTTTGTGAAAACACACACAAAAAGTAGACTTGTTAGATGTCAGACCTTCTTTAATTTATCTTTATTCTTGTAACCAGCACCTAGAAAATGTCATGGGTCACTGACTGCTGTAAAAATCTCTCAGTGGAGAAGTATATGAACATCTGCTAAAGAACTATAATCAATAGAGTGTGCCAGTGTATCTAACCAATAACAGCATCCTCTATGGACTGGTTCCAAATGTGGGCTCCACAGCTTTTTGTTGTTCAACAAAGAGGGTCCTTCAAAGAAAATAGGTCAGGAACCTTTGCTCTAAAGAAATACCACTCCTGCCAGTAAGAGGGGAAGCTCACTCATATGAGTTTTGTTGAGGGAGAGTTGGCACCATGGAGCATGCTGCTCCAGAAACCAAGACTGTTGTTATGCCTCTCTACTTTCATAGCGGCCTGCTGTTTGAAAGTTGAGATTGGGTCATGTGAACAAGTGAAAAGGGAGCATAAGCATCACAGTGAGGTTTTCTATTGCCACTATGGTGGGATATCTGTATGAGTGGAGTGTCATTGTGGCATTTTACTTGATGGCACACACCTACGAGGGGAAAGCAGCAGCAGCTGAGCTACTACACTGCTGAGAATCACTTCTAATCAGCTGCTCTTGACAACATGCCAATTTTGAGTTCAGTGTGTGTGTGTGTGTGTGTGGACATAAAAAAAGAGTCCTTTCCACTTCAGCTTCACTGGTAACCCACTGGGCAGACACTGGCAAAAACATTTTTTATGTTATTTTGATTCTTGGTATTTTGCCTTTTAATCAGTTAGCAACTCTGAGGTCCTGCAGTCCCAAATACTCATTTTACCATGATTTTATGTATGCTTTTAAACGAGTTGGATCCATTAAAGAGCACTAATGCTAACTAGACAGCTCCTGTTATAATGGTTGAATTAGACTTGGTGTGGGAGCAGCCACTGGCTCAGTAAATGATAAGACATAAATAAAACATTTCATGTAGAACTGGAATCAGCAAAAGCAGCCCTTATCTGTCAGTCAGCTGCTGCTGCTGCTGCTGCAGTGGGAATCACCCAAGCAACATATTTGCTTAAAACATAGTTAAAGACAATCATAGCATTTAATATGAGGATTTTTAATCCATCTACGAGCATTCAGAAAGTCAAGGCCTTGGAAATCAGTGACCACATTTTAAGCACAACTTAACTGTGACATCCTCTGTTCCCGTGTTATTGGCTTGATGATGTAGTCCTGTTAAAAGCTCTTTAGAAGAAGAAGCGACAGCACCCTCACGTCTCACGTCCTGAAGGACTGACAAGAAAGGACGAGGACATTATGTTGTGAATCTTTGCTGTCTGATTAAGAATGAAGTTTGGTGTCTTTCACCTAACCTTAATGTTAATAATGAGCACGTTTTGGCCTTGTTTTCTTTGTATTTTCTCTGGAGTATGGTATGAAGCAATGGAAAGGTGTTGCATGAATAGTTATGTGACTTCATCTCACTCTGTCCTGCACACTCCAGCCTCCCTCTGACAAATCCTCCTCTCATCTCCGGTCACCATGAGCTCTCTGCAGTCTAAAACAATATTTTGGCAATGCAGTTCTTTTTTTTTGCAAATTTGACCCAAGTCATTTCAAGAGTATCTTTAACAGAAGTGAAATGTTGCTGTATTTCTAAGTTAAAATGTTTTTTTTTCATATACAGATTAATATTTAATGGTGCAAATTGACATGAAATGTTCTCATTGTCATACATCACAGCAGCCCTTTGATGAGTAAAATGCATACATTTATATTTACCTCAATGTGATACCTTATGCGATATTCTACATTTTACCAGAGCTTAAAGAGGTCTGTGATTTATCTGAGTTGTGTCAGAATGAGATCAGTTTGTGCTGAACACAAATACTGGCACATGTGGCTCATCTGAATGCGTTATGACAATAGTTATTTCTCAGAAAAGTGCAAATACACACACTTAGAATTTAAGAAGTGGCCCAAAGCTGCTGAAACAAGCAAAAGAAAGCAGGCTGGGGTCCTTGTTTGGGGCTGACTGCCGTTTGCCCGGATCTTGGGTGGTCCTGGCCTGCCTTTGACCTTTGGGTGGAGGGGGTCACCATAGCTGACTGTGAAAGTGCATCAGAGACCAGGCTTTACCAAACTGACCCATAAAAAAGCAGGGCTATGGAAGCAAATTGCACTTCTGCGTGGAGCTTAAGAAGAACTGTACTCTTTATGATTTACAAATAAAAATGTCTCTGGTAAAAAAAAAAAAAAGGAAAAGTCACATCCATCTACCGTAAAACATTGAGATGGTTGTAACAGGTTTATTTTTGTTTTAGTTGCATGTTTTATCACATCATGACTGATATAAACTGCCACTGCTAACATTGAAGTCTTCCCAACTTTTACTTGAGTATGTTAACCTTTAGGATGTCATTTTCTCTGGACTGGAGGAGTTGTTGGCTTCAGAAAGTGTGTGTGTACATACATTTGTGCCATTCCTCACTCTGCTGAATACCAGTGTCTGTGTCCTGCTCCAGGTCTTTGTCTCAGTGCATCTCTTCTCCCACTTTTCAGTGCAAAATAAGGCTTAGTCTGGGCTTTGATGCATAGCCAATTGCTCTCCACTCACATTGTTTAGTCAGAATTTCCCACCTGAACAGCCATTATTATTTGATCTCCTCTTGGGTGGTGGTATAGCACCCTGTTTCCTCATCCTTGTCCTTCTATGGTCAGCTTAGAGAAAGCAGTTATTTAGCCAAAAATTGTTTTTTCAGCTGTAATCTCATGCATAAATTTTTCTTTATTCTGCTGAGTTATTCAAAAGCAATCAATGCAGACATTCATGTAAGAGTTGCCAATGGACACACACACACACACACAGAGAGATAGCTAAAACACATGCAAACAAAAAGTAATGTACTGTGTACACATTTAGCATGAGTACACACACTAGCGTTAGGATGTACAGACTTAGACATGGCTGCTCTGATCCCACTTTGTCCAGCCTTGTAGTTAATTTTACAACATCTCAACTTTGAGGAAATCTTTCAGGCAAGAAGAGATTTATGAGCTGAATGCTCAACAGAACGTGGTCGTCTGTTTGTTTTGACATTAGGGTTGTGATTGAATCACTTAAACAAAGCTAAAATGCAAATAAAACAAAATGCAATGTAGTTTTTTAAGTCGTGTTTGGAAGTTAGAGACAAACTGGGTTTAATGACAATAGTTTTAAGTGGAACTGCTGTCTGGATCAACTACAGCGCAGCCAGAGAACTAAAATTTTCAGTATTGGTCATCAGTTTTGTTAATAATTAAACATTTTCAGACCTTTTTAAATAAATTTGCTCTGTATATGAACATATGTAGCATCCTCTTTGAACATGTAATCTTTTCATTATTTGCATTTCACACAAAGCCCCAAACTTTTTAGATACAGGGTTCAAAATATTAATTATAGATGGATGTCTTATCAGTCTATATCTACTGATGCACTTCACTGTCTCCTTTTCCTCCCTGCTCCTCTCATTCTGTATCTCAGTACTCTTGTCTCTAAAGCATCGAATACTGTTCACTCATTCTCAGCTGAGATAATTTTTCACACCACCAAAGAGCCGCAGGATCCACATCTCCACACACTGTTTCTGTTTACTTCAACACTTTCTGAAACACACGCATCTTGTGGAAAATTGGTTTCAGCAAACGCGTTTTCCCTCAGCTAACATGAGCAAGTTTAATATCCCCTGAACCTGTTCTTTCCCTCTCTCTCAGCCTCCCACTGACACTCGCTCCCTGTCCAAGACATCCACTCATGCCTGTGCATTTAATACCTTTTGGACAGAAAAAACACAAATCTGTGCTTTCTATATGCAGACAGACTGGTAAACACATCTCCCTCCTGTCAGAGAGGCAGTAACACGTGTTGGGACAGGGCTGCACACTACGTACTAAACCATCACACTGAAATCAACAAATATAAAGACAGCTGAATACATAGACGGCGAAAAAAGACATTTATGGAGGAAATTAGATGCAGTGGATAATAAATGCCTATGCAAAGCTTTTTTTTGCATTTCCCGCAGCACAAAACAAACATGTAGACACTTCCTCTTGTTTTGTCGCATGATGGTTTATAGAGGATTGGTTTAGCTGTTAATTCTTTATTTATCTTATCCGCTGCTAGTTGAATATCTGTTATTACATTGTTTCTTTGATGTTAGGTTCATATTTAATATATTCACATCCTGTTTTTTTCTAGTAAGAAATTAAAAATAGCTATCATAAATCATTTTAAAGTCAGTACGTTGAGTATGCCGTTTCTTTTTTTACTACTTGCCAAGTTGAACAAAAACATACATATATGTGCAAAAAAAGTCTTCTTATACGGTTAAGTTGGAATATGCATCACTATTGTCTCAGTGGAAAAAATCTGTTGCTATATCATTTAATTTATTGTGTTTGTAAGTATAATGAACATTTAACATGATAGAAAATGTCAAACTGGAGTCTATCCATGCAATTTGGCAGGTGAGATGCTTGGTACATCAATGCAATGGCGCTCACTGCTAGGGGCGATTTATCTAACATGCATGTCTTTGGAAGATGGCAGGAAGCCGGAGTACCCGGAGAAAACCTGCATACACACAGGGAGAACATGCAAACTCTGTAAACATTCTCCCAGATGAGGCTCGAACCAGCGACCACTCCACAGTGCTAACCACTATCTCACTGTGCTGCCTATTTGCTATTTAGTTCACTTGAAATCCAGTAAAATTGACAAACACAAAAGCCTTTACCTTTTTTCATCTTAGCTGCTTTATGTATATATATTCTCCTATTTTTGTAAGGTTCAGCTCGAGCAGAGGACCCAAATGCAGGACTCCAGAGGCAATGTAACAGAAAACAGGGATTTATTCCAGGATACAAGTTCTTGGTTAAACTTAAGAGCAATAATCTCCTCAAGAACAGTTTTAACAATCTGCCAAAGAACCAAAGAAACAACCGTATATATAAAAAGGCAGGAGGAAATTAAAGTCAGGTGAAAACAATCAAAGCTGGAAAGACAGGAAGATCAAGACACCTGAAATGAGAGGAGAGTTAGAACTTCAAAACAAAATACAACAGGAAGCAGATCACATGGCAACTCAGGAGACACGACTTATTATCCACTGAGTATAAATGCAGGGAATTATTTGCATGTGTTTTTGCTGAACATGTATGATTTCTTCCCTTATTTATCATTTAGCAGACAATGGAGACATCATTAGCGAGGAAAAAATAATGACGTATTGCAAGTGATGGTGAACAGGGTGCTGGGTTTATAGACCTGAAGACTTTCTGAATTATAAAAAGGCTGTATATTACTCTATTCAGAGGGATTTTTATTCTCAAACCAGCTCTGTGTGACCAAAGTCTATATTCATCAAAGTGTGCTTGTAGAGAGAGAGAAAAACATAAAAGATGTGTAAAAATCTGTGTATGATGAAAGGAAGACTGTAAAGCAAATAAAACACAGACGAGGTTGAACAAACATAATACATAAGGGCAGAGTATTTACCAAAGCAAATTAAACTGGAACGTGTGCCATATCATTACCAGTAAAAGGTGAGTCTGCTACTTGCATTGCATAGCATCTATATGTCCATTTATGCACTGACCTCTATCTTCCCCTTCAGTACTGAAGAGTATGCCCTTGATGTCTACACTGATTGCTCTCAGAGGTCACAGATAATGATCAAAACAAAAGCTGCTGAGATGTAGAGGGAGAAGATGCACACCACATCTTTAAATACAATGCAGCACTCCTCTGTCTTCGCTATGTACACTGCACATCTGCATTTGCACAAAGACATGGAAAATTCTTGTGAATGATCCAAATCACGCTGGCATTACCATAATTAATCATCCAGCTGGTCTGCTTGTGTTCTTAACATATAAACTCATGAGATTTTTGCACTCAGCTGTCAGCATACAGAGAATCCGTACTTGTAGGTTCTTCTTCTAGGATGTTTTTGCTTCAGGCTCATCTGATGCTTTTATGATGTTATATTCTAATGAGACTTACATGCTAATTAAAATCCTTAATAAATTATGTAGATTACTTTCCTGCAGCCTATTTCTTTGAATGAAATGGCTTCAAATTTAGCCCTCTCTCCCAACACTAAGATTCTGATCAGTAAGTCACACGGGGTACAGTTAACTGTCACAGGAGCCAGCGCTTGATAAATGGCACTGTATTTCACCTAGATGGCATCCATCTCCACATGCAATCTGTTATTGTCTGCTCTGCACCACCACCTTGCTCCAATATACACCTCCTATCCTCTGATCACCAGCCTGTTTGACTGTTACCAACTGAGCAAGGACTCACAGTTACAGTTTAGCCTGGCATGATTTGCATGAACAAAATCCTTGACGTTGTTCCAACTCAGCTTCTTTACGTTTCTTCCAGTATCAGTTTGATGATCTGCAGTTTGCTGTTAAGCGGTTTGATACTTTGATCTCTTCACTGTTATCCGATGTGAAATGAGGACAGAGGAGACGAAAAGACAACCTAAAGTGGAGAGTAATGTGAAAGGCTATTAATGTCATTTCAGTCAAAGTAAAAACACTGCTGGTCGGCCATTCCCCCCTTAGCCCCTCCATCTGTCTCTGTCAACACAAAATCAGTGAAGGCACAGAGGAAAAAACTCCCTGTTAAATGGAAAAGATGGACGATTAAGCGAGAAGAGATAAATGTGTGTGTGGGCATCTGGTGTGTTTTTGTTGTTTTTTTTTTCATATCCACATAAAGAGTCACAGTCCCTCTGTCTCCTACAGTCTGAGCTGGGCAGGGTCTTATTTGCTCTGTACTGAGATGTGTGTGTGGCATAGAAAAGGTACATTTACCTTTTGCATCCTCTTAAATTTGCTTTACATCCATCACTAACATATTGCATAATGAAGTAAACGTAAACTGTAAGCATTCTTTGAACTTGCTTTGTCATTTACAAATTAGACAAAAATCATTTTCACAGCAGGGGTGATGACACATCACAAGCATATGAAACCCTGCTTTCAAAGCAAAAATGAATTCTTTATATTCCCTTTTTTCTTTTAACCACAATGCAGATGGTAACTTTGACCTGCAAGTCTGCTGAAAGAGTAAACACATTCCTTTATTTATCCCGCGGTTCAGTTAAAGACTGTTCAGTTGTTATTTTCTCCTCTAACATGTTTTCATGTTTTCTTTTGTTTTCATATTTATGATGCTAATATTTCAGAACGATCAGGGAACTACATCCATTATAGTAGAATAAAAATAATGCAGAACTAATACTGATCATCTTTGTGAGTGCAATCAGCTAGTTGGCAGTAAGATGACATCCACCAGTGATAAAACCAGATATTTACCTGGTGCATCATTCAATATGATGCACCAGGTAAATTCATCTATTATTAATGCTTAAAATCTGCATATTTTCCCTCCAAAAACCACCTTAAGGACTCCAATTAAGTGTCTCATACTAATTATGGTACTCACAGGCTATTTTTTTGGTTTCTGATCATCCATCTATTCCTGCTGTTTACTTACTTAGCTTGGTAATACCAATTATAACTGATTGTAAGATTTCATTAGAACCATAAAGGAGCTTATTTCTGATCCCAGTTCTGATTGTGTTTGTTTTATCCGTAGAACTTTGCAAATAACACATTAATAATTTAACAGGTTGGACAGAAAATAAGATTAAATATAGCCACTATAACAAAGCAGTAAATTAATTAGCCAAAAATTAGCCAGATCCTAACAACAAAATAAAACAAGAACAAAACAGCAGTTTCTAAAATATATTGAAAATAAACAACCGAGTGGGCAGTGTGCAAGTAACACACTGCCACAAAGATACAGATACAAAACTGAATAAAGGAGAATAGATACTGAGAGAAAAATCATCATTTTGGCTCATTAACAGAATAAATGAAAAACATTCATCACATGATCCTCTGATAAGACTGAGCAGTCGCCTTTATTTGGTAACAAAATCAGAAAACATCGCACATTTTTTTTTTATTTTTACATGCGCACTTTTTGCGATCATAACTCCTAAACTCTACAACGTATCTTTAAAAAAAACACCAGAAAACAGGAACAGACCTCTTCACACATTTAGTTGTCATTACGGTAAACCGCAGGACCCAAATTACAATCGTCCAATCACACGCAAGCTTCAGAATTGTGTCACACATAATTAACACATTTGTAACTGGAGCTTCAGTACCGTAACTCCTAAAGTATTTGTTTAAATAAAACATTTAAACGTTGGTCATATGATCTGAGTTTTGTTGCCACGGTTACCAACTAGTATTTGAGCCAGTGCAATAACTTAGAGCAACCAGGCTTTCTGAGGTGTCCACTGTCACTTAATAACAGCCAATCAGAATCAAGTAGTCACCTGAACCACTGTATAAACGGGATTCTCTTCTGGCTCCGGGTTTTTTATGGCTGCTTTAACATCAGAGTCTTACATCTACAACTTTTTACTTTTCTTAGTTTTAGGCAGCTTTAATTGCCATTTGTGTAAAAACAATGAAAATGTTTTAAGCTTTTCTTTTCTCTAGCAGTGCAACATTATTGTGCATGTACATTTATAAGTCATTTAAAATAGAGTCAAATAAATAAATACACAAAAAACACCAAAAGAGGCATTCAAACAAGCAGGAAATATTCACTTGGAGAGAAGTTGCTGTTCCAGCGTTGTGTAACTAACTTAACTGGGAGCTTCTTCCAGGATAAGTACTTCCAAGACTCCATTCATCCAGACTGGTTCAGTCATTCATTTCCTAATCTGTTTGTAATTACAAACTTTACTGATCTATTTCTGGCTTGCTTTTTCCTAATGAAATGTGCTTGGTAATGAAGAATGTGCCTCTCAGATCTAACTACACTGGAATGAATCCAGTAGGAACTAATGTATTTGTCTACTTGAGACATACACTGGCACAGACAGAGCACAGCTGAATGCAAAAAGGGTTGCTTTGTTGTGGGCCATTAAAATCTCTGAGAGAAACAGCGGCCTTCCCAGGCAGCTGTTTGTTGTGATCCGACGTGATTAAAACAAGCTGGATTTCAAAGCAGCTCTGGGTCCTCAGATGGGAATATCTTTTGTTTTCTACCAGCAACAGTTGCAGAACTTAAAGTTGATTCTTTAGTGTATAAAAAAAGCTTTTCTTATGTTATAAATAAAAAAAGAACAATGGAGAGGGTGGGATGGACATCTTTGCAAAATGAAGCAGAGTTTTACACTCGCATCACTTTTCTGAAACCACTACAAAAGTCAAACCTCGACATGTGGATTTGATCTGTGATCTTTTAAAAAAACTTGTTTCTTAAAAGAAAACTTTTCTACAGCTTCATATCTTATCAAGCACAAACATGCGTGCTCCAAACCCACCTAAGAGAGCAGCTGCAGCCAAACCTCTTTCTTGCTTTGCTTACTTTCCCCTTGAAGATTGATGCACATGGATTATATAGAGTGGGGGTGTTCTTTGGAAATAAAAAAGAAAATAAGGCTTCTAAAAATAAACCACAATGCCTGGCATCCATGATGCTTATAAAGGCAATGACCTTTTGTCTTAGAACGCCTATTGTGCGTGTCTGTCTTGTTTTGTCCATGTTTCTCTACCTCCTTTATCTTACTCTGGTCTCCTTTTCCTCTCACTTGCTCCATTTTTATAAGCTCAGATGCGTTCAGGTGTGGATGTCAGGCTAGCTCGTCTGATCTCTGACTGTCAGTGATGACACCTGAGTAAACTGGCATCCTCAGTACTCTGTTTTCTTTTTTGCCCTTTCTCCATGTGATTTATGTGCAATGTTTACAGTTGAAATTAAATTAATGACGTTCATTCATAGCCACTCTGGAAATTGCCAATGACTTCTTTTTCATTTTATACCATGCAGCTGTTCAGCTGACATTACTATTCAACACACGCAGGGTTGATATTTTGTCATACTTCTGCTCATATTTAGCGTTTGCTTATGGATGCTTTAGGAATTCAGTTTCTCTGATTAGAGTATAATCCCAATAAAAAAAGACTTTACTACATTTAAGTAATACTTCAATGCTAGAAGCCGATGAACGGTAGAAAAAGAGCTACATCTTGCTCTCTCATGTACTCATTGCAAAATCTAAAAAATCCTTTTAATTCATTGGATTTTCATTTCCTGGCTGAGGCGTTTGATGGTATTATGAGGATATAAGTGGGGTTCCCGCTCTAATAATAGCTTAAAAGTCTATTTGGATGACCTCAGTGATGCCACCTCACTGAGCTTTTAGAATTAATATGACTAGTGTTGTTTCTACACACAACCCATTTGGCAAATTTATGTAGACTTAAGCCTCATTCAGCTGTTCCACGTCCTGGTCCTCTGCAAATGCTTAGCTGGGGACAATAAACATGAGTGTTTAAGCGGCTGGAGAGAGGCAGGAATGGCAGAAATGCATAAACACAGTTTGTTTTGTCTTTAGATTTCTCATCTTGCTTGCTGCTGCAGAGCATCAAGCTTCCTTTTGAAATCCCATGTGGTGGTGCATCTGTGCAGAACAGAGAAGTTGAGAAGAGATTATCTCGCATCTCGATAATGCTTAATACATTCACGAGGAAATATAAGTAAAAGTGCTGGCGTGTGTAAAAAACCAGTTATTTCAAGTCCTAAAGCGACCTACATTTTCTATATTTTTAACAAACGTCCTTTCTGAAATGACCCACATGAGTAACTGATTTACAACAAATGATGTGACATCTGGCCAGCTGTTATGAGAACCAGACTGTAGCTCAAACTGTAAATTAATTGCCTTATATAGATTACTCCCTTGTTGTGTGTGTGTGTGTGCTATAGTAATCTTCTCAACCAATCATATTTTATTCCATATTGAGTGTTACACAGCAGAAACAACACAATTTTAACTGTGCATTGAATACATAAGAGGTTTTTTCTATCACTTAATATTATTCTTTTTTTGACCAGTGCAGAAATTAAACCACAATAAAAAACATTTTCCTCTGAGCAAGAAGGTTTTTGGTAAAACTCCAGCCAGAGCATCTCTCAGAGAGCATGTTCTCCTCGTGTAGCCTATACTGAATTAAAAACTGTAGATATTTGCTTTCTGCTCGTTTTTTTTTTTTTTTAATTTGTTGATGATGTTTATCACTTTGAATGGCATTAATCTGATTATAATCTAATTAATGTAATTATTTTTCCCATCTCAAATTGAGTCAGTCTTGCTGGGCTTTTCCTAACCCGCTTTTCAGTTTTGGCGTTGTTAGTGTTGGCTAGAAATGTAGCTGTTACAGCGTCTCGCTAAAGGTTTCCTAAGATTTCACTCTGGGATATAATATTGAACCTTTTCTGTAAGATTCCTATTGTGGATGCTTTTTATAGCATTTCTAAAGTCCAAATTTCAGTGATGTTCATTAAAGATATTTTCTGTGTCAACGTATTAAAAGGTCCATTAAAAAAATTAGCCTAATGCTATCGATTTAATAATGCTTGACAATAGTTTCAACCACATAGTTCTACTGAACTATAAAAAGACAATTACTGAAAGCAGAAGCACTATATCAAAGAGATATTTCCATTTCTATTTAGAAATATATAAAAATTACTTGATTTTAGCTGACTAGCTAAACGGCTAACTTAAAGGCTAGCCAAACATTTGCAGGGAAAGCTTGTAAGAGAAGTCACATAAAAGAGTGGGTGTCTTCAAAGTGTATATTTCTATTATTGTGGTTGTTATAAATGTAACTAAACAATGAGATTAGGTCACTGATTAGGCTATGGAGGAATTTGCTCTAATGTCCAATTAAATTAGCAATTAGCTTTAGATAATGAACTACCTCAATGTGAGGGTATGCCTACAAGCTAATGGTGTTTGTGTTTGAAGGGACAAGCACTACTCACTAAATATTGTGCTATACTGTGTGTAGTTTGCAGATCGTCATGGGTCTGTGAAGTGCCAGACTCCAAGCTGATGTTGTAATAACACCCAAAAAATGTGTCACAAGAAAAAGTCCACTTTCCCACACACACACACACTCAGTTTCCCACCCAGTCCTCATTCGTTATATGATAAAAAATCTGCATCGGCAGTGCATAGGTAGCAGAATAGCACCTGCTGCAGGACCCCATGAGACTGTTGGTTATTCGCTTTGATTCTTCTATTCAAGCTCTGTCTGAGAACACTTTGAGCCAGTATAACTCATTTCCAGTCATCTGAGCTGCACTTCGGGCTCTTCCAGATGCTGACACATTCATCTGTTACACATTGGATGATGAAGGTCTAAAGAGAGCTGGGTGATAAAGAATGGGACAGACATCAAGAAGACAGAGAGGGAGGAAGAGAGTAAAGATGACAGCTTTGGGTCTTTGGAGGAAGAGCTATAGGAGGAAGAGAAGGCAGAATAAATTGCCTGACTGCTGCAGAGAGCTTAGCTGCTCTTAAATATAGACTTTTTAGGAACACTAGCTCATGAATGTGGAATGATACCTTACTTTGAACCTTCCTCACTTACATGCTCTAGTGAACAAGAAGCTATATTGTGTATGTTTAAGTTGTTCCAGAAGATGTTTTTCTGCCTGGTGGTGATGCTCTGCTCATTTAGTGACCCTCTGCTTTTCTTGGGTGACTCTGCCAATAATATGTAATATGTAAAACAGTAGCAGATGCTCAGTGTTTTCTAAATCCATGCACATATGGTCAGATACTGTAAGGGCACACAGCCTCTCTCAAAGGGCTTGTCTCAGATTTAGTGATCTTTTAAATGCATGTGTATCAAATGCAATTTGATCATTAGTAGTTTGACTTTTTATTAAAAAAAGAAAAAGTTATGTTCAATTTAATACCTGGGCTCTCTTTTAGTTTCGTTTTCTGGTTGGTCTGAATGTCAGTCACAAGAACACAGTGGTTTGAGTGGTTTTTCAGCAGCTCGTGTGCAAAAGTGCTGCCACAAATGGTTTTGGATCACATCAACGGGTCAGTCAGGCTCTGCACAGGTTAACAGAAAATCTCTCAGGCAGAAGAGCTGACGCATAACTTTGCCCTTTGCCCTTGAGTTTACTCAGCTAATGATGATGTTTTAGATTAACAATAAGGCAAACATGCAAAAGAAAACCATTCTGTAAGACGGCATGTCGTCATGATGACATGGCAACCGAAGGCGCCATGGCACGTCTGTCTCATTCAATTATATGTGGTTGGCTCACTATAGGAGATTAATATAAACATAAAAGAGCTAATGTTATGGCTACTATAACTGTGTAAACACTGTTAAGTATACCTGGCCCTGTTTCTAAACTAATGTTAGTTGGTATGCAACATGTAAGGGATATTCTCTGTGGACCATTTAGTTTATACTTTGCTGCTGATAGCGCTTGTGCAACGGTATCCTAATATGCTACAACTTATTCAGAGTTCATCCAAGATGCAGAGACAGAATTTTTAAACAATTCAAGAAGCAAAAAGGAATCAAGGTGTTCTTGTGTTTATGGTGCTCTGAAAGCAACTGCTAACAGTTAGCTAACAGCTAACTGCTAGCCTAAATACACCGGACCTGACTTGTTATAGGCCTAATTAAAAGGTCTTTGTTGAAATGGGTACTTTGCAGTCCTAATGTCATTGTTAAGTGCATATATTATAATGAATAAAATATCACAGAATGGGCACATACCACTTGTAAAATGAAGGCCACAGACATACGTATAGTTTGGTTCCTACAACTTTATTCTGTCTGCTTGTACCTGGCATCTATTGATGGCCCTCAGCCACTTGTTTCTCCTGACTCCACTGAAGGGTATAAGGTGGAACTTCAACCCTGTGCAGCCGACCACACAACATTATTTCGACATGTCTCCTCCGTAGTGTTGCTAGGGTCGTTTCACCCACGCGAAGATAGCAGGCTCTGTTGCTATGGGTAATGTCAAAATATCCCGAATGTCCGTCTCACAGAAAGCTTGATTCCACTTTTAGCATTTTGTTGGAAAGCTGATTAAAGAACATAAATAATTGTTTAGTTCTAGACATTGTGTCTTCTCTTTGGTGCTAAACCTTTTGTTTTGCTCCTTATCTGCAGCTGAGGACACATCATGCTTTACATACAGTTTTGCTACAAGTAGCTCATCCCATATAACATACCACATGTGACTGATGTTCTGTGTTTTTTTTGTTATTACTTTGATCATATGTTTGCAGTGAAATGTGAGAGTGTGTGTGATCAGACATAAGTGCATATTTATGTTATAGTTTTAATAATGTGATTTATTGAAGCATGTAATGGAAATCCAGCTACTTTCATGGTCCTGGCTGCAATTCCCGGTAAATGCTAATGCAGAAAAGAGTTTGAGCTATCATCAATAGCACACCTGTCAGAAAAGGTTTACCGCTTTATGAGGCAGGATTATTTACCTGTCTGACACAAAGTCAAGACAGATTTTTTTTTTTTTTTTTTAACATAAAATTGTTTGTTCTGAAATTTGTGTTATTCTTCTGATAAGTCATAATCAGAAAATGAATTAAAATGAGGCACCTGAAAGCTTTGATGAAACTCTAGACTTTATTTCTTCAGGGTTTTTTATATGCTTTCAATTAATTATATAGCTGCAATCTATAAAACGGAAAAAGGGGAACAACAAAAAGCCTTCAGCTACCCAAATGCAACACATTTAGTTTTACTTTGTTTGGATTTTTGAGGACAGTATGAGATTCAAGTTAGATTTTTTTTTATTAATTTGTCTTATTGCAGACACCCTGGCCTCTAAAACAAACCTAGAAAGTGTGTTGAATTACTTACAGAATCTGTGAAGGGAAATCTTTATACTTACAAAGGCTGAATTAAAACAATATGCAAACTAATCCAATTGTCAGCTGGTTTTAGGAACCAAACGTTCTGTAAAATATGTACCTCTGAAATACCAGGGGCATTGCTACCCTTAATGTTTTTGTTAGGTGGATGTCAGAGCAGAAAAATCTGATCAGATCATCAATCTTAAGTATCAGATTTGAGAGACAAACCTTATTTCTCTGCATCCTGAGCATACCATGGCTTATTTCTATAGACAGCCCTTCATCCGGTTGCAGAGGTTTTTAAAGTTAAAATATATTTTTCATCACTTCTTTTCACTTTCTTTCCATTTTCCATTTTTGCTGCGAAGATGATTGAGTTGATATTAAGAAAGACATGAAAATCCATCAAACATGTCACTCATTAGATCGTCACAACTTGAAGTCTTCAACTGGAGGCTCTTTGATGCAACCTGCAAGCTGAAAACAGTCTGGTCTCATTTTCGTCTATTATCAAAATCATTCACTCACACAGAAACATTTTCACAGGAGAATATGGCTTGTTTGATGTTCAGTTATAGTCATCCCTCAGCCTGCTTTCTTCTCTCGTTGCTCCCACGTCTCTACATCAACTTCAACAGAGGCTGAACTAATTCATTACAAGGCCCAGAAAGTCAATTATGGTAATAGTTCCCTTATAGCTTGGGGGGGTTAAAAGCTCAGCAAATCAGCTACTTTTTTATTGCACTTCTTTTACATACTTCTATATATTTTATTTAGACCTCATTTTGATTTCTAAAACAGCCCTCTGAAGTATTGAGGGCAAATGGGCTTTAGATAAGAGGAAGTAGAAAGCTAGAGTGAAGTGATGATGGAGGAAGGGTAAACGTGGTGTCAGGGGAACATCCACAGGAATCCCTCTTACTTATTCATGCAGCAGCCGGGCATCAGGGAATCTCCTAGACTCATTATGAAATAAGTATTTGCAGAAGCTCATGGAACAGTAGAGCTCTTGCTTGAACGTCTACTCTTATCCACTCCTCTCTCCTCCCCTCTTCGTCTCTTTTTGTAGATCAGATCACTCAAGGGAAGCAATGTCAAGCTTCATTCACAGAGATGCCTGTCCCACTGTCCTAAATCCTTTTTGCTCTTATAAGCCTTCCTTTGAACTGTTTGAGATGTTAGCATGGAACGAAGCTGAAGCCTGTGCAAAGTTTGCCTTTACTTCATTAATTTCTTTGCTGATATAATTGACAAACTAATGAATCAAAGCACTGCATGGATGCAAAGTTAAGCTACAGTACAAGATTTATCATGTGATATAAAACCCCATGCGTCTCCTGCATCATTTAGAGACACATTTCAGAAGGTCTGATTTATTAATTGACTTATTGGCGCTAAATTTAACAGAGCGAGACATAAATTTAATATGCAGGAGTTTTACAAAGTCTCTTTTTTTATGTATTTCTGTGATAGGATACAAAATTTAGACTTATATGTAGTGTCCATGTCTAACTGGGGATATTTCTGACCAGACATCCAGCTTTAGTTTTGATTTTTTCCAAAAAATGTTGGCTTTGCATCAAACACTAAAGTTGCAAACATTTATAGTTTGATGTTTTATTATTACTTATTGCAAATTTTAGGAACTTCTCTGAAAAAAGCTGAGAGGACAGAAAAAGTTATGTAATTCTGAATTTATCATTTAATCTTCAGGCTCTAAGGCAACATTGCAATGAAAGCAAACAATCCTTAAGTGAAAATCACAGCATAGAGTCCTGAAAATGAGCAGCTTGGGAACACAGCAGGATGAGTGCTGTGGTCTGACTGTCACATTTACCTTCATCCTAAATAAAAAGCAGAGTTAAAGAGGAATTATGGAGGAAAACCTTCCAGTTTGTCACTGGTACAAAGTCTGAATGTAAGATGCCATCCATCCATCCATCCATCCATCCATCCATCCATCCATCCATCCATCCATCCATCCATCCATCCATCCATCC
>JBAMIG010000019.1:12447006-12459428 GCA_037177335.1 Kiunga ballochi
TCCATCCATCCATCCATCCATCCATCCATCCATCCATCCATCCATCCATGCATCCATCCATCCATCCATGCATCCATCCATCCATCTATCCATCCATCCATCCATCCATTTTCTCCACTTATCTGGAGTCTGGTGGCCTGCAGTGCCTCTCCTTATAACCACATTTGCCTGATCATTGTGGGAAATCCTGAGGTATTACCAGGCCAACCTATCTCTCCAGTGTGTCCGGGGTCTCCCCCCACAGGGAACACCTCACCAGGGAGGCATCCTAACCAGATGCCTGAGCCACCTCATCTGGCTCCTCTGGATCCAGAGGGGTTCATAGTGGAGCCGCATATTCTGTAAAATGCAGTGTTGAAATGAATCGGTTTTTACTAATGCAGCACAGAAGAAAATATGAGCAGTGGATTGCAAAGAGTACATCTTTAATTACATCTTTCATGATTAGCATAAAAAGTGGATCAACAGGAAATGTGCTAAAAGCAGCTGCAGACAAAAGTGCATAATTTTTGAAGCAAACATTTGTCAAATTGACTTTAGCCCCAGCTGATTGTGATTTCAGCCAGTGAAAAGGAGCTTAAATTGCAAAGCCTCTTTCTGTCTGATAGCAAAGTTACGCCTGGCTGATTAATACTTTAAATAGGCTTTTGAAAAGTACATATGGCTGAGGAGAAGAGATTAATAACAAAAGAGATTCTGTTCAACAAATATATGTTATACTTTATCTTTACTTGTACTGTTCCTCTTTAGATATGTGGCCCAATTAGAAAATGAATAAAGATTGTGCCCAGATAACACCTCCGCCTCACCCTTCATTTCTTCTCCTTTTCTGCTGTATCGTCAGTCCACTGTTGCATTGTGCTGCATCAACTCGTTTCAGAGTGATGCTATTTGTATTTCTGCCTCCTTTTAACTACCTCACATGCATTTGCCTTTTTTTCCTGGGACCAGAGGTAAAAGAAAAAGCATGTCCACCATCATTAAAGCGACTGGGTTGACCAGTAGCATGAAATCAAAGACCTAAGCCTATTTAGCAGACTACCTGATAGAGGCAGGGGATAATAAATCCAGGAGAAAGAAGAGAGGAAGGAGGAATAAATGTGGCAGCTCAGTCAGCCTCAGGGGCAATAAGGATCCCTTTATTAGCATGGTTTCCTGGTTCCACAGCCTGTTGAGAAGCATCAATATGCATACACCCTGCCATATGCTGTACTGTGTGTCTTTTACTAGTCAGAAAAATGGAGACACTGACACGATTGTGTTGCATTTATGTGTCCCCAGATATTTTCCCCTCGTACTAAAGGCAAGACTGAAAAGCTGCATTGGTTGTTCTCAGACACTCGTTTGGTGAATAATCAGAAGATATTATTAAGGATAAATATGTGCAGTGGTCCGAACTGTGAATGTTTTAATGTCAAGCACAAAATGTTCCGACGCGCGTAAACAAAATATATTAAAACAAGCGGACTGGGTTTGTTTGAGTGGTTTGGTTGAAACGTAAACCAGCTTTCGTTTAGACTAGTGTACGGGGCAGCCTCCCAAAGCCAAAGGAGAGCAGAAGGGACAGCAAGATTAAATACGGTGTTGGCGGAAATTCATGGATACAGACGCATCAATGCCACCAAACAGGAATGCGTATTTTCCCCCAAGCTTTTCATAACCCGCCCTGTTATGAATTTATTATTGATTATGTAACCAAGTGCTCTCTGCCAGGGTCTGCCTGGTTGGCATTCATGCTCCCACCCAAAGCCCATACACTAAGAAATAAGGAAAAAAGCCAAGAAAAGGCAAACATTCTCCACAGTTAAATGTGCAGCCTTCACATTGCAGCACCATTAAATCCCTTCCACAAGCCAATAACAGTATGTAACATCCCAGTCCTGTACTGTCTGCCTCTCCTTTCTCCAGCAAAGGTATAAGCTTCTGGGGACTACTTTAACATTTACAACACTCTTAAACATGTATGAATCTGGCTTAATATCAGTTATAATCCCAGTGTAATTATGATAAAATCAGATTCCTGACATTTTCTCTGCCGTCTGTTCTTTTTCTGACTTAATGTCACATGTTTGTTTCCTCTCTGTCTGTCTGCAGGATTTTTAGGACCCAGTCTCTTGAATGGTATTATAACAATGTGAAGAGCCGCTTCAAGAGGTTCGGCAGCGCAAAGGTTTTGAAGACTCTGTACAGAAAGCACATTATTGAGAGAGGAGGCTTCTCTGATCTTCCAGGTAATGTGCACTGATCAAATGTTATTGTTGGTTGTGATTAAAGCATATCTGCAGGTTGGGCTGATGTCTTTTCTCATTGCAAATCATCTTTAAAGAGAAAAAGAAGGAAACAAGGGGTTAGGGTTGGACAGAAGGCTCTTTGTACAACTGTTGATGTTGTGGGAATTTGTTGTTAGTGAAAAATTTTGTTTATTTTCTTTCTGTCTGTCCTGCCGAAGCAGATTTTCCTCATGGAGTTTCGTAACACGGATGCATATTTATCCATGATGATTTTTCTGCAGCTGTCATTGTTGGATCTGTATGTGAAAACCTGCAGATGTAATGTGAACTTGCTTTTTCTGTGTCGTGTCAGAGTTGATCACGGTGACAGACTGTGGATGAGTGGCTCTGTGGAATTGCCCTGCCAGTTAATCTCATGCTCGGGCCGTTTTGCATCCACAGCAAGATGGCAGCAGGACAAGGTTTTTTTTCCGTTAAGCTCCTCTCCGACCGTAAACTGTTGTTTTGAGCCAGCTGCATCATGATCAGTCTGTGACTGACAAAGAAGTATTATTTCATATCCTGATACGTGGGATTATGAGGATGAAGAGAACACAGAGGGGATGAATCTGGTCAGACTTTAGGCATGATTGGATGAGGTTGAGATTAGGGGATTTCTGGAAAAGCGTCATGACCAAACAAAGTTTAGCTTGTCTGGTATTTATTTAACATTTTTGGATAAAATCATAAGAAATGAGGTTAGATTGCGTGGAAGCAAAGAGCTTCACAGAGCGATCAATATATCTAAAGATTGATGTAAAAGTTGAAATGATGTAAAACTGCAAGTTGGTTCTGTTGAAAAGAAGCCAGCAAATAAAAAAGCAGGAAAATCTCATATAAAAAACATTAAATTAAACCTGAGGATGAGGATAAGAATAAGGGACATGCAGGAAAGCTGTGTTTCTACACGATTTTCACATTTTTCTGCTTATTTGAATCACTTTCCACATAAACCTTCGCAGGACAATCCTCTCCTTTCTAAAACTCCAGTTTTTATATTTCCTTTCCTCTTTTCATTTCCTTTGGGTCTGTAATGCTGCCTCTCTTTGCTCATGTCGGGCTGAAAATGGGAGATTATTGACGCGGCTGATGGTTTCCCAGCCTGTGTAAGCACAACAGTTGCTTCCATACCTCCACTGCTTGCATCACTTCTCTCTCATAGCGGCGGGTTGACTCTCCTTATGATCCAGTCACCGTGTGAAGTGTTTGCATGTGAGATGCCTGTAAAGTGATATTAAAGCCGGCGAGATTCTCATCGGAGCCTCAGATACACACTGTCAAAGACCGCTCTATGCTCTGTATTTGTGCGTGCTGACATAGTTTTTCATCCTTTATCAGCTCCCTTCATGTACTGTATCAGATTGCATGAAGCATTTTTTTTAAATGTCAAAAATAAGCCACGTCCTTTGCAAGAAAATAACATTTAAAACATATTTTGTGAGAAATAATTCTTTTTAAAGGCCTTCACAAGAGTTAAAAGTGTCATTTACTGTACACAAAGTCTGCACATTAATTAAAAAAATGTAATGAAACGTTCAGTTCATGAGTAAATTATCATCAGGTTAGAAAAAAAACAAATTAGATTAAAATGTAAACCCAGTTCAATGTAAAATATAGTTCTTTTTTTATCCATAACCAACCAATAAATGTTTATTTTATTTATTTATTTAAATTACCAAGGGGTTTGCTTGCAGGGAAATCAATTCTGTACAAGTGTGAAATGTCAGCTGACATGATAGCCGAGGAGAGTGATGTGGCTCTTTTACATCTATCAGGTCCCTGAAGAGAAGGTGTGACCTTCATACCAACAGGAGAACAGGCAGTGAGCGGTCTGTACTTTCATGTCTGACTTTGGTGGAGGGAGGGAGGAAGAAAGCTCCCCTGTGTCCTGCAGCGAATCGTATACCGTCCCCTCTGTGGGGATGTTTCCACAGGAGGAAGTGGAGGCTGCACAATGGACATGACCTTTGAAGGATTGTCAATTTAAACCTGAGTGAACACATAGAAAGGGATGACACACACCTAAATGCAGTCATTTGCTTTGTTTTTCTTAGGATTGTTCATTGAGTGGACGATCAGGCACTGATAAATGCATGTGCTTATACATAAAATGTGTCAATAAATGTATTAAATGCAGCATCAAGCTGTTGGGTTTGTGTAAAATGTCAAAGTAAAGCTAAATGACAGATTTCCTTCTCATATAATAAACACAACAAGTATCGTTTTGTTTGTTTTAATGGCAAAAGATTGTCCCGTTTGCATAGCTTAAACTGGACACATGGAAACAGAATCCAGCTGCAGGTTTTTATTATTAGTATTATTCTATATGAACAAAAGTGATAAACTTAAATTACACATTAAACTGGAAAACATGACGGTACAGCCCACTATGATATTGAAAATATCCAGGTCTTAATGCTTGTTAACACAAATAGCTAATCACATGGTGATAAACCAGTCAATTTAAGCATGTAGACAGAATCAAATCAGATTGGGGAAGAAAAGGGAATTTAAGTGGGTTTAAACATGACAAGGCTCTGTACCAGAAAGATAAAAATGACTTAACACTTGTGAGTTTTACTCCAGATGCAAATAATTATTGGTAAAATCCACAAAATATTATATTCTGATCTTTTTAAATACATTGGAAATCAAAATAATACACAACCTCTTTGGATTAAGCTATTGGGTCAATAAGCCAAGCAACTTTTTGCAAATGCTACAAAATTGTTACATAATTAGTCCAATTCATGTCCATTTGCTCCATCCTTTGGGGGTTTTCTAACAGCGGCTGTAAGAAAAAAAGAAAGTGAGAAGAAGATAAAGCTGCTCTCATCTATTTCTGCCCACAGAGTAGCTCTAAAAGCAGTCTGATGCAGACTGCTACATATGGCTGCAGTGAGTCACTAAACCGTGACCTTGGTCCTTTTTCTGGCCTGCTCTATCAAAACAGCGAAAACATTTTGATTCACTTTCAAGAGATTTTTCCTTCTGCACCTTCCTGTTAGATAAACTTGCTGAAATACAGCTCAGCTTTTTCAGATACTCTGGGGACAGTTGTCACTTCTGGGATCGTTTGTGTGTTTTGAGCTGAGACTCAGTGGAAGATGCTCTGTCTGTAAAGAGTGGAGGGTAGACAGTAAATAGGATTTTGGAGTTATTGTTTGCTGAAGTTAAATAGCAAATTTTGGACCTCACTACTATCAAAAACTGTGACCTGGTGCGGTCGTCTAAGTGTTTTGGCTTGTTTGCAGTCAGTCCTGCGTGCATATAAACGAATGCAAACTTTTACCTATTTTCTCAACAGTTTAATCAGATTTTTAGGCTAATTTGAAACCTTTCAGGTATATAAACACATAAGAAATGGACATTTTAATAATGTTTTTATATTTTTGAAATTGATAATTTATCATCCCACACTTAATTTCAATCATTTTAAAGAAAACCGGGAGTCCGACCCTCATTTCTGGCTTGCAAAGCTTCATTACATAATAGTTTTTTTGTTTGTTCCAGCGGATTGAGTGGAATTGGCATTTTGTTCTGCAGCCGGATGAACATTTTTGATCCCTCCAGGCTGCATCCTGGATTGTTTTCCACACTGTTCTCAGCCTTTTTCATTCATTAGAAAAGATTAGCCCAACTGAAAGTAAGCGACTATTTCCTGAAACATAAAAGTGGAACTGTGAAAGCTAATTACTGGGGACCCTTTGTGTCCTTATTTTGAGTTTTATTTGAACTTTAAAGACCATTATCATCCTCAAACCTCCTCTGCAGATGCAAGTACAGCACCATCTGGGTTGGCAGCAATAAGTTCCACTAAAGTAAACTCTGCACTGCTTCTTTTTTAGTTCATGGCTACGTTTCTTCAAAGGAAAGTATATAAAATTCTTGACTATCTCTCTAATTGCAATGACAGTAAACTAGGTCTGCATTATGTAAACAGACGTCCTGTCAGTTTGGAAGATTGTGTGTGCCGCCAGATGCTGCATTGTAATTGAAAGGAAACCTTCTGGACTCTCCTTCCTGCTGCTGCCACTCCATGAAGGTTGTTACTGGTTATTTATTTATTTATACACACTCATCTTTTCTGATTTTGTTTCCTTCTGTCTCTCCACTTAGTCTGTGAAAGACACTATATGTTTTAATAAAGAGCATGCGTGGCAGCTAAATGTTTCTTGTGTTGCACTTGTGTGGCTTCACTTTTGGAAGTTTGCACATTCAAACATTTACTCTGAAATCAGGATCCTCACTTTGTTGAACTTTACTGCGATGTTCATCAAACCCATTTTGTTTATAAAGCTTATTTAATGTACAAAGCCTGCCGATCCATAAAACACTAAAACCATTACAGAAAAGTGTGAAATGATTTAAATTAAAATGATGAAAGTAGGATTACTAAGAGAAAGAAAGCCAGACTTGTACATCTGTGCAAAATTACCCTCAGTCTGTTATTCCCAAATCTCCCAACTGGGGTCTTAATCATCCAGTTTGCTGTTTCTGTTCCCCGTCTGAAATATCAAAACAAAAGCTCAGATAAATAACTTCATTAATGTGCAACGCTGTTACAAGAAATCACCACCTCACTTATGCAATTTATTAGTTTTACAAATATTTAAGTGACGAATCAAATTAAGAGCTGTGTGTGTGAACAGGAAGGTTAACATACTACAAAACCTTTTTAAAAAACATTGCTGTAATCAACAGATCTGTAAAAAAAAACCTTCAGATCCTCACATTAGCTAGAGAATAGAAAATGTTTCCTACACACCCTATTAAACTGAGATCTAAAACTTTTCTTGTCTCACTAGTAAATGTCCTCTTGCTTTACATGCAGTCCATGCAGACACACATCTTTATGCTGAATGTGGCTTTGGAGCTGATGCTGTTTCCATATAGAAATGCAGCATTGCATGCTTTCCTTCCTCTGCAGAGGCTGTGTGTTTTGCGAGTCTCCACCCCAAAGACAGAAGGGTTGTTAGAGGCAATAGGATCTGCTCAGTTCGACATGTGTCAGATCCATGGTGCCATCATGTTTGCCCTCTCTTTGGGAAACCAAGTATCTGTGCCACACTTGTTCAGCTGATACATCCTTCTGCTGTGTCTCACTAGTCATTGTGTCATTGCTGCCTTGACATATCTTACTCACAGGTGACCAGCAGCTATGAATGGAAATGCAAAGCAGATAAATGTTGCAATGTTATTGATGCAAATTGTTCTACCATGTTTAATCATGTTGATATGTACTATTTTAAAATTGCACAAATTAAAAACTCAGCCAAAGAGAATTTACTCAAAATGTAGTTTGCTTCATAGGCAAACATTCAGCTCATTTTTGTGCTTTCACTGCTCTCACTTAGCTCAACCTGCAGCAAGGTCTTATCATATACGTCTCCACAGGATTTATAACAGTGAAGAAAAATCTGACACCTTGATGCAAGAGATTTTTCTACTGGATGTTTGAGAGGAGAAAGTGGAACAATGATTTAATTATTTAGTCTGTATTGGTTTCACTCACAAGGAGTACATGCACTTGATTGAGCAGAAGTTATTTTCTCTCACTGTGTGTACACAAATAGGTTACCACAGATAAATGTGAAGAAGCTCAAGGCAAAAATGTGCAAAATTAAATAGAAGTAAATGCAAAACCTTGCATGAGTAGAGTTACAAGTGTAATCTGTCAGATTTATGCAGGAGATAAAGGAGCAGATGGTTAAACGGGGTGAACATATATGTTCAGAGAGCACTGCCGGCTGCATCTTTATAAGTTAATGTGTGACTCTTTGAGGAGCCTTCCTTTCTCTGACAGCACTTCTTTGGTGTCTGCATTGTCCAGAGCTGCTGGAGGTCATTTTCCCACTTAGTGTTACCTTCCACCCCACCAGTAACTATAATCCAGCTCTACCCAAGCGAGAACGTTGCAGTTCTGTGTGATGCCACTTCAGTCAAGGTGAGACAGGCAGGCAGGACTAGTGGAGGTCCTGCGGCCTTCTTGCACTGTGCTGCAAATGAAAGGACTCAGCTAGCAGAGCAACATTATGTTAAATTCTTTAGAGTAGAGAGAAAGAAGGTGGAGCACAGTTACTGGTGAAGCAACCCTTTACGAGATGTGTTTTCTGGTTGAGTCCCTTCGCATTAAAGTAAAGTAATGTGTGACATTACAGTCGCTTTGCACGCTGAAAATGTTGGAGTAGCCTGAATAACGGTTGTTAATCTTGCAGGGAAACTGAGATGGCGTTGCATATTTCACAGCTGGCTGTGCTATTTCCGCTGTCGATAGGAAAGATAAATGTTAAGGGAAAAATGCTGCTGAGTTTGATTAGTTTACTTTTATACGCCGAACTTTAAAACCTTCATTAAATGCTAAAACGTTTGTGTTGCTTCTTATTGCAGAATACCTAAATTTGCTCTCGAGGAAGACGTCAAACCTTCATCCAGAAGTAATGTTGCAAAGTAAAAGAGTGATACCTTTATGTCAGGGTTTTTTCCTTGGAAGTTAATCTGCAAATTGCTCTGGCTGCTTGGCACAAACTTCACACATATCCACCAAGAGCATTCAGCTGTCTTTGTGCACTGGAGCTTGTCCAACAGGAGGATCAACAGAACTTTACTGACCAAAGAAATTAAGGGATTGGCAAAGAATAAGTCAATGCAGTATGTTTTAGCATTAGGCTGAAAGAAATCTTTGTGTTCGGGTTGATATTTGGTTCTATTCTGGCTCTGGCAGCTAACCTCAGAAGAGCTGGAGCTGCAGTTGTCACATATTTGGTCTGGATCCATGTTTTCACAGTGGGAATGTACCTGGAGTATGGTCAGTGGAGGAGCTTCCACACATGATTGTGGTGATTCTTGCTCTTTTCCTGTCTGACAGTTTGTCTTTTTAACAAGCTGCACGTTCAAGTAAACTCCTCTGTTTTATGGCTAGACTAACGAGAAGGCCCCATTAAATGGGAGCCACATGAGAGCTATCTAACAGGAGTTAATGGGCCACTGAGGGAATGTGTGGTTTCTGAAGGTCCAAGAAACCACAAGACTTTGCTCTGGCCTTTTATGGGTCTTTAAGAAATATCTTGACAACTGACATTTTACAACCCAACGATGTCGTGTAGAGATTTTACACAAATATATTTGCATATTTAAAGCAACGACTCACAAGAAAACTAAATATTAATCGCATGGATGTTTCCTGGATTTGTTTGGGAGGCAAAACAAATGATCAGATGAATGGTAATTGCATATCAGCTGTCATTTTTGGTTTGGTTCACAACAGGCGTCTGCACCAAGAAGAAGAAAACAAAACAACACAACTGGCAAGATGAGGAAATAGAGAAGGGAATACACTTGAGAGGGATACAACAAAGTTTTTTTTTAGTAATGTGTGCAGTGCAACCTACTTTCAACTTAGCAGTGATGCAAAAAGTATGCAGTACCTTCATTGCAAAGTATGATGAGTGTAGAATATTTGCACTGCTGTGACAGGGATCAGTTTTAAAGCGTTTTTTCCTTCTTTCTCCTTCTTTCAGAAGGCAGCGTTCACGAGGGAAGCAACGACAACGATGGCAGCGTCTGCGGCAGCGACTCCGTCTTTTACAAGCAGAGCGAAGGTGAGGGCTGTGCTGATGAACAGGCTGCACTTCGGCGCTGGAGATGGCTGAGTCCAGCCACAATTATCATCAACATTATCTTCACCACTTCCCAGTTCTTTTCTCGCCTGCTGCTCATTGATTTTCCTTTTCACCTTGCGCTCCCTTTTATGCTTTCTAGATAGACTGAGATTTCCTGCCTCTTGCTTTACTAGTTAATTGTTGGAGACGATTAACCAAAGGAATCTGTGTGGGAACAGCACATCAATGCTACAAAGCACTCAATTTGACTGTATATATCGGCACACATATTGAAGTTCACATGCACACAGTCGCACATACAAATCGTTGACTTGCCCTTTTGTACGTGCACAAACAAAATTACATCCTCACTACTGGAAGCATTTTAAGATATGCAAATATCACATGCTCATTAATACACAAATATGCAAACAAACTGCAGCTGAATGGCATAAAACAGTTTCCTTTGTTTGGTAGAAATAATGAGCTATTTGTGCAATGGCCAGGATCTGTAATTTAGATGATTGCAGCTCTTGGAAGGTGTACTAATAAAATTAGCTTCTTTATTATTTGTTTTACTGAGTTTACTGAAAATGTAACAATACAGATGCAGACCTGAGAAAGGTTAGGAGTTACATAATTAACAGTTACAGAATCATGTATTTACCCAGACCATGGTGTAGTCATCATGAAATCACAACGGTATTCAGAAAACACCCATCTCTGTTCTATTCAACTGTCTAATGTTAACATACATTATTTCAGCTGCATGTTCTGTCACTTGAGCCAGTTACCTTGGCAACACATCCTAACAAAAGATATGAAATAGTCCAATCAGCTGCTTCTTGTAAAAAAACGTTCAATTTCAATGGTAAAAAAACAACATAACTGTGGTCTAAGCGGGATAATACCTTTAACGGTGTCCACTTTGCAGAAACAACCAGATCATGTTTCTACGCAGTCCACCATAAAGAGGAGCCTTTCCCCACAAGGTGAAACCAGTTATTTAGCCTTGAGAACAGAAAAGATCCTGGGTTTCTTCTAAAACAGCATTCTTTGGTGAAACTTGTACCAAAGCGATGGGATGAAGATGTTATGGGAAAGTTCAGCATGTCTTCTGTAAAACACAGTGGAGGCAGTTAGACGGCACACATGGCTTTCAGTGACATCCAGCAGACAGAAGCAGCTGGATGAAACCTTAAGTTATTGAGATTTTCTTTCTGATCTGATTCAGCAGAGTCAAATGGACGCCAAGTGAACAATGACCCAAAACCTCTTGGAAAAGCAACGCGGGAGTATTTTTATTTCAAAGAAGTAAAATTGTTCTGGCGTCACACACTCTGTCATCAGATCTCAACCCAAATGATCATGAATTTCATTGAGGAAGTGGGCAAAAAGACCCTAACAAACAGCTACAGTGAAGGTCGACAGGAACAAACCCAGAACAAACCCAGATTTCAGGCAGTCATTTCCTATAGGAGATCCAAAGATATAATAGGGTTAATCTTTTTTTTCTTTGATGTATATTGATTGCTTAGTTACATTTAAACCCCAGGAATTAGAAACCTTTTCAAAATTGTTGCAAAATGCTTTGCAGGATAATGTTCTTCAACCCCTTAAATTAAACCTGTAACTCTATTGTTTAATTTTAGATAGAGTGTGATGGCTTTGTGGTGCCCCAAACATAAAAATCTACATTTTTCTGAGCTTAACTGATTGTTTGAGATAATTAGGTTGCAATCTGCAGCTATACCTCTAGATGGCACTAAATCCCACAGAACAGAAAGCCTTGTATTATATTCTTGGTTAAATCGGTTGACCTCTTCCCAGTGGACACTCATAATGCATTTTTCTAAGACACATTTTCTGTTGTGGAAAACAAAAGTAGAAACAGGTTGTCTTTTATTTTCCAATATGATGTGACCCATAACTTCACCTCCAATTTCCACTGCAGGAAATTTAATTAACTTGGCAACATTTGGAAGTAACATTTTGAGTTAAAATGGCTGCTGATGATGACAGTTTTTACTACTAAGCCTGAGGAGAAACATGAATACCTAAATTCCTGGGGGTACAACTCACTCATTTTTATCCTCCAAAAGATACATTTCACACAGGAAACTCGAATATAAAGCTATATTTCTATCTTGCTACTAGGACACAGTATGGCAGAGACGCTCACAGTCGCCCTGCGTGTTGCTGAGGAAGCTATAGAGGAGGCAATCGTGAAGGCCGAGGAGTTCCGGGACAGTTTGGTAAGACTGATCTGATCTATCGTTTTAATCCCCTTTCTTCTCATAATTCCCCTTTTTTCCACCATTATTTCCATTATGACCTCCTTTTTCTGATCTTCTGTTGCCTCCCTACTGGTCTCAGTATCAGCAGGATGCAGTCGTGGTTTTTGGCCGATATTTGTGTACAAAACCTCTCCTGTGGTTCACAGCGGCTCTGAACATAATATGACTGTGTGTGTTTGTGTGTGTGTGTGTGTGTGTGTGTGTGTGTGTGAGTAGGAGAAGCAGAATGAGGCTCGGTATCTGCGGGACCACAA
>JBAMIG010000019.1:12459528-12475782 GCA_037177335.1 Kiunga ballochi
TGTGTGTGTGTGTGTGTGTGTGTGTGTGTGTGTGAGTAGGAGAAGCAGAATGAGGCTCGGTATCTGCGGGACCACAAAGAGGAGCTTATAGAGGAACTTGCCACAACAATTGTCCAAAAAGTAGGTTGGCTAAGAGTATGGTTTTTATTCTTCTTCATAAGGAAATGCTGATATTTAATTTCCTTTTTTGCATTTAAATAACCACCAGATAAATAGCTCTGTTCTCAGTCTTTTTCCCTCCATCCTCTTGTTTCTCTATCTTCATTGCAGATCATCCAGAGGAGGAAGCGCTCAGAGATGCAGACAGAGTATGACTTTGTCTGGCCTCAGCCTCAGTCTTTGATCCAACCTGCTGAACTTGCCTCTCCCTCTCAGCCTCACACTTCATCACAAGACCCTCTCAAGACATCCCACTCTCTCTGGGTGAGCCTGACACTCTCATATAGAGCAATTCACACAACAAATGGCATGTACATGTGCTTTAGTTACATCCAAACACAGTGTCCCTGTTACTGTTAGACCCTCTTAAAAGGTTCCAATAAATATTCAATAAAAAAGATAATTTATAGTCATATGCAATAATTATTCATTTTGAACAAATACATTAAAAATGTTCCTTATCGACTATTACTATCACTATTATCAACTATGTTCTGTGAGAGTCTCATCAATACATTAGGTCTTTTTTAAATAACGGATTAAATGCAACAGTGAACAACAAAACAGACCTGTAGGTGCATAATAGTAATTTTGTTTTAATAGAAAACCTGAATTTTCTCTTTTAATAAGCAAAACAAATACATGCAAACTGGAGTAAATGCAGGCTGAATCCATTTAGTCTTAAAGCCTGTTTTAAAATATCGAAAACAGGCATTTTACTTTGCATTGTTCCAGTAAATGTTCCAAAAATTATATGCACAATACTACAACAATGCACTCACTACACAGCCACACTAAGCATGCACGCAGGCACAAACCAGCCAGTGGTTCACACAACTTGTCAGCAGAGACTCCTATAGATTTGTCATTGTAATGTGTGTGACCAGAGCATCAAAGCTGCACTCCCCAAGCCTCTCCATTCTGTTTCCTGCCGTTTCACTCGTAGAAGATCAAAGTCCTATGAAATACGCAGGATCCTCCAGGGCTGCTCATTCCCATTATTTATCAGCTTTCTGCAAACACACTCATTGAAACACAATGCATGCAAATGTGCTCCCAAAACCATAGTGGAGCTTTGTAACAATAAAGCCTAATATCACATCCCACCCATTGTAATGATGGAGACTGTTTTATTGGCTCTAAGGACAATTTTTAACCTAAAAGGACTGAGTTCATTTTTTCCTACTCTACGTTTACATAAATATACTGATTTGTATATGTGAAATCATGAGGTTTTTATTAAGAACAACTTATTTGGAAATAAATAAAGTCCTGTGATAGGTATCATAACACAATCTTCATTTTTAAGTCCTTTTTGAGAGATTTCCTTGTATTGTGGCGCCACCTGCTGATCAGAATGTTAAATCACAGCCACAATAATGGAGATTTTTCCTCAAATAAGTGTTTCATTAGTGTTTAGGAGAATCAGTTCTGTTTTGGATTGTGTTTATGTGATTACAACACATGCATTCAATAGTTACCAATCAAATACTTTTTTATCTGTTGGTCTGTGCATGTCCTGTAAGCAAAATGTTAGAAAAAAATAATGAGCTACCTAGAGAAACTAACTTTATTGTTGTGTTTATGTCTGTTAAGTTTTGGCCATCTTTGTCTAATTTTTTTTATAACTGTGTGTTTATTGTGTGTTTCGCAGCGATCACGATCAGCTTTTTCCCTCACAAGTGACGACTCTCCAGACAAAGGTCCAGAAGAAGAGGCAGCAGGAGGCAGCGGCTTGCAGGAGTACGCTTCGCTAAAGAGGGAGGCCAAGGCTGCATCCTTACCCAGCTGGAAAAGCATGGATCGCTTAGACAATTCAAGTAAATATAACACAAGCTCTGTGTGTGTTTTTTTTGTTTTTTGTTTTTACTTAAATCACATGTGGACAAAATGTCAAATCCTTTTCATTATAAGAAAGTTGATAATATTACTATTATTGTTCTATATACTACTACTATTATTTTTGTATTATTATTTTTATTTTTTATTCATATTTTTAATTATTAAATATTATTTTTGTAACATTAAATTTTTAATTTAAAAATATTCATTATTGTTATTTTGTTTTTTAATAGAAAAAAAATATTATTTATTATTATTTTGTATTAAAAAACTGCTCCAATTGATTTTCTTTCTGGAATCAATAAAGTATTTTTCATTTAATTTAATTTTCATTTATATTCTTCCAGGTGCATCCTCGGTGCTACAGAGCCCAGATGGGAACTGGATCGCTCTGCACAGTTCTCAGCTGTCTCGTCCCAGCCTGCTCACTAAGAGGAAGAGCTTGGTGTTTAGCGTGCTCGAAAAAGAGTCCAGTGTCGTGTCCGCTTACGACGAGATGGGATCAGACTTAGAGGCGGAAGATGAAGGCGGATGGGGATCGGCTCTGCGGCAGTTCCGCCGCAAACTGTCAGATGAGACTTACTACACAGATTCTCAGCACGACCCGGAGTGGACTTACACCCAGCACTTCCCCGTTACCTCGCCGTCGTCTGGCCAGTACACCAACACAGAGACTCTCAACTCAGACTCCGAGGCCTCATCAGTGCTGTCTGCATGTCCTCGCAAACCACATCACAACCTGTTGAGGAAAAAAGCCTCGTCGGATGCTTATCTGCACCCCCATCAGCAACCAGTCTACCCTCAACGCCTTCAACAGAACTTCACTCCATACCCGTCTCACTCAGAAGCCCTAGATGTAAACTTTAACCCCAAGGTGATATGTTTTGATAGTATCATTTGGATTTTTCAGTATATACTTATGGATTAGAGTTTATAGTTTCTTATTTCTCCTTAATGATGGTGTGAAGCTCAGAACCTTCTGAGGAAAATGACAGAAAATGCTGCAAATCGTAGAAAGAAAGTACACAAACACACACACACATGTTTTCCCCGATAAGCTACAATCTTTCGTGAAAATGTTTTTAGAAAAAAACTAAAGAAGAGTTTTTTTGAAAAAATGCAGTGGATCAGGTTTATGTGGATCAGGTGAGAAAACATTCTCCAGTAAAACATGCTTTTTCAGCACCTTTCATGTTTCTGGTACTGAAGAGGCAGGAGATGTAGTAAGATTGGCCTGGAGTGAAGGTCTCGGGTCTGTCAGCAGGTGTTTAAATCAAACAACCCAAGAGCATCACTGAAAATGGTGAAAATTCTGGGCAAAAATAAAGCCTAACTTAAAACAACCTTAAAAATGCAAAGAAAATGTTCAAAATCTAAAAATGTACATCACTAAAAGAACAAAAAAAAGAAGATAGATATATGTATAAATACAATAATGAATATTATAGTCTTTCCTCTAAAAACTCTAAAGTGATGATAAATCCTCTTTAAACTGCACAAAGTGTCAATAAAGTGACCACATCCAACCCATGTTTGCTCCTAGGTGATAGGAGACAGTAGTGAGGCAGAGGAGAGGCAGTGCGACCCTATCAGGAGATCAAGACGACGCAGGAAAAGCAAGAAGGAGTCGTCGACAGAGCAGAGCAGGCCTGGAGGCCAAAGCCATGCAGAGTGCATCTATCCTTTAGTACAGGTCAGACAGACCAACTATACTGATTTTATTATCTGATTTTGTTACAGGTTTTTAATTCCTTAATCATAAATTTACTGTCTGATCCTATTTCATAACTAATTAATTTATGGATATTTGTTCTGCACATTTTCAGGAAAACAGTGGTTTTCTACTCAATGCCCTGCTGAAGAGGGGTTTAAGTGAGGAGCAGGCGGTATCTGACAGCAAACCAGTAGCCACAGCTGCACCAGATGCTCTCACATTTGATGCCATAACACCTGAGCCAGACAACTTGGACACTGTGGCTCCAAATTCCCCCACTCCGAACCCTCCACAGCCCCATATTTTGGTTCTTGGGCCTGAACCTGTCTCTTCAAGAGACCCTCTGGAGCAGGAGTTACAATGTAGACTAAATCAGCTGGTCAGTGGCGAGAACAGCAAAGATAGAGGCTCATCTGATGAGGAGTGCACAAAGCAGCCTGCAGACAAACAGATGGATAAAGAAAGTGAAAGACAGGAAGAGAAATCGAGGCAGAAAGACACAGAGCGACAAAGGCAGCGGGTAAGCGAGAAAAGGGAGACAGGAAGTGAAGCAGCAGGACAAGTGAACGGACAAGAAATGAAAAGAGGGGTGAGACTGATGCAGAGCGCTTCACTGCGAGAGGAAGCAAGAGTTCGTGAGAGGAAGCTGGAAAAAAGAGAGAGTTTGGAAGAAAATGTGATAGAGCAGGAGCAAAAGAAGGGAGACAGAAAAGAAAAGAGCAGACAAAGTAAGAGGCAACAGAAGGAAGGACAAAGAGCCAGGAGGAGCGCATCCAGTGCTACTTCACCTGTTGTTTCACCTTCTTCCCAGGAGGGGGCGCTGTCAAACAACCAGGTTAGTAATGTAAGGAACAGCAGCATGATTTCCATCCATCCAACATGTTGTGCTTCTCTATCTGTTTGTCTGTCTCATTTATTTCTCCTATGATCTGTACCCCATCCTGTTTTCTGGCATGGTTGTGTTTTTTTTTGTTTGTTTGTTTGTTTTTTGCACTGTATGTTTTTCTGTGTATATGTTAATGACAGGTGGGACAAAATGACTTGGAACAGCAGCAGAGGCTTCACTTGCTCTCCTCTGTCTTACAGCAGGTGAGAAAATACAGCAGCTTGGATGCACAAGAATACTTTAAGCCATGCAGTAAGAGACAGAATGAGTTCAGCTCCAGCAGGAATGCAAAAAGTACATACACTCTGTCATATTTACAGATTTGAATGGGAAAATGTAACTAAACATTTTTCATTATTTAAACTTTCCTTTAATGGCATATCTGTACACACTGCATTAAAGGTCATGTGCAGATGATTGTTTTTCCCTCCGGAGTCAAAGCTTTTCAAAATGCAAAACATTTATCACACAGGATTAATAAAAGGCTCAAAAGGTCAGAGTACAGTATCCCCACAGTTCCAGTAACATCTCACGTTTAGAACTACTATTATTTTTATTTTTTTTACATAAATTTCTGGACATTTCAGTGTATCAGAACATGATTATTTATAAAGAATAATTTGTTTCTTGCCTTGCTCTTTAGCTTAAGTAAAGATAAGACAAATACGTATGTAATGGTGAACCACATCTCAGGAGTCGATCAGATGATCCCCGTCATCTTTACGGAAACTACCAGAACAATCAATCATTTCAAACGGAGTCATAGGGACACACAGTAACTTGTTTTAAGATGGAATAAAAGTTTTGATGCTAAAACAGGTTAATTTGGCTTTTGCTTAATAATATTGTCATTAATTTCTGTTTTGTTTGTTGCTGTTTGGCTGCTAGCTCAGAGAGGTTTCATCCTGCTGCGGTGAGACAGCTTCATAATCAATCTCTGTTTGGGTTTGCTAAACAAACTCTGAAGTGTATAGTGTTGTTTTTTCCTACTTTCCTATTTAATTGTTTGGCGTTTGAGCTGCGTTTCATTTGAGGTGCATTATTTGGTAGAATATTTTATTGAAGCTTCTAATCAGGACTTTGGTAAAGTATCTGTACGAGCCTCTCGTCAAGAAGGGATTAATTGTATTGATAAATTAGGTTCCTGCACAACATGTCAAAGCAAAGGTGTGGAGGTGAAAGTGAAAAGCCAGCCAGGGAGTATAAACAGGGAAAACACAACAGGTGGAATAGATTTAACTAATTAAAACCAGGCGAACTAACGAATAGGAAGTGAAGCTAAGCTAACCCTAACTACAAAATAAAACAGGAAACCAGAAATAAAAAACTACACATAAAGTCCAAATCGTGACACAAGGCATCCCAAGTACATTGTATCCATTATTTATTTACTCCTTATTAATAAAAATAATTAATTTAATTGTGTAGGGACGGCTACTGTCTGGCAGACTGATGGAAACATAGCAATCCAACAGGAACTCCAGCCACACATACTGTACATACACCAGTAATCCCAGTAATGGGGATGACTGAGGATACACAAACCTTCTGGTCATGAGACGACCTGCTGAACCACCACTTCAAATGATCTGATTCACTCCAAAAAATAAATATTTTATTTTATCCTCGAAGAAAAGCTGAATGAGACACGCCTAGGCCACGATACAGTTATAATATCTTGCTGCAGCAACATTAACACATCCTAGATTTAAGAAGTTACATCTAAACACACATCACATCTGAACAGAGATTTATAGTGGGTCCATTCAGAGATCAGTTATATCAGATTATGTGAATATGACAATTTATAGTCAAATTAAATTTGGAATAATCAATGTGTTAAATGCAGAATCCCAAGATTTATAAAGCGTCAGGTTCTGCTTGGACAAAGCAAAACACTCACAAAGCACAACACACAAACACATACACAAACACACACACACTTCTGTGGAGTAAGAGTCAAAGTTGGTCATTGGGCAGATTCGTAATGATGTCTCTTATGAGTCATGCTTGTTTTTTGAATGGCGCATGAACTAGTGGGATCTATTTCTGTTAATTTTCACAGCTTCCTTTATAAATCTGTTGAGATGGAAAACAGGAAAACAACCGTGATATTTATATCTCTGAAGTCCTTTTTCATGAGTACTTTATCACCATTTCAAAGGACGGCAGTATGCAGAGGTTGGCATTTATTTAATTAGTTACCAAGAAATAAAAGAATTGTCTATATGATTTAATTCACTGCTGGTATAAAGGACTATTTATAGTTTTCTCTGTTTTCCTATTTTAATTTAAATTGTTTATTAAGTTAAAAAGGCAAATCGAATACAATCAGTGTGGGAGGGCTCATACTAAAACATTAATACTTTTTATCACAAAATAAAAAACAAAAAACAAAATTTAAGACATTAATGAAAAAAGAGGTGTAAATAACCTCATATACGATGGCCGTAAGCTTGATGTAAGAACAAATTTTAGGATTAAATTACACAGTGACATTGTTTTGTTTATTTGTTTCCCTGTTTTTCTGACTGAAAAGCATAAACACGTCTGTTTCCACATATCCAGCGTGTCTCCAGGCTCGCCTCACATTTGCATTAGTCACACTGTTTGATCCACTTTGATGTTGTGGCCCTTTGGAGTGGATGATGAGACCTCTACGTGTCCGTTGCTTAAAAAAAAATCAATATCTCAGTGTCCATATCTGCCTGTCAGTCTTTCTAAGATGTCTGATGGGAAAAACTATATCTACCCCTCAGTTCTTCTGAACTACTTCTTCTGAGACAAACCCAAACCTTGGCATCCACACTTGCTCTCAGAGAGACCGATCAATATGTCATAGATATATATCTGATCAAAGCTTCATCCAATCTTGCTGAATAACATGTCGCCCTTTTACTTCTTCACCTTCAATTGATTTAATGTTTCCGTCTCGTCCGATAGCTCGGCCATTAAATGTTTTCTTCGTTTGAAAATGAGCTTGAACTTGTATGAAAGTTGCTTTAATCAATATCCGCTTGCGATTGACAGTGATTGGGAATTTCTATGTGTAGGAACACATCATTAGCAACTTAAATAAGTTTGTGACGCGTCAGTGTTATGTTTTAACCACTCAAATTTTTAGTCATGTAGCTGTTTGCAAATATCATTTCCATTAAATCTCATTTAAAGCAGAATATTTACTTTATTTATGCTCATTTTAAAAGTAAGTTTCTTTATAATTAATTAATTACTTGTGTGGCCTGATCGCAGGCTTAACCGTGTCATTATGTGCAGAATATGGTTCAACAAAGATTTTCCCATTTCAATTAGAAAGACGCTGCAAGGTTGCTGGTTTGAATCACGGCTCAGGCGGTGGCTTTTCTGTGTGGAGTTGTTTTTTCTGGGTTCTTCCTCCCACATGGCCACAGACATGCTTGTTAGGTTGATTGGTCATTGTGGATGTGCATCTCTCTGTGTTGTCCTGTGATGGACTGGTGACCTGTCCGTGTACCCCGCCTCTCGCCTGTTGGTTGTCGGGTTAGGCTCCAGCTCCCTGCGACCCTGAATTGGATGGAAAATGAATGAATATGCTAGAAGAAAAAGCAGATTAGTGTATCTGTGTACACAAAGCATTTCTTTTTTACATAGTAGAGTTGTACATAAACCAAAGTAATTCCTGCTGCAGGCTTTAACTCATTCAGACATTTTTTGTGGATAAACTTACCAGATTTGTCACTGTTTACTAAAAGTACATTTTCCTTATAATAAAATAAATAAACCACTTTTCTGCTCAATTTAGATTTTTATAAACTCTTAGTCCATTTATTGACTTACTTTTTAAGCTTTTATTCTGTAGTAATATTCCTACAATCCAAATAAAATATATATTTTAATGACAAAAAACATTTAGTGTCTTTACTATTGATCAACAAATCATCCCTGCTGTCTTTATTTACTCCTCACTCGGTATACCTGCTTTATTTTTTTGTATCCAGGCCGTTAATCACTGATAGAAAAACTGAGTCCTTCAACTTTACTTTGAGAATTTAGTTGCATGTTCTTAAGCAATGCCTGTAATAATTTGACTACTCAAAGCATTAAACTCTGCACCACTTAATGTCTCTGGTTTTGTCAGGAGAGGGTCTTTTTCTCATGTTCATTCTTTCTCTGCATCTCCATGTCCCTGTTTCACACTCTGGTTAAGCTTATTGTTCACAGGATGTTATTTAGGCATATGACGGATGTAGATATTTGTCACCACCAGGATGTACGTTGCAGAAAATGATGGTTTCAAAGCAAAGAGGTTATGTTGCTGATTATTTATTGTTGTATAGGGAAGGTTTTTTACTATTTCAGTGATTATAACAGCTAAAATGTTACTGTATGTGATGATTCTTCACACTTTGAGCTTATTCTTTTTTTAGCATAAACATCAGTCATTTTGGTCATAGTTATAAAAATGTCCATTTAATCTCAGGTTCTAATCTTAGTGGATATGTAACTAAAGTATTTCACTTAGTTTGTGTGTGTTTGTGTGTGAAATAGAAATATTCAGCAGCTTCACTGTGCAGCATCACAACGGAGGTGCTGAAGGTTTTAAACGCTACAGAGGAGCTCATCGGTGAGGCGGGAGGGGAAAGCTACACACCTTCTGAGTCCATGAGTGCGTCTCCTATATCCAGCAGCTCTGACACCCGCAAGCTGGACCAGAGGCTCACCAAGATGGAGGAAAATGTAGGTTAAAGAGAGTTTAGCGTCCTGGACGTTGAAAAGAGTTTAGATTTGGTATCTCTTCTCTGTGCAGGTGTACCTGGCAGCTGGTGCTGTGTACAGCTTGGAGGGGGCACTGGGAGAACTGGAGCAATGTGCTCGTAGTATTAGCAGTGGGACCACAGACACAGAGCTGGCCTTCCTGGAAGATCAAGTGGGTACTGCAGCAGCTCAGGTCCAGCAGTCTGAGCTACAGGTATTTGAGAGGGTTATTAAATATTTAATCAACCTTTCTTTTCTTTTTGTCAGGCTTTTTGCTCACTTATTTAAACTAATGCTCAGGAGTAACAGAAAGTGCAGAATAAATAGCATGTTTTGGAAGGGGTTTCTGATACAAGTGGTCTCTGTGTTTATAGATATCCAATATTGAGGCGAGGATATCAGCTCTGAAAACAGCTGGGTTAAATGTGACTGCTTGCAATCGCTTCTCCAAGTTCAAGCCAAAGTCCAAGGTACTTCACTGCCCTTTCGGTTCTGAAAGAGCTGCCATGTTTGGTCTCACAAACATTTTTATCACCTGCTTTATCTGTATTGTTGTCGTTTACAGCCAAATTATGTAGCTAAAGATAATTACAATCTGTGATTTAAAGATGTTTAACGAGATGTATGATAATATACTCCGTTCCAGCCTGATACCCTGGACTCATCCCGCCATCAGAGGAGGAAACTCCCAGCGCCTCCACTGAAAGGTAATTAGAGAGAAATTAGAAACACATACACAGATTTTTCTAACCTATCTTTTTTTCACCTGCACTGGCTGAATTAATAATCCAAAATTTGCATAATCTGTTATTTTTTCCCAAATTCAACTCATTAGTAGAATGTGTTTAGTGCTGATTTAATTATACAGCTTTTAATACAAGTTCATTTTATGATTGTTTTTGTGTCTCGGTGAAATGCAGTGAGATGAGTAGCAACAAGGACAGTTTTTATTTCTCTTTAATAAACTTTCATTTTGTCCGGGAAGAAGCAAAGCTGCTGAATGGATGCAGAAGAGGTGAATTCACATCTTTCAAAAAGGGGCTAAGTAACTGAAAAGCCCCATTAGCCCCACACACACAGCAAGAGGATGAGGCTGTTTTATCTGCCAGCAAGAAGTTGGCTCCTTTTCATATTTGTAAAAGGCTTTTTTCGGTCGGAGCTCTTTTTATATTCTCCTTTTTTGTCTCCATTTGTTCTTCATCAGTGTCCATACAATAGCTCTGAATCAGAGAGAGTCTGTCAGCATGGCTTCAAAGATGAGCTGCAAATCATATCATTCATTCTGGTTTAGAGTCCTTCGTATCAGACCTTCGTACAGTATACTGCATCGAGGAAGACAGCCTGGATAAATATGTGTCATATACATATCCTACTTGTTTTTGGGTTTTATTGTTTTTTTTATTTTGTTTTGACTTTTGCTTTTCTTTTAGAAAAGTTGGAGTCGGAGCAGGAGGGGAAAGTACTTCGGCCATAGTGACAGGCAACAGCACAAGTCCCTCAGGGCTACTTCAGAGCCCCGAGGACAGGGGCCCTTCACATCTAGTGCCTTGACCCAGCGTCTGCCTCCAGTTCAAGGCCAAGCAGGGCCCAACACCTGCCCTATGTGACCATCCAGATTCATCCCTCTGCCATTAACGTTACTCACCTCACAGGAAAATATGACTAGTTCTTTCCCTTTTTCCCCTTTAAGCCTACGTTTTCTCATGGTTTATTATTCAAGAGTGACTCAGCAGTCGGTGTGTCTGCCTTAAAATCTGTAAACAATCCTCATGATTTATATGACTCAAAAAGAATATCTGTACAGGTGATGAAAAACATGTCATTTTTCTATCTGTTTGCAAGAGTCTTGTAATTCCCTGTTTGATGAAGCTGTGGAGAAATCGTGTGGAACTTTCTGTGATTTGTTGTCCAAAGAACAGGCTGAGCCGAGTTTTTTACTGCAATTTCTGCTATGACATTAAAATGATATGAGGAATTCTTTAAACTGAAAGCCCCATTGACAGGTATGATTTACCCCACCTCACATATACAACAGGCTATCATCAGGTATCCTCATGTGGGAGGTGACTCTACTGCTTTGTGATATTTACAAAGAATCGTGCATTTACCTGAAAATAGTATAAATATACGGAAAGGATCTGGGCCAAAATATCATCTTTCTTGCCAGTAAGATGTTTTTATGGAAATAGGGAGTTAAAAAGCACACCTAAAACATATGTGACTACAGCAGGTGCATTGCAAAAACATTTTAAAAAGTATTTAGAAAATATTAGGTTTGCTCTTTTGCTAAGAATAAAATACAAATAGCCAAACACACGAGTTATTGGGCAAAATTTGATTAAGTCAATGCCATAGACTATGCACAGCTATCATTGAAAAATTTGCTTAATCTGTCCACTAATTAAGCCACATATTCTTCTCTTATGTTCAATTTGCTCAGTGCCATTTTATGATGGTTAAATCTAATTGCTGCATGTGCTGTTCTGTTCACAAGCTAGCTGCTAGCATCATTTAGCAGATCACAGCATTTAGCATAGCCTATAACTTGCTCAGTATTATAAAGTTTTACCAATTTTTAAGGAGGTTGGAGGGCAAATAATAAAACAGGTTATTTTTACATAGCTTGTTATGAGATATGCCTATTAAAATAGGCAACAAAACAGGTTGTTTTGGCTCACGAAGAGAAAACTTTGACTTCTATACAGCCAATCAGAAAACTATATATTCCTTTCTATATGACAGCTTCTGGATAGGAAAGTTCAAATGATTTGAAATGCATTTGCTTTCTAAAAATGTAAAATGTTGACAGTTTACTGTGTGAACTGGGCTACACACTATGGCCTTAAAGTGGAAGTTGCGCACCACCACTTTTAATTGAATCAAATAAGATCCACATGGAGCTAGTCAAAGCTTTCAAGATTAAACATCATAGTTTTGTCAAAAAATTTCTTGCTGAAGGATTCTTTCTTAATACATCCTATTTTTCATACTTGTGTTTTCTTGCTTGTTTGTTTACTTTTGACCTTAGTGGCCTTTCATTTTAACAATATATCTAATTTAATGTTTTCCCTTTGCTGGGTCATTTCTGAATTTTTGTGTTGCTTTCAAAAAATCTTGTATGGATTTTTACGTAATATACATCTGATGGGCTATATAACAAATGCCATAAAACCATGATTTTGTTACGAGCAATTTATTTTTATACTCACTGAAAGTTTTTATGCAATACCACTGAGATAAGCACTATTACAAATTAAAGGCTTTATTCTCTCCTCAAAGAAACACGCCTCAGTCAAAACTATCAGACATGTGTGATGACTCAAAGTGTTATCTGTGTTAGCCTGCATTTACCATTGAATTATTTGTAAGTAATGATGATGGAAAATGCCACAAAAAAACATGGCAAAAGGTCTTTTTCAAGTGGTCAGAATAATTGAGTTTGTACCTGTACTCTTAACACTGGATTTGAGACGACTGCCTTTCATGTTCAGGTGATTTTTTTTGCTCTGTGACCATGTCCATTATTCAGAATCTGATTTAGTCATCCATATAGTTGTTTGTGCTTTGGCGAATCTTAAAAGCAGGGTGTGATGTCCTGATGGATTGCATGAAAGGTCTGACGATCCTCTGTATGAATGTTCTGCCCTTCTATTAGTGACCTTATCATCTCAGCCTTTTGCATCTTTGGGTTTGCACTTTTGTTAGTCTTGTTCTCCAGAGGTGTTATTGTATAAAAGCATGTTTCTGGTTTTATGAAATTGATGTAAAGTTTCCCACAAAAAGCACATTCACAAGGGTCCAATCATCAGTGTCCTGTATTTTTATAATATATATATATAAAAGATGCTAATATCTCATTGAAGGATTTGTTAATATATGTATATGTGTGAAAAGATGGATATGATATATAATAATGTGTTTATTGGCCAATCATAGTTGACAAATCTTTTAGTGTTGTCTGCAAGAAATTGTGAAAATTGTTATGACTTGTGAAGGTTGATACAGGAACTCTTACTTACTGTTAGGTTTAGGCCCCAGACACTCAGAAATTAAGAAATTCACATAAAACTGAAAAGAAATGCTACTTTTGTTCCTGTTTTAACTAAATGACTATGACAGGGTTCACTGTGCACAGCTCCACAGGCAGGCCATTTAGTTTTTGTGTGCAATCGTTTGTAGCAAATCCATATGACATGTTTGGGAATATATGAACAAGCAAAAAATAAAATAAAATGCAGATTCTCTATGTGCCACCATACTCTGAAAAAAATGTATTATGAAGTAAATAAAATTTGCAACCTGAAAAGGAACTTTCCTTTGAAGAAAACTGTTTGTTGGGCTTCAGTATGTTGAAAGAAAGGCCTTTACCAAGTGTAATCACAACACCCTGCTTTATTAATCAATACAGAATGATTCTTTATGTGCAGAAAACTAGTCTGAACAGCTTAATACATATATAAACGTGAGAAAAAGAAAACGCCACCTCAAGTCAGATAAAATATAGACACTAAGAGTTTGTTTTGTGATGGAGGAGGAGAGTTTGTCGTCATGGTAACCAGTTACCGTCCTCCCCATTGAGTACTTTTCTAAGGTGTTCCTTGTTTCTGAGACTGTTGAGCAGTAGCTCCAATGTCCTGACGACAGACTGCATCCTGCCGCCGTCCAACACATCCACACCGCTGTGCCTCTTCCCGAAGCGCCCGATGGGCCTCACGCCGCGTCCCACGTACCAGAATGGGTCTATTTCTGGACCTGAAAGCCACAAACATGGGCTCATTATTGACAAATAAAGTGAATTCTTTGTTTGGATACAAGACTCACATTCAGAAAAATGCTGAAAAAAATGTATACTTTTCCCTTTTTGTCAGAAAGTTTGAAGCTTTAGTTTCCAGCCCATGTTTTTAGAAGGCAGTAATGTATGTCTTCCTTTTGTCCTGGTTCAAATTATTAGATTAATATCTGTAGTAATATTATAATTACACACTTTCCTTTTAAATTTTAATGATGGATGCATCACAACATGATCATTTCTTCTAAAAACACACTTCTGCTCACTGTGATACTGACACATTTAACGAGATACAACAGAAAACACGTTAAAAACGTATATATAAATGTGGATTTAACCACACTGTGCACAACGATTGTCCCACAAAGAAGAAGGGATCATTTTCCTGCCCTTTACTAATCACATTTAACTGATCAGCTTTATGTAAAACCTGCAGAAAACAACTTTAAACTAAAGAAAGAAATAAACCAATCAATAAACAAAAAGCTCCCTGTAATTCTACTTTTACAACTTCAACCCTCATGGGTGATTTCACAACAAAAAGGAAGCAACAAAAGCAAACACTCTTACACTACAGCAGATTTATTTCATTACAGCTCAATGAGAAACAGAACAGACATGGTCTAATAAGATTTTAATGGCTCTTACTTCTGTTGTCGACGTTGTGAACGATGTGGAAGTCGTGCTCCACCGTGGTGCTGTGAGCGCGGCTGAAGCTGGAGGACAGGAGGAGGAGAAACGCCAGAGCTGCTGGCAGCCAGCGGCTCGTCAGGACACAGTGCCGCACATCAACCGCTTCCCCAGACAGCATGCTGTGGGTCTGTGAAGGCACTAAGGAGGATGCAGGGACACAACTTAGTGATATTACTATCACAGGTCATTAAAAACACACTTTATCTGTGAAAAAATGTTTTGTTAGATGCCAAAACATTAATTATAAGATTTTATTAAATAAGTAAAATGTATTATTTCATTATTATCGACTTTAATCTCATCTCTAATAACTAAATATGTCTTTGTATCGTCATAAATCATAATATTCCCACTCACCCGAAGTTATGGAAAAGAGTTGAGATCCCTTGAAGGAGGTTTGAAGTCGTTGCTAAAGAGCAGGTGTATCCCAGCTTATTTATACATCACTGCTGCCAGTTGTTGGATGATGAATCTTAAACGTCACTCACTCACAGTGATCCTCCACCACAGGATGCATCACCCCTCCTCCCCCTCTTTAAACTCCCTTGTCCATTTAAAAATGGTGGTTTGGGTTTGTGTCATTTCTGATGTCCGTCACGCAGCGGAGCAGTCCATCAAGAAGTCAATGACGTGCAAACAACTCTAAATTAGCAACAATGGGAAGAGCTGCAGACACAAGCAGGTCTTTTTGATGGTGACCTGGAACTGTGGTGGGCGTTTTTGACGGGTCTTCCATCAATCAGCTTGATTACAAAGTACACAATCTGCTATGTATTCTTAAATGAGGCATCTACTCAGAGCAAGCTAGAAGGTGACAACTTTCTTGGCCATAATGTGGGAAAATCATAAAAGCACTTCATGATGATGCCAGGAAAGACTTGATAAGCCAGCAAGTGAGCGGTCAGATCCTGCGTATGTGTTACCACCAGCAAGTGAAGTGATGAATGATCAGTGAGGCACCTAGGTGAGGAGACGTCTGCCTTGCTGGATGTATTCACTTATAAGGTTGTCTTAGATCCTCAAAACGTTGCGTTGTGATTTTAAAGGTCAAGATATTGTTATTTAATCCTGTAGTTAATACAAGAGAACATGTAGCGTGCAGGAAGGGGTGTAAATAGTATACACTAGGATTTTATATATATGCTGAACTTTATTTATAAAGCCCTTTAAAACAACTGTTGTTGCAACAGTATGGAAGTGCTGTACATAATCAACTAGAACAATACAATAAATAAAAATGTAAAAATAAAAATGAATGATAAATCATTTTTAAATTAAGATATTTTAAATAAGTTAAAAAAATAAAATAAAACAAGGTTACAACACATGAAACAGTCTCATAATGGATTAAAGAGAAGACAGACAGACAGACAGACAGACAGACAGACAGACAGACAGACAGACAGACAGATAGACAGATAGACAGATAGATAGATA
>JBAMIG010000019.1:12497255-12516386 GCA_037177335.1 Kiunga ballochi
CACACACACACACACACACACACACCATGCACGCACTGTGATGTTTAGCAGCTGATATATTAGACCCAGCCTTCTTTGAGCAGGGGCGGAGTTAAACCAACAGCCACGCCCCTAATTTGTCTGCGCGTGCTTTGTGCAGTAACTGGACCGGGCAGACACAGGGGTGAGAGGGAGAGGGATTGGGCTCACATCGGATTATCAAAGATTACACTCTGGCCGTGCAGCAGTCGCATCGGACCGGTAGGTGAGTATAAAATCGGTGGTGTTTGGCTTCGTTGTCTCGGTTCAAACATGCTGCCAGCTTTGCAGCCACAGCGCGCAGAACTGCAGCGTAGCTATGTTGCATTTTAGAGATAATTCCCAATGCATTAGGAATCCGTACCAGATGTGTTTTTATTATTTTAATCCTCTAGGGTTTGCATATTTTACCATAGGCTACTGCTTTAAACTAACACTTAACATTGTTTCCATTCACGTGCTTTTACTATCAACATGTTAACTGGGAGATTATTTGTGCGGCGGAAATAAACACAGTTACAGAACTAAAACCAGTTTTAGACTAATGTAGATGTTTACAGAGTATAGTGACCCCTTACATAACTGAGACGCATTCAGATGTGAAGCAAGTGAGTTAGCAAGGTGCAGGAATGTGTGCGCGCGTGCCCACGTTTGAACCAAATGGCAAAACCAAATCTATTCAGCTTCAATGTTTTACTGGGATCAACCAGTAACCAACCAGTAACCAGTTCTGGCAATTCCAAGTCATAATGTGAACACAGATGCTATGTATTAAAAGCCTGTATTTTAGGTCTATCTTGCCTATTATTATGGCAAATCACTATTATTATTATTATTAGTAGTAGTAGTAGTAGTAGTATTAGTAGTAGTAGTAGTAGTAGTAGTAGTAGTAGTAGAATTTGTGCAAGTAAATAAAGTAATTATTCAAAATATGCTGGTTTTGTGGTCTACTTATGAAAGGACCAGATTTTGGTGCATTTTTAAGTAAACAAAAAAAGGTGTTTTATTGCCATAAGGAACATGTAGGCTACCTTTTTTTTTAAATTATTTTTATATTTATTTTTATTACTTTATTTGGAGTACTCAGTCAAGATGTTCGTTTGGTGGACTACTTAGGGAACAAGTTATTTTTTTAAGGTTACCTGAGAAGATGTTTTATTTTCATGTGTGTGGGATTTTAGCATTGGGTTACAAGTATACAGTAAAAGTATTCAATAGTTCTTGTGCAAGTAGTATTTTGAATATTCAGTGCAAGTATAATGGTTTAATTGACTTCTTCTGGAAGATAGATTTGCCGCACTTTAAAGTTACTCAAGAATGCCTTTTATTTCCATGTTTATGTGACTTTATAAATAAACTAAAGTACTTCATAGTTATTGTCCAAGTATTGTATGAGGTACTGTGTACAACCATACAGGTTTGATGGACTAATTATGGAAAAGAATTATTTTATCGTACTCCAAAGTTAACCAAGAATGTGTCTTTGTTGTTTGTTTTTTTTTTGCATGTTTCTGGCATTTTAGCTATGGATTACAGAAATATGTGTATGGTTGTTCGTCTCTGTGTGTTAGCCCTGTGATGGACTGGGGTCCCGTCCAGGGTGTACCCCGCCTCTCGCCCGTTGGCTGCTGGGACAGGTTCCAGCCCCCCCTCGACCCCGTTAGGGACAAAGCGGTAGATAATGAATGGATGGATTACAGAAATATACACCGTAAAAGTACTTCGCAGTTAGTTTCCAAGTAGTATATGAAGTACCGTGCACAACTATACAGGTTTGGTGGACTATTTATGGAAGGAATTGATTGTACTTCGAATACAGTGTAAAATGTGTTTCATTTCCTTGTGTGAGGCACATGCTTTATTCCAGGGTTGAGGTTAAATGTGCATGTGAATTTCAGCAAAGGCTCATTTTACCACAGATACACAAGAAGCAGCTGGCCTACAGGCGCGCTTGCAGTCTCTCTGGCTGGTTTGATCTCAGCCAATAAGCCTCAGACATCTTATTGGATGTATGGAGCGAGTTTGGTTTCCTGCAGGAATATATTGATCCTCCTTTCCTTTTTTTCATTTTTATAACTCTACTCTTACAAACTTTCATTCCTCCCTCTCTTAGATTCTGTGACTCCTCCAGATTCTGCTGTACTCTTCACTCTCTTCACAATGGCCGAGTCTAAAGGGAAGTTTGATTTTGCCATCGACCGTGGTGGCACTTTCACAGATGTGTTTGCCCGGCTGCCTGACGGTCGTGAGAGAGTCCTGAAACTGCTCTCCAGGGACCCCCAGAACTACAAAGACGCTCCCACAGAGGGCATTCGTAGAATCCTGGAGGAGGTAAAACCTGTGTGAAATATTAGCAAGCACCCTGCAGTTAACACTGTGCTACACAAAGATAGCTGGATTAGAGATTAGGTGGTAAATCTAAAGTTTTTTTTTCCGGAGTGTTTTTCTGAACACACATTTAATTCATGATTCTTACAAAGAGATGCTGGTTCAGCATCACTTTTTGTTTAGAAGTGCTGTAGTGTAAAAGGATGGAGAGGAGTTTAAACAATGCTTATTGGGTTCTTAGCTGACAAAGTGGCATCCTGTTCTTTAGCCCACCTTACTTTAGTTTTGGACTTGCTGTGCATTCAGACGGTATTCTGCATACTTTGATTTTAATAGTGGTTATTTGAGTTATAATTTTTCTTACCGTCTCACAACAGTTTGTCCATTTTACTCTGACCACATGTTGCTGTTTGTGTAAACAAGGAATTAGACGTGTGTACTTGATAAAGTGACCACGCAGGGGTCATATTCATATTGTCGATGTATTCCAAGATGATTTTTAAACAGATTTAACCCTTTCTGACAGGAAACGGGACGTGTTTTCCCTCGGGAGCAGCCTGTGGACACCTCTCTGATTGGCTGGATCAGAATGGGCACCACAGTGGCAACCAATGCATTGCTGGAGAGGGAAGGAGAAAGGACAGCGCTCCTGATCACAAAGGGCTTTAAGGACTTGCTGCATATCGGCACACAGGCGAGGCCGAAGCTGTTTGACTTGGTCTGTAAAACGTCTCTTTCTCTGTACATGATTTATGAATGAACTTGTCTTTAACAAGGGGCTTATCCCCCCACTCATACAAACATATCAGTAAAACTGCATCAACTTCTGACTTTAGTCATTTTAGGTTTCATGCTCATCAAATGAGAACCTGCGACACCCCCTGTATGTGTGCTAGTTTTGTAGCTACTTTGAATTTGCATCATGTGGTTAACAGAAAGTTGCAGTGCCAGATGTGCTGTATGAAGAGGTAATAGAGGTGGATGAGCGAGTTGTCCTGAATCAAGACGACTGCGAGCTGCCTGGGAAAACTCCCAAACGCTCGGTAACAGGTATGAGATGCTGCTCTTTATCCACGTTAAGACAACATTCTTCCTGTTTTGATTTTGAATGAAAAAGCTAGCTCTTTTCCTAATGAACATACTTTATGTAAGTTTTTTCCAAAGGGATTAGAATAGATCTGTGCTTAGTTGCAGGGTAAACGGTGAACAACAGCATTGTAAATGCATATTGTTATTATTTGTTGATGATATTCTTTCAATATTTAAATAAGGTGTTCATAAACTGTTATTTCCTAGTATTGTGTTTTAATATTGATTTGTGAGCAAGAAAGCCACCAATATATCTAATTTTCCTGTTTTTTTTTTTACATCAGGTCTCCTGTATCAACAACATAATGTGTAAAAAATGTCCTGAGAGAAATGACCACACAAACCGTTTGCAGCGCAGTAACTTAATTTTAGCAGTTTCATATCCCGACACATATAACATATCTATATCCCCTGATGATTTGCTCTCTGAAAATGGTAACAGTAATACATTGAAGGCTAAAAACGGTGTGTTGTGGTTGCTGGTACACTAAGCTGCTCTGGATCAGAACCTTTTCTTGTGAAATAACCCCAATAACCTGTGTTTGCATTTGTAAGGAAAGACATGGGACACTCTGGAGGTGTGGAAAGAGCTTGATCTGGAGAAAGTGGAAAAAGACCTGCGAGCGGTTTTGTCACGCGGTATCACCAGCCTGGCAGTTCTCCTGCTGCACTCGTACACGTCAGTACTTTCCTCCAGTATCTCCCTTTCTTCTAGCTTCTGTCAGCTTCTAACCTACTATTTACTTGTCATCTGATACTTGATTATATAAGTCCACGCTCACAGTGTCTCCTTGTCTCTGTGGGAGTAGCACCATGCATGTCAATGGTGTCAAACTCCCTGTTTTTATTGTGTGCCGCTCAGTTTACTGGGTGAAAGTTCAGATTTTTCTTAAAATCCTGCTTATTTTTTGTGCTTCGGCTGCAGGCCCACTTTTCTTTACACAAGCATAGACCTTGTGGTTATTTTCTTTGTTTCTTCACATATAAAGATCAGCAAAGTTTTCCTGTCCCGGTCTCACCCTACGTCTCTTGTCTCCGTTTCAGATGGTCAGCTCACGAGGAAGCGGTCGGCTCGCTGGCGCGTCGTCTGGGCTTCACCCAGGTGTCTCTGTCCAGTGAGGTCATGCCCATGGTGCGAGCAGTTCCTCGTGGCTACACTGTCTGTGCTGATGCCTACCTCACACCCAAAATCCACCAGTATTTACAAGGCTTCACCTCTGGCTTTAAAGGTGCCCTGCAGGTGTGTTTTTACACGTGTGTGTCCCACACATAAATCTAAAGTAGAGGAGCTCTGACTGGGTTCTGGATGTCCTCAGGATGTGGATGTCCTGTTCATGCAGTCAGATGGGGGTCTGACTCCCATGGAGCAGTTCTGCGGCTCTCGGGCTGTTCTGTCCGGCCCAGCAGGGGGTGTGGTGGGATACGCCATCACGTCTTACAGCCAAACAGAGAAAAAGCCAGTAATTGGCTTTGACATGGGCGGTGAGTGTGTAGGAGGGGTTTGGACGAAGGGCCTGGCGCAGCTTCCTCATATTGTTTTCAGTTCTTTCTGTACACTCTCTCATTGTTTCTTAAATCCTCACTGACACTTCAAGGGTTGGTTTTTACCAAAGAAAATACACATTAAATCAGCTGTTTGGGGGGGAAATAGGATCAAACAGCCACTCTGTGAGTTTTTATCATTCAGCTTGTTTTGCTTCTTTTCCTTCTGACTCCATCTGTTGTGCGTTTCTCTGCAGGAACTTCCACAGATGTAAGTCGATATGCAGGACAGTATGAACACGTGTTTGAGGCGACCACCGCCGGAGTCACCCTGCAAGCCCCTCAGCTGGACATCAACACCGTGGCTGCTGGGGGGGGATCTCGACTGTTTTTTAGGCAAGTTTTCCCAAGTTATGCAACAAATCGTAGAAATGGTTTAATATATCGACAAAACTGAGTTAATTTGTTGTTGAAATGTTGGTTTTAGATATTCATAGAAACTTAGAAGTGCTTAAAAATTTTTTAATTTAAAACATGATCATATGCAAGAGTTCTGTAGATTTCCTGATGATCTTACAAAGTTTTTCTTTAGATTTTTCCTGCTTTTTTAACCCAGTAACCAATTTTTTTACGTTTACTTAATTACAAATGAGCTGATTTTCTTTTGAAACAAATTCAAAGGTTGAACACATAAAAAATACACTGACCCAAATGTGAGACATACATTAAGCAGCTCTTCAGTTTTTTTCTTACATCTGCGGAAAATGTTCATCATTAAAGAGTCATTTTGCAGTGCAGTGGTTAGACTAAATAAGAAGAATATAATAAGGAAAATCACCTACAGACAATGGACAGTAAATGAATGTTTAGACAAAGGCAAAGCTCTCCTTAATTTACTGGTCCAACTTTTTGTCAAATCTCAGTTTTGATCATGAGATCTGTTCTAAAAAGAGGAGACTGCAGATAAAAGCAGCTGAAATCAGCTTCATATAGAAGGTGACTGGGCTCAGCCTGCAGGATCAGGTGAGGAGCTCTTAGTGGAGGGATTGTGTTTCTTTTATGGGCTGTAAAAAGCCTCCAGAAGGTCCCAGAGTATCCCTGAGAAGAAGAAAGTCTGAGTCTCCCCCCTGAATCTGTTGCCTTCTTGACTCAACCTTGTATGCAGTTCAAAATGATGGATGGTTTCTGCATCCAAGTCTGACTTTCATAATGAGGAACAACAGCTGGAAAAACCTATAAATATGTGTAAAATTCCAGTTTTCCATCGCTTTGTGGGAATGTACATGTATTTATACACCATATTCATGGATTTATATTTGACTGTAAATATGGACCTTTAATATTTTTTAGTTAAAAAGAAAAAATTGTTTCTTATTCTTTGCATGTTTCTATAAATCACTCTCACATTTCCACGTAAAAGGAGAATCCGGACTGTAACTGTTTCATTAAATGCTTAAAGTGGATCATTAACTCTTTGCAGGGAAAGAGTTACACGGCATAAAACACCTGTAAAATCTGCAAGATGTAAAGATTAGCAAAGCTCTTTAAACACTCATGGTACCCTCTCTTTTCCACATGTTGCAGATGGAAATCAACTTATTTGAAATTAACCCCTTTACCCCCCTTCCCACCAGATCAGGGATGTTTGTTGTTGGACCCGAGTCTGCAGGTGCACATCCAGGACCGACCTGCTACAGAAAAGGTGACAGACTTTTTGTGAAATGCTTGTTTTTTTGTTAATCTTTCACTTTTACCAGCGTCTTATTCTGCCCTGTGTGCATCTTTCTGCTCATGTCCTGGTATATAAATAACTACATTTTCTTCTCGCTGTCCCCAAACAGCTGCTTCATGTTGCACTCATCATGCTCCTTTATGAAGTCTCACCTTCTATGCTAACAGAATAAAAAGACAAATATCTCCTATTTATCATAAATATCTTTAATTTATCCTTGCTAAAAAAATCAACTTAATCAACTTGAAGGTTGGAAATAGGTTGAAAATCTAGGATTCAGGTGATGTTTTTGTGTAGTGGCTCTCAGAGTAGTGATGTGAAAACACTAAGGCTGTGTCCGAATGTGTACCCTATGCCCTAACCCCTCATTCACTACATAGTGCTACACTATATAGCTCCCTACCTAGTGCCCTCATTCTGTTGGCGATTCAGACATGAAGCTCACTACTTTTGCGCTGTCGGACGCTGCGTGATTACCAGCTGTAACTATGGCAACCTCAAAGACCTTGTTGAAAATACGATCCAAAATCATCAGAAAAGACTTTATTTCTTTACTTTATATTTAATTCTTTCTTTGTACTGTATCTACTCAATGAAAACAAAATTAAAATGAATGACCTATAGTGTTTTGTTAACTTTTTTTAATGTTCGTGTTATATCCGCCATTGTAAGCTGCCTCCTGCAATGCATTGTGGTCTATATTGTCCCGTCTAGTGCTCACTACTTTTCAAGGTGCATTGTGGGTAATTTTGAGGACACTACTTTTTTCTGAAAGTGCGTTCGGACACCCATACAAAATGGCGTCTACACTATGTAGGGAACTATGTAGGGATTAGGGTGCAAATTTGGACACAGCCTAAATGATTCCTTACGTTACTTATTCTATGACCTCTGGTTTAGCTGTGAACTTTATAAAAACGTTTAAAAACGATGGAAATAAAACAAAGGAGTTGTGATGATGCCTGATTCTAGTGGCTCTTTTTTCCCCTAGGTGGACCTTTGACTGTAACTGATGCTAACTTGGCCTTGGGTCGCCTCCTTCCTTCTTTCTTCCCAAAAATCTTCGGACCCGGAGAGGACGAGCCCTTGTCGTCAGAGGAAACTACAAAGCATTTCCGCCGTCTCACTGAAGACATCAATGTGTTCCTGTCTTCTAACCAGTCACAGGTATTTTTATTTTCTGGTTTCTTAATATTTCTGATAGTGTTCGCACTGTAAATCCAACCATTTTTTTGTTGAGATGGAGGAAAACGGGACCAACAACTCACAGGGCGGCGTGTTGACAAACAGCCAATCAAAGATGACTTTGGAAGAGGTTGCTATGGGATTTATCCGTGTCGCAAATGAGGCGATGTGCCGTCCAATCAGAGCTCTGACACAGGTATTAACTATACTGATGCCATCCATCCATCCATTTTCTGCCACTTATCCGAGGTCGGGTTGCGAGGGCAGCAACCTAAGGAGGGAAGCCCAGACTTCCCTCTTCTCATATTGATGCCTTCAAATACATTTTTCTGCCCTCCACTCTTTCATCCCTCTTTACTTTTACCCCCATAGGCCAAAGGTCATGATACATCTCAACATGTGTTGGCTTGTTTCGGGGGTGCAGGCGGCCAACATGCCTGTGCTATAGCGCGAGCCCTGGGGATGAAGACGGTCTTCATACATAAGTAAGGCAGATAAGATGTGTGTCTGCCACAGAGGTACTGATTCGACAAAATGAAATGTGTGTATCTGTAGGTACAGCGGCGTGCTCTCGGCCTACGGTCTGGCTCTGGCTGATGTGGTGGAGGATGTGCAGGAGCCGTGCTCGCTGCGATACGAGCAGCAGTCTTTCAGCGCATTGGACCGAAGCGTGGAGCAGCTCACCCAGCGTTGCTGCAACGCTCTCTGTGGACGAGGCTTCACCAGGTCAGAAACACCACAGGGGGTCTAGATCAGCTGGATGAATCTTGCACAAGATGGCTGACTTTATGATTATTGTTCTCCTCAGCGGTCAGATAACCACTGAGGTTTTCCTCCACCTGCGTTATGAAGGCACCGACTGCGCCCTCATGGTTACTGCTGCCGGTTACCCTAGCAACGCTCAGTCTTGTCAAACGGGTGACTTCCGCAGCGCCTTCACCAAACGGTTTGCTGACTTCCTTTGCTTTGTGCGGGCAAAGACGCTGCTCACTTATTGTGTCGAGGAAATAATAAACAGCTTTGGATCTGGCTGTTTCCTTCCTGTTTTACTCTTCATCTTCAGATACCTGAAAGAGTTTGGCTTTACCATCCCAGACAGACCCATCATGGTGGATGACATCAGAGTGAGGGGTTGTGGGAAATCCGGGATCAAATCCGTGTCTAAACCAAAGACGAGGCAGAAACCAGCCAAACCTGTGACGGTAAATAGGCTCCACTACCGAACACACACACAGAACACACCGAGTGAAGATCTGTCCTTTGCTCTTCTTCATAGATTACCAAATGTTACTTTGAGGGGGGTTACCTGGACACTGGTGTGTATTTATGGGAGGAGCTTCCATGTGGCCTCAGCATTCAGGGACCAGCCATCATCATTGACAAAAACAGGCAGGCAGTTTTTAAGCAGCGTGTTTGTATCATAAATTTGGCTTCACAACTTTTAAATTCAACATGTAGGTGTGTTTATGTTCTCCTTGTGGGTGAATTTGTCCTCTTTCCTCCATCAGCACCATCCTGGTGGAGCCGTGCTGCGAGGCCCGTCTGACAGAAGGTGGCGATGTTAGCATGACTGTAGGGTCAGATCCCCACTGCGCCCTCGGTACCGAGCTCAACACTATACAGCTCTCCATCTTCTCCCACCGCTTCATGAGTATAGCAGGTATACGAACACAGAAAAGGGAAGGAGAGATGAGAACGAGGAAGGATGTGTGGGTTGTTGGGGTGTTTTGAGTTAATCCTCTCATCCAATGCAGAGCAGATGGGCAGAGTTTTGCAAAGAACCTCCATCTCCACAAACATTAAGGAGCGTTTGGACTTCTCCTGTGCTGTATTCGGACCCGATGGAGGGCTGGTGTCCAATGCGCCTCATATCCCTGTCCACCTGGGAGCCATGCAAGAGACTGTGCAGTATCAGGTCGAAATGTCTTTCAGATGAGTTCTGTCATGATGGCAGAATAAAATCAAAACATGGAGAGGATATGGATGTTGTGCTTCCTCTTTGCAGATCAGATCACAGGGGAACAAGCTGAAAGAAGGGGATGTGATTCTGAGTAACCACCCATGTGCTGGTGGCAGCCATCTCCCTGACCTCACAGTCATCACACCGGTCAGCCAGTCTCTTTACTTACTTCTTGGATGTCCCCACCTTGTACCATTTTCCTATTGCTTCATCTTACTTTCAATCTTAGGTGTTTCGTAAAGGAGTGAGCAAGCCCGTGTTCTTTGTAGCCAGCAGGGGGCATCATGCCGACATAGGAGGCATCACTCCAGGCTCAATGCCCCCCCACTCTACCTCGCTCCAGCAGGAGGGTGCAGTCTTCATTTCCTTTAAGCTTGTTACTGAAGGAGTCTTTCAGGAAGAAGGTAAGAAAAGGTTGCAGGTGAAAGACCCTGCCTTGCCCACCCACCAATCACAGCACAGTTTCAGCCTCACTGAAACAGGTTGGTGTGTTTAAAAGTATAGAAATAAGGGTTTTTTGCTACATATAAGCTTTCCCATGCAAAGAGCACATTGTATGAGAATTAGTGAATCCAGAAAACACTTCCACAACATTTTTAAGTATAAAGATTTGAAGATAAACAGCTGACATCAAACCTTTGATACTCCATTTTGCTCCAGACATGCTGTTTACTGTTGGCAATAAAAGCAAGGACGTGTCTGTTTTGCATTACAGTTGTTTTTACATGATACTAAAACCCGATTAGTCATCATTTAAAATGCAACTAGCAAGAATTGTGCTTTTGTGCAACGAGTATCACAGGTAAATAGGTGTAGTACATTACAAAACGTGCCAAAATACCCTGGAATACTGTCTTGTCTATATTATTCACTTCTTTTTTTGAGCTTCAGGTGCAGCCAGGTGTGTGTCAGTCACAGGTGTGTTACAGAAAGAGGTCTGAATTTGACTCTGGACTTGGTAATTATCTCATGTGTAGAATCTGGGACCTAACTACATCCTCCAGGATGACAACGGTCTCCTACACAGATCTCATATAGAGTATTTCCACCACAGAAGAGTGGGTGCTGGTGCTGCAGCCAGAGCTTAGCTGCAGCTGAGTTCAGCGTGCAGCTGTTTGAACACAGGTCTTGTCAGATTTAATTTACTTTGAATCTCCACAGACAAACATTAAGCCAGGAAACACTGAGTCTTCCCCTCAGACCCATTCTGCTTGTTGTTAGGGTCCATTTCTTTGCATTTATGAAGATGTTTGTTCATGTTTCAGCGCTCTCATTTTGGCCAGCTAACCCCGCTACCAGCTGCAAATGCAAGCTGCGTGAACCAGTTTTCAACTCTGGTCCAGCACAGAGTTGCTGCCTGGATTGAACCAGTTTTGAGAGCCAGGAGTCTGTGCTTAGTCCGGCTCTGAACCAGTACTGGAACCAACTTGGTCGAAAAAAGGCCACAGAGAACCGTCTGGATTTGGGAATAAAGCTGATGAGTTCAGACCTCAACCCAGTTGAACACTTGTGGAATTAACTTGGGTGCTATGTGCGTGTCAGATTGTCCAACACAACCAGGCTGGTTGGTCTTCCACAGTTACCAGTTGATGACCAGGGTGTTGACCAGCTTGGGGAAGGGGTGCAGGATGTTGTGGTGGTACTGATGTTCATGACATTATATAATTTGTTATTCTTTTTCTTAACTAAATCAGCATTGATGTCAAATGATGGATGCAGGCCACAGAATTAATCCAATTCCAGTTTAAATGTTTCCATTTAAATGAAATAAAGAGCTTCATATGTGGCAAACAGGTTTTGCAGGACCTGATGGTGTCATCTTCATCATTTGAGTGCTTATTTGTCATGAATAATCCTCCTATGCTAAAAGATGTACAGTAAGAAAAAGCCTCATTAGCATTTAGATTGTTTTTAACAGGCTCTTAGCATGATATACATTTAGGTGCCGTTTCTAAAAAAGTATTCAACCATGCCTTAATACTGCAAAATTAGATCATCGGATTGTCCTTGAACACAACATTAAGCATAGATTTTAAAGTAGCAGCAACAGGAAACTAAAGTTTATCTCTCTGTGTCTCCGATTGCCACCGGCTTCATCCCTTCCCTCTTCCAACTCTCACCATATCAGCTGTCACGGAGGCTCTGATGGCTCCGGGCCAGTACCCGGGCTGCTCTGGGACTCGTAATCTCCACGACAACATGTCAGACCTGCGAGCTCAGGTGGCAGCCAATCAGAGAGGCAGCCAGCTGGTGGGAGAACTGATTGACAGCTACGGGCTGGCTGTGGTACAGGCTTACATGGGGTACATCCAGGTAACTATGGTTACATGTTGATGTTTGGTTTTCTGAGGAGATAAAACAACAGCGTTTTGGTAAAACCTGTGTTTCAGAGCAATGCTGAGCTGGCAGTGAGGGACATGCTGAAAGAGTTTGCACGGTGTAGGCAGCAGGAGACTGGTTCATTGGAAGTGAAGTCAGAAGATTTTATGGATGATGGGACTCCGATCAGATTGCGGGTTCAGATTAATGAAGAAGAGGTGATAAGAGAGTTTTAACAGAGCGATGCTTATTCCAGATCTTATCTATAACGTATCCTGCAGATCTCCATTATGTAAAGAGTCACGTTCACTTAATGAAGCTCCATCTTTACAGGGAAGTGCAGTGTTTGACTTCTCAGGGACGGGGACTGAAGTGTGGGGGAACTGCAATGCTCCACGTGCCATCACCCTGTCTGCTCTCATCTACTGCCTTCGCTGCATGGTCGGGCAAGATATTCCCCTCAATCAGGTAGGTTTCTGCTTCAATGCCTGCACAGGGGAAACGTGTAAGCGTGGAGTATATAGTCTTAAACATCAGTGTATCTTCATTATCATGGCATGATGTGTTTATCATGTTATCATTAAAGGTTTCAGTCTTCCTGGAAGGCCAGGAGAGACTGGTCCATGTACTGATCCAGTAGACCGGGTTCCTCTAATGCTTATCTGCAGCTCATCCAGAATTTAACTCGTACTAATGATGAACACATCACCAGTTTTTAAAATCTTTACACTGGTTTCCAGTCAGTCATGGAATAGATTTTTAAGCTGTACGGATTGTTTACAAATCCCAGGTTAGGTCCAGAATAAATGTGGAGAAGCAGCATTTGGATGTTTTGCTGCAAACATGTGGAACAAACTACCAGTAGACACTTTGAAATCCATTAGCCTGCCTGTGCATGAAATCTGCTCACTAACTTTTATTGTGATCTTGGGTTTGCTGCTGCCTTTTTATCACTTTTTTCTTTCTTTCTTTATCTGTAATGCCTTTAATGTCTTAATATAAAGCAATTTGAATTGACTTGTTGTACAAATAAACGTTCTTTTCTCTTTTACTTAATGAGGGTTGTCTCGCTCCAATCAAAGTCATCATCCCCCCTGGCTCCATTCTCCAACCTTCCCAGAATGCAGCAGTTGTCGGAGGAAATGTACTCACATCCCAGAGAGTAGTTGACGTCATCTTCAAGGCGTTTGAGGTGTGCGCTGCCTCACAGGTAGGATTAAATCTCCATGTCTGGGTCATTTTTTTCTGTTGTGGTGAGCTTATGAGTTTATAAACTTATTTCTGAACTCTTTTGTAAGCGATTGTTTATCTTCCTGACATTAGGGTTGCATGAACAACATTTCATTCGGCAGCGAGACAGTCGGTTATTACGAGACGGTTGCAGGTGGAGCTGGAGCAGGACCTGGCTGGAATGGGCGGAGTGGAGTACACAGTCACATGACCAACACCCGCATCACTGATCCGGAGATTTTAGAGAAGAGGTGGGATGAATTATAAAGAGAATATATATATATATAATAAACACGTGTATGTATGTGTGTTTTTGTGTGTTTTTGGTTGATATGTTGCTGCGTTTGTTTAGGTATCCTGTCATTTTGGAGCAGTTCTCTCTGCGGCCAGGCTCAGGAGGTAAAGGGAAGTACCACGGTGGAGACGGTGTGATCCGTAAACTACTGTTCAGGAAGAAGGTTGTGCTTTCTGTGCTGACAGAGCGGCGAGCCACTCGTCCTTACGGCCTTAGAGGTTATCTCTGAACCCTATTTTTCCTCTTCAGGATTAGATTTTAACCCGATACAATTCAGGATCCTTCTCTAACCACATTTCATCTTCACTCTGGCAATCAGGGGGGGAGGATGGGGCTGCAGGGCTGAACCAGCTCCGCAGGGCTGATGGCAGAGTCCTCAACCTGGGAGCCAAAACCAGCGTCAACCTTCAGCCGGGGGTGAGATTTTAATGATTTAAGAGCTGGCAGCTGATATTTGTCTTGCATATTAAACCCTATACTTGTGTCCGCCTACAGGACATGTTCTGCCTCTACACCCCTGGAGGAGGTGGCTACGGGAAAGAGGACACTTCAACCAGTACACCTCAGAGCAAGCGACAGCGCTTGAATGAAACCTTCCCTGAAAGGGGGAGCGTGTTTGAATACCGAATGACACAAGAGGGTGTGTGATGGAGAAATGACGGAGTATGACTCCTTATTATTAAATTCAGTGAGTCTTAAAATGATTACAGTTAAGCAGAAATGGCAGCAGTTTCAATGTTGTACTTTTTGTACATGTACTGTAGGTAATATTTTTCATGGTTTTTTTTACCTAGAAGCAAAAGTGTTAGTAGTATAAAGTACCTGTATTTACAAAAAGCAAGTAAGTGTCACAGATTGTACTGACTCGGCTAACAAACCAGGATAAAGCTAATTATGTTCTTTTAATAACTAAAAAGATTTCTGATATTTGTGCACGGTATGTAGTAGCATTTTGATCAAGTAAAGTTCATTAAAAAACAAAGTTTTCCATACTAAGTAACACACAGTGTGTATTTTAACATGCTGGGTTTTTTTTTTATTGTTTTTTTTCTGTAACTTCACTAAAATTGACCCAAGCTAAAAATCAATCAGATGAAGCAGCTCTGTGTAAAGTATTGTTTCATTTCTGTTATACAAACAAAAAAAAACAACAATTTCCTCTTCTTCTAAGACTTTTAAATGTGGATGAAGATGTGTCAGTTCTTCAATTAAAAAAAACGTATTTAAATACTAGATAGGTGGAAGCAAAGAGGTTTAAACTGTTTCATTACCCAACAGTCTCAGTTTGGAAAAACACTTAATGCTGATGGGCTGTGGAGGCAATTTACACAACTACAGATTTCATGAGGGACAGTCACACCCGGGATTGTTGTGTTTGAGAGGTGGGGGATATGTTCCTCTGTTTAAAGCAGTGTCCCCTCCTCCCATCTGTGGCATCAGGAATGATCATGGAGCAGAGTGCAGGCATGTGTAGGCAGCTGATACAGATAGTAGCCACAGCAGGGGAAGCAGCGGGAGGCGGACGGCTGCTGGACTGCTAATGTAAATCAGCTGGCGCTGTGCGTGTGCTGCGGTTTCCACTCAGAGGCCATACATCACATTTACTGCAGTTTGCAGTGCGGGGGACAATAAGCAAACATTTAATACATTTTTGTTTTCAATTTTCCAGCAAAGTCAAGTTTTTAAACATAAAATAGTCTCTTCAAGGATGAAAAATGAGACCTGCTTAAAATTCTTTGCAAGCTACTGCAAATAGTATGCAAATTGTTTCCCCCTGTCCTCTTGATGTTTAGAAAATATTTACTCGAAGACCTAAATTAAGTCACTTCTCTTGAAGGGAAGTGCTTTAATTGTGTGGTTTTTGTACTTAAATCACTAAAGAAAACCTGCTTGAGACTGTAAAAAAAAAGGGGGGGGGATTTAGGCTACTGGATATTTATCCAGCATATTAAAAGAACTGTTCAAACTGAAGGTATTATGCACAAGGACATAAGCTAATTAAATAAATAATAATAAATCTGGTCCATAAAAGTAAAAGGAAAATGCATCTCTTCCATTCAGATGGAGGATCTGAAGGATCTTATAGAAGCAGCTGTTGCTGTCATTTGCTTTAGAAATTCTGCAGCCCATTTGCAAATCATTTGCAGGAGTCCATCCTTCCACAAGGAGAAAATGGAACATTTTAAAAACCATTGCACTCTTTGCAGCTGGAGACATTCTGGTAAACAGCCTGGCGTCAAACTGTGCAATGCACAATGAAACAGGCCTTATTGATATGTTAAAAGTTTGTGGTTGGAACATTGGAAAAGGACATGTCATGTTTGGAAAAGATCCAGAAGTCTTTTCTGAGAACAACATAGCACCTGGTGCAGGCACAAAACTTTCAAATCAGCTATCAAACAGCGGAGGAGATCAATTGGGCTTGTTTTACGGTCACAAGAAAGAGGTTCTTTGCAGAAATGTAGCAGACCATGAAAGCATCTATATACCCAAGTATTGTAGAGTTAAAGGGGAGGCTATCTAATGTATCTGTCAGTCAAAGCTTAGTAGTAATCTGGTCATTCAACAGTACAATGATCCCAAAAGCACCAACAAATCTCCAACAGAATCCTGGAAAAAGAATTGGTGTTGCAATCACCCAGTCAAAGTCCACACTTACACTTGATTTAAATGCTGTGTTGGGACCTAAAGACAGTTGTGCATACACAAATGCTAGTAAATTTCAATGAATTGAAGCAACATTGTGGAGGCGACTGGGCCAACATTCCTCTGCAACAATGAGTGTGATAACATACAGAAAATAACTAGTTATTGCAGGTGGTTTTACATACACTAAATTGTGAATTTTGAGTTTTGTACTGAAATCGGTTGGCACTTTTTCTTCTGTTTTTGCAATTAAATGAAAGAATTTCATTTTTTATCTGTAATGGAATTAACCCGATATTAAAATCTGGTTATTTTCTATAGACGTGACTAAAAATGGGCTTTTTTTCCACAACTGTGTATGAACAATTTAATAATCAAGACACATGATGGTTCAGTTTTTCCTCTTATTGGTGACCACCTTGAGTTAAATATTTGATTTCATGATGATTAAGGACTTATTCCTAATTTAATTGCCATACAGAACACTGAGCAACAGTGTTAAAAACAAACTGCGTTTTATTAGAAGAGTTCTCCCTTCAGCTCATGACCACGCTTATTTAAAAAAAAAAACAACAGAAAGCTAACAAAGTATTCACATGTTAAGGTAATGTGACTGTTCAAACAGTTTTCATTTGAAGAACATGAGTGAAATAGTGCAAATGCAGTTCAGATAGTTGTACATTAAAACCATTTAGTCACATTACAGTGGTGCACACAGGCTCTACAGAGTTCACACAATGGAAAAAAACAGGTTTTACTCTGGTTTTTCTTCACAGTTAAAAAAAAGAAAAGGGAAAAGAACAGAACAGAGGTACCACAAACCACCCAGAACTGCGAAAATGAGAAAACATGAGAACAACCTTCAGCTGATATTTAGGTGTTACATAAAGCATAAATGGATAAATAAACAAGAAGTCTTCACTGAAATGATTGTGCTTATTTAACAAATAGTCAAAAGTTAAAAGTACTCCTGGATGAATCAACAAGGCCTTTTGTACTTTTTTAGCTTAAAATTTACTACATGCAACAGCTGAGGTCATCGCAGCGTCTATGGGATTGTACAAACAATACATTCAGAGGTCGCAATAGGTACAGCATGCCAATAAAAACAGTGCAAACAAGAGCTGCAGTGCAAAGAGATTGTAGTAGTACAAAGTTTCACTGAAACACTGAGGTAGATATTTGCTTTGTTATATAGTCTGAGGTAGTTTTGTTTCAGTGAAATTATGTAATACTCCACTGATTAAGGACACCCTAAAGGATGATTTCTTCAAGAAAAATCGACCTGAATAAAGTAAAAAAAAAAAACTTCCAGCTTATAGTAGTTTAGTATCTGTTAGAGGCAACAATTCAGTTTCACCCTCAGTACTGATGGTATCTGTTAACAGGGACCCCGCTCTGCATTGCAAATTGACTCTGTGGTTGGTGATGCGAGTGCGAGTTCTGATTGGTTGCTAACAGCGCATCAAACACACTTTTATTAGGAGGCACAGATTGCAACATGTTGTCCAAGTCCATTAGTAAGGGAGGGGCTTGAACTGAGACCCGCCTGCTGGGAAGGATGGGCCAATAGGCGTGACCTAAGAAGTGACCAGGTGCCACAGGAGAGCCACCATAGCCGTACAAAGGTAATCCACCATGCAGTGGCATTAGTGGTCCTCCGTTGAACCGCATGCTAGGTGGAGCAACAGCATTGGGAGGAGCATACTTTGCATAGGAGGTAGGGAGCTCCCATGGGGGTGCAACAGTTTCCCTTCTGGCTGATTTATGCAGCGGCGGCCTGCAGTCCTCATAACCATCCGACCCTGTCTCACCATCAGGAGGAAGGCGCTTCCCACAGTGGGATACTCCTTTCCATTCCTCATCAGAAGAAGAAGAAGAGGTAGAGGCAGGGCTTGCAGAGCTAGCAGAGGCACTACGGGTGGTGGAGATGTAACGAGGTCGCTGAGAATGTGAGACCAGAGGCAGCTCAGCCTCACCCCAGCAGTCTTTACCAGAAAGGTCAACACCACAAGAGGCACTTGTCGGCCGCAGGCTGTGTAGCAAGGAGTCGATAGCAAAGGATGAGTCCAGTTTGGGTCGGAACAGGTCCTCTTGTGGAGGTGAAGGGTTTGCTGAGGGCACCAGAGGGAGGGGGGTCACAGGATCACAGGGTGACTCCGAATCTGGCTTGTGCCCCTGCAGAATGTAGGGGGCCAGATCCTGAGCAAAGATGGTCTCATCTTGGCGTGACACGGCTGTGTTCTGCCTCTTCAGCAGCTCCGGGGGAACACGGCTCAGCTCCACGGTCCAGAAATTTCCCTTTCCCTGAGGTTTGCCCGGATCCTTCAACACCTAAAGGTGGAGGGAAAGTGGACAATGTTATGGCTGCTTGACTCGACAACCTAGTCAGACTGGACTGACCTAGTTTCACAAATACCCATCACATGACAGTGAAAGATAAAACAAGTCGACCCTCATTGTGTTTTCTCACAATTGTAGCAGTGCTTCCTTGAAGGCCACTGCTGTGGCAAAAGTTGAAAGCCTTGTCCAGTGAATTCTTTCCAAAGATAAAATACACAAACCTTAACAAAGCAGTCATAAGATGAGAGGTTGTGCCGTACAGAGTCCCTCCAGCCTTTGTAGTTTCCTTTGAAAAATGGAAAGAGGGTACTGATCTCCTTGAGGATCTACAACAAAACAAGAATATCAGAAAGGTTTGTGGAGCTTTACAAAATGCATTTAGCTAAATTAGCTGATATTTAGTGACACTACTGTAAATAAGTGGGATGATTGATGATAAATTAAAAACAAGGCAATACAGATGTTAATGAGAATGTATTGTAGGACTATATTTAAACAAGCAAA
>JBAMIG010000019.1:12521956-12566809 GCA_037177335.1 Kiunga ballochi
TGTTTATATTTTGTTTTGTTTAATGGTCGCTGCAGTTTATGAGTGCGACATTTTGTTTTTGGATATTTTTTAATAAACGGAGATAAATTCTCGTATCCAGTTTTTTTTTTCTTCGTCACGAGTCAGAAACTTCGCGTCCTGCACAGAAGTAGTGCATGTTAAGTCACGTTGCCACTACAACTATAATACATTTATTTCTCTTTATCTGCTCTATCTCAGTTATTATTTAGATCAGTAAAACAGCTGGTTTGAATGACTTGAACAGAACCAATGATCAATCTATTGTCTATTTGTACCATTTGCAATATATATTTAGTTAATATTTAGATTGATAACATGTCCCCATGTTGGACAAAATGAGAATATAAATTTTCATACACTGGTGTAATCTTTAATTAAGGTCCCAATCATGATTATAAGCAGTTTATTAGACCGTTTCTCCCTCCTGATTGGTTGACTAACAATAAGGAGTGTATGTTACTGTTTGCAAGGTCACAAATAATGATAGCTTTCCTGCAGTGAGGGCTGAAATTGTCATGAAAATTAATAATGATAATAATTGTTAGTCAAGCAATCAGGGAGGAAATTGTGTAAAAAAATCCTGTAATTATTTCCAGTGTGTCTGAGTGTGAGTTACTGGAATCCAAGCACTCTAGAGAAGATAGATTTCCAACCTTTTTCAAGCAGATAAGGATAATAAAAAAAAAAAGAACCTTTTTGTTGTAGGTTTTTAGAAATCTTTTACTATTGATGAACTTATTTAAATGTACTGGTGATTTGAGACATATTTTACTTGAGGGTGGTAACCATTCACACCAAGTGGTAATATCAATTAACCCTCTAATTATACCACTTATTTTTGAGACTCCATGTTAGAAATGATCGATTATAATGTATTAAGTTCTTTAACTTGTCTATTTATTTATTTAACTATATGAACAAGTTAAAAGTAGCTAATTGTATTTCATTTGAGGTGCATTTTAGCGCTGGAACCCACAGCTTATTGAAGTATTGACTTTGTCGCCCTCTAGTGAAAGCAGTCCTGCGGGAGCGGTGGCGTGGGGTGGGGGTGGGGGGTCCGGTTGTTATGGTGACGCATTGCCCCTGAGGGCTGGCTCGAGCTGAGCGGTGGACAGCAGCTGATTCAGTTTCACAGTCCCAGACCTGCAAAGGCGCTGCGGCTGTCAGGAAACTCAACAGGTAAGCAGTCGCCACATTGTTTTTTCACCTCTTCAGGTTAAAGTTGCACGTCATGGTCAGTTTGAATCACATTGTATTACTCAGTTAAAGTTGTTCTTTAGGAGACAGAATATTTACCCAACTTTTAACGCCGTGCGTTTCTGGTAACCGTTTCGCTCATTAGCAAGCTAACCTGGGGCTAAGGTAACGTTAGCATGACGTGATATCACTGGCGGACAATTTGTTAAACTCCGCTCTGCAGGTGTTCTTAACATTTTTATTACTAATCGAAATGTTAGAAGTTCACTAGCTTTCACTCTCCACGTACCCAGGTATAAATTAAGCCAGGTAACGTAAGTGACCTTCTTACATTTACCTGTCAGCCGAACCACCTGTAGAGCTTGTATGAACCGCTAGGTAGGCAGGCTAGCTAATCTGCTGCTATTACAGTTTGAAACATTAAGCGTATTTATCTCACTTAAAGCTTTTAATGGTGGTTTATCGTTATGGGAATGTTATTTTCTGATCATATGTGAAGAATAATTCTCATAAAATCTTTGTTTAAATTCCCTACTCCGTAGTTATAGACATATTTATACTATCAGTTCTTAACTTATATAAAACAATACATTTTCTAAAAGCCTACTGCACACAGTTCAAGGCTCAGGTTTAATTTATTTCATTATAAAAATAGTGCTGGTTATTTAAACTGTAAACAAATTGAACCATCATATGATCCTATATTGTTCAGTTCAGTTTTATTTATTTATTTATTTTTATTTTAATGTAATCCAGACCATCAGTTTAGCATGATTTATGTGCAAGGTAAAGTAATATCTGTGCCTCTTGCTCTGGTGCAATTCCCTGTCTTTACCAGACATTGAATTTTAAATAATCAAGACATAATGTCCACTGAATTATAATTAGTTTTTTTTTTACATGTATTGTTAAACTGAACACCTTTTCCCAATAGATTTATTATAGAACATCACCCTGTTATAGTCTGCATGTTTTAAGACAATCATAATTTAGACATAAAGGTCATATAAACACAATATACGCTCTTTAGAAAGGCTTTACAACTATGGTGCCTACTACTACATGGATCATTACTGTGTTGTGAAGTCAAATTAATTGTGAATTTTAAGGCATATTGTATGATATATGATCATGGCTGACAGGGTAACACTATACTGTATATAGGTGTGAAATTACTTTAGCATAGTGCAAAAGCTAAGTCAAATATTGCTCAAGACTAGTGTGAAGCTTAGCATTGTATTTATTTAGTAAAGTAGGAGGTAGGAGGAGTGTTCTGTGTCCATTTGTGTGTGTATGATTCAGGAGAGGGGGCAGATTATTGATATAACTCTGTTTCTGCTGGATGCAAAAATCTTTACATAATTGTTTGACTTGACATAATTGATACTCTTGTCATATGTCTTGCATTGTGCTCATGGATTTAATTATTATAACATGAAACAAGTGTTATGTCAGTCTATAGCTGCATTTCGTTTTCCTGACTTAATTCTTCCAGTACTTTATGTTAGTGTTTCACTACTAATATCTGACCCTTACATTTTAGTTTAGACTATTTTAGGCAATACTATCAATGTACATAGGTGTGTGTATGTGCATGTGTATATTTGTTGATCTTGATGGTTGATTGTAAGGTGGCTCATTGACAAGTTGATTTTAATAAATCAATTAATTATAAACCAAAAATAATCGAATTGCCATTAAACCTTATCAAGCCAGGCTTGCTCCTAAACATTGCTGTTCATGGTCAAAGTACTTTTCAAAAGCATTTTCCCAGGTGGAATAGTCAAATATTTGTAGATTTCATAATGTAGATTATGATTATCTTGATCGTTCCTACATATAAAATGTGACCATATGATATACTGCATGGTGTCACAGTTCAAACAGGAAATGATAAATATGTTAAATGACACTTTAACAGTTAAAGCTAAAGGTTACAGCGGCCTGTAATCTTTTTGTAGGGAGGCACATCGAGTGCCCAGCTTGCAGCAAAAATTCCTGACTTAGCTGAACAAGCATTTTATTCACTGGACCAAGAATACCAAACTCTGAGGTTATTATAAAGAGATTTTTCTCTAATCCTTTTGTTTTTTATGATAAGATGATTCCAACGAGTCAGATGACTCAGACATTTCCTTCACTGAAGTGTTGACGCTCTCCTGTTTCTCTCTCCTCTTAATGAGACATTCCTGTACTACAGGAGATGTCACATGCATCTTATTCCTATCTATTTTTCTCTTTTTCTTTTGTGTTTGTATGACCTTTCTTCCTGCTTTGGTACAGTTCCAGAACTAATTCAGGGTTTTCTGTGTCTCCTCATCCTTCCTCCTCCTCATATTCTCCTCTATGTCCTTCACATTCTTTCTTCCACATCCTCTTGCATTTTATATCCCCTGACACTGTGTTTGTTTGCTCCATCTCCTAATCTCAATCCATCAAACATTCATTCTGGTTTCTTTTTCTTGGCTTCTTGGTAGAATTACTGAGATTTTTGAGTGATTATACGGAGCAACTCAAACCTTTACACATGATGGAGCTTACTTTAGATCCTCCTCCTTCTTGTTTCGTCCTCCATTTGAGGCCAGCAGGAAGAAAAAAAATGGTCATATAATCATCAAGTAATGTACAGATTATTTTTCTATACACCATGGTTCTGATGTGTTTTGTCTTTATAAATGAGAAACAAAGTGTCTCTGTAATAACTATAATTGCACAGTAAGCATGGAAAACAGCCTTTATATGCGCTTTGTTTGGCTTTGTTTGGTGTTGGGATCGTTCCCGAACCATCAAGCTACATTGACTCAGCACTGTTTGTTTGAACGAGTGGATCAGGAAGGTCCTGCATGTAAAATGAAATAGCGCATAGCCTGTTGTTTAGTTAGACACATGTTTAGTTTTGTTTTATGATGTGTCAAGTCATGAATGAAGAACATAAGAGTCCATTTTGCAGCTAGATTTAATCCTGAGCAGAGGTGAAGGCTCGTATGTGTGTTTGTAAGTCCAGGTACCAGCTCAGTTCCACTCACTCGATGAATGTATGAGTGTTTGTGAATGTGTGTGTTCATAGAGCTCTATTCATCACAGCTGTAGAGAGAAAGCTTTCCTCCGTGTGCTCATACCACAGAAAAATGTCTGAAAACTACATATGTGTAGTTGATGCCGGGGCGTTTTCTAAAAGCATAAATAGTTGTGTGTCTGCCTGCATGGCTGAAGTTTTTATAAATACCCGTATAAATATATACAAAATATCTGTGATCTCACACCATGTGTTTTTAAATCTGTCTGGTTCCTGCCTGACTCACAAAAACACAAGCTTCTTACACATTTTTGCCACCAATATGTTTCCCTCTCAGTAGGTCAGGAACAGGATTCCTGAGGAGAGAAGAACCAGATGATGGTCACATCTTCCTAAAGCTGGCAGAGGAGCTGTGTACTTTTTAATATCAGCATAAAATAAGGTTTTATTTTCTTTGTTGGAGCAGCTGATAAACTGTTGGTAGAGTAGCAGAGAAGGAGGTGGTGTTAAAATCTCCAGAGATCACCACAAATGGGTTTGGATTTTATGTTTGAAGCCTGGTAAAGCTGGCAGTTCCATATCCAGGATGACACCAGCGCTGGTTAACCAGCACTGCATCTCCACCTCCCTTTAGTTCTCCACTGAGTTGTTATTGCGGTCTGCACGGACCGTCTTGAAGTCGTGTTCAGACGCATTACAGCCTGGGATGTGTTCATGCAGCCATGAAGCACAAAAACTGCACTCTGTATTCTTTCTGAAGCGTTAGCCGTCAACATCGTTAGCTAGCAATTTAGCAAGCGAACTCACGTTAACCATCACAAGAGTTGGAAGAAATATATATATATGCCATACTGTGTTGTTTTTGTGTGGAAATATACCATAAACTATACACTGGTGAAAGTGTATGAGTAGGATTTTTCACTACTGGCTCATCTTTATTGTCTTATTTGTAAATGTGAAAGTTGAGGTCCAAAAGGAAATGCACAAGAGACTGACCTTAAGGCTGTGACTGTATAGAAATTGTGTTCAAAATATGATTTGAGGTGGCTGAGGTTAAGCACAGGCATAAGCTTTCCTTTGTCTGTAAAGGTGGTACTACCAACATGTCAATCTGTGTCTGGTTACCATACCTTTACAGGTTAGCTATCTTTGACATAGGATGGCCATTTTTGAAGAAACTGGAAATTTCTATGGTCAGTAAGTCTTTAGAGCTCAACACGTTGAACTGATTTAAAAATATGGAGGCTTTTCTAGTCTTAATGTGAGATTTTTTTTAGTCTGCTTACTTGTTAAAATGAACAGCTTCATCAAATTTTAGTTGGAAGAAATGGTAATTTTTGCCTTTCTCTTAGATTTTATTTTACAAATACAAAGTGACAGCCTGATGATACACACACCTTATACAGAGTAAAGGTGGAGGGGACTTTATATTGAAACTTTTTCTAAAAACGTTCTTCACTTTCCACCAGAGGCAGGAAAATAAGGCCCTACATCAGATCGTAGATATCTGCTTGATCAGATTTCAATCAGAACTTTGACCAGGTACGCCTTCCTGTGAGCTATTAATCCTGTCAGGAGCTGTCTATTATCCCACATGCTTGTGTGTTTTGGTTGTGTTTATTTACCTGCTGTCGTGCACTGAACCCACAAGGCACTTAGCTTGAAGCGGACAATGACCCGCATTTTAGGCGGGTCAAGTCAGCTTCTACTGAGCCGAATCAGAATTAGTTCAGTCACCCCAAATAAATTGAACTTTCCGAGCAAACAGACTTGGATTTGTACGGCTGATTTAATGTGATTTTAGATGGTAGTTTATTCATAGTCTTTGGGACTAATTAATTAGAGACGCTGAGATTAGAATAACTGCAGTTGTTTTACTTTTTATTAGGTTTTTTAAGTTTTCTTCTCCAAATCTGTACTCTGCTGTTATTTAATTAGTTTATTTTAAAAGGTGTGTCTGATAGAGCTGTGAATGTTTTACTTTAATGTTAATGTCCCTGGATGCCAGCAGTTAGTGATGGTTCTGTTGGTTCTGATCCTTGCACTTGGCTAGCTCTGATTGCAATAGTAGTCTAATGAAGCTGAGGAGTTTAAGATGGTGTTTTATTATACGAACACAAAATGAGACTGGTCAAACAGCTGAAACAAAAATCCTTGACATATTTAGAATATTAAGGCATGCATGAAAAATTGCTAAGTGAATGGGATTTGTGTGAATAATGAGACTGCTTGCAGTTTGGGCAATAATCAGTACAAACCAAGTGCAACAGTAAACATGGTGTGTGAGGCTGAGCTAAGCACCATTCTTTGATACTTCACTGATTGGCTTTAGCTAAGAATTGAGCTGTCTTTGCCAAGAATGGTAATCTGTGAACATTTATACCAGTTGTCCTCTTGTGCTCTGAGTGTTTGTATTTATAAATGTGTGTACGTGTCAAGAGTTTGCTGGAGCTTGTAGGTTTTCAACTTGTAATTACTTGTCGTCAGACAGAAGTTTAAGTTGCTAATGAGATTGTTGTCACTCATGCGAAGCTTTGCTGTTGCTGCTGCTTTAGAGGACCAAGGCTGGTGGATTCATGCTTCTGGTCTCTGTTGCCTTTTTTTTTTTTTACATGCATACAAATGTATTTTACAGCAACCAAAGCTGACTACATTTTTCTGCTTTAAGGGGTAAAATAAAGACATTTATGGTAAATCCTGTCTCCCTTCATGATCGTTTTATTGGACCAGATCTTGGATTATAAACTCATTTGAGGCACTGTATGTTTCCTTTGCCTTTATAATCCCAGTAAAAAAATCTATTTGATGTATGCTTGCTTTTGTTCATCTGCACAAGTGACTTAGTCATGTTTTTCTTCATTCAGCCTGTAAAATTAGCATTTTGTTTGTTAGTGTGATAACTATGAAGGCAGTTCAGTGTAGAAACTGCAGTAATTGTAAAAATTTATTGTAACTTGTCACTGACCATCTTTTTGAGCAAAGAACTAATGATCGAGACACAAGACAGATATCTTTTGAAAAATATACAGATTATACAAGTTTTGGGGAACATTTGGAAGATGTTTTTTCAATGTTTATAATGATAAAAAAAATACACTTTGCCGGATTTTATGTATATTTTCCTAGAGATGAAAAAGATGGATGAATGATCTTTATTAAAAAGACAGATGGCTCGGTGTGTCTCTGTTTTTCTAGATGAACTATTTTTGAACCCTCCTGCATTTAATAGAGGTTTAGATAAACTGTTTTACAGCTAAGGTGTGATGTCAGTGGTGGTAAGATAAAATCCTCATAGTAGAATTTGCTTACAAACGTTGTAGGCTGGAGCCAATCTTATGTTTATATCCCTAAATTAACATCTAAGAGCTTTATTTCAATGATCTCAGTGTTTGGATTGTCAGGACTTACCCCACTAATGCAGCTGTTGTATTCCTGTAGGGATTTTTCTCTTGGCCCCAGTACTTTTCCTTTTAAAGCCACTTACTGTGATGCAGAAACAGGTAACTTTCAATAGGTTAACTGCTAGCAGTGTAAACCGTACTCCAAGAGAAAGATTTGACCTATTGTTATGTTTATGTCTGTATGTTATGTTTAACCTTTATAATAGATTTAATTAACATAGATAATTTATATATGTATGTATGTATATATTAACATATATATATATATATATATATATATATATATAAATTAACTCTGTGAGTTCCAGTTCATATATATTGGTGCATTGTTTCTGTGCCTGATCTTTAAAGTGAACTATCAATAAATTGCATCATGTTTGGTTCCAAGGAAATCCTTACATTGTAACTTGTGACAAAGGGTGAGAGGGTAGGTATCTTAAAATAGTTATTCTACCCCCAAGGCAATAGTTAGGACTTTAGTTGGCAAGGCAAAACTCTAAAGGAAACAACGAACGGCTCTTTCTGTGCAGTGTGCTTCAGTGCAAACAAGGCCTTTTGAAACACATTTCTCTATTCAACCTTTTCTTTCTGGTTTAGGTGAATTAATGGGGAATAAAAAAGACTTGTTTGTTGTTGCCATTATAGATAACAGGAAAACACAAACGTTAATGGTTGATCTAATCAGCTGATACATGGACCACTCTGGTCTATCCTTCACCCAACTTCCTGTGCACTGGCTGCTACAGTGACGCTGTACAACCGTCTTGTCAGTCACTCTCTCTATCTTACTGAGTGCCTCTAGTTGACCTTCCTCACAGTGCTCACAGGCCAAGGCCTAAATAATATATGAGCAGCTTGGAGAGAGTCGAGTGAGTGTGAGCTGTGGAACTGGGCTTTGGAGTTTAACGAAAGGTAATGAGAGCATACTTGTTGACAGAGGTAGCAAGAGTTAAAACTTGCACTGAAACTTAATGTTACACGCTAGCTGTTTTAGTAGTTTTTCTTCCCGTCTTACCTTGTAGGAATCCCCTCCGCTAAGACGTATGTGTTTGGCTGCAGGGTGTGTCAATCATTAATGAAAAGCACCCCACCATCTCGGGTTTCCTTTGGGAGAGGAGTGGGAGAGAAGGGAGAAGAGGGGGAAGGAGCTCAAGGGTTAAAGATAACATGATTAGGAGAGCAGCATGTGTACATTATACTGTAATACAGCACTCATGTTTTCTCTCTCTGCCCACAGACAGGTGACAATGCCACTGAAGAATAACTCATCAAAACCTTTATGCCCTGCTTTCACCTTCTGAATATCTGCCAGGAAATGCAACCCTACGGCAACAATGGAATGATTTCTGTTGATCAGCTGGGTGTATTTCAGAACTGGCCTCGCCTGAATCCTCCAGATGTCACTTCCTGTTGTCACTGAACATACTTTCTGTCTCCTGGATTTATAATTTGCAGCTACTAATGGATTCTCCAATCTTCACCCTTCTGTTGGATCCAAGTCTTGGACACAGTCATCATCTATTTAGATTTAAAATCATTACCAGTCTGACCAGGATATTAGTTTGACTCAGCCTTTAGCTACTTTTTTCTCTCTTTTTTTTTTTTAAAACTCTCCTTGATTAAATAATAGACTTTAGACTGATTTAAACACAGCTGAAATGGATGGAAGAACTGAAAACTGGCTAATATCCACAGCTCGGGCTGCTAAGTTTTGGACCTCTTTTTACCATCATTTCATTTTGACCTGATAAGAGATGTTTCTTTTTGTTTCTTAAATAAGTGAATCATGAAAAGAGACATGGCAATAATGTTTTGGTGGCTCACCTCTGAAATCATGGCGATTTCTGCCACCTAATAAACAATTGAAGTTGTTTTAGTTTCATCATAATTTGGAATATTTTGCTACTCACATTTTGTTTTTTTCTCCATGAAAAGAAATTTGTAAATAAAACTGAACCAATTTTTTTTGTCTCCAGCAGCTCATTATGTCTGCCTGCTTGGCCTGACATAAGGGCAGGGGAGGCTTGTATGAAATTTTGACTGAAAGGATTTAGTATCCTTACTGGCAAATTAAAAAAGCTGCATTGCAGATGTAAAGACTGTGGTAATGGCTGCAGATCACAGCGAGCTGCTTGCAGAGATGGCAACAATCGGACGTCTTGGTGCCACTGAACGCCTAAAGCACGCCCAGAAACGACGTGCTCAGCAGCTGAAGGCATGGACGCAAATGGAAAAGGATACAGCACGAGGGTCAAGAGCCAAGGCAGACAAGAAGAAGCCTCGAACCAGCAAAGTGACATTCCCCCACTCTGTCACCCTGCTGGATGCAGCAGCCCGCAATGACGTGGATGAGGGTAAGCCCAAACATGCAGCACCTGCATCACATTTAAACTAGAGTTGTAAATAAATACTGGGTAAACACATTGAATATGTCACAGAGTAAATGCAATAGGCTGAGCCAGTTCTGTTTTCCTGTCTGCTGGGTTGGGACTAATTATAGCTGCACATCTTTTCACTGTTCATAATCATTGTAATTCTTTTCTCATCATGTTTCTTTGAGTTCTCTCGGTTTATGTTAAATCGATATGAACTAGCTGTAGGAAGGACTTTGCTTCAGTCATTTGTCGTAATGGTACTTTTTCTTATCTTGTGCTTTTTTTTTTAGTGAGGGAGCTACTGAACAATGGTGTCAATCCAGATCTGGTCAATGAGGACGGGCTGACAGCGTTGCATCAGGTACACATGCAGTTAGATGAGGGCGTGGCAACGTGGTACCTAATCTAGTAGTTAACTAGGCTTATTGTGTTAACTGTAATAAACCAGATGTGTATTTTCTAAGTGGTCATTTCTTCTTGTGTGCTCTAGTTTTTTCTTTAGTTTGCTCTCACAACACATCTGTTTCAATGTATAATAAGGGGATGCACTTTCTGGTATTTTGTTTACAACACAACAGTCTTATATTATGATGTAAATACTCATTAGGTAGTCTCACACTCCTGCATGGCCAGCAGCCATATCAAAGAAAGGATAACACATATTTGAGTTATGAGACACACTGTGTTGCTTTGAGATCACCATGCACTCTTTTCTCATTATTATGTCTAAACCTTTACTTATCTTGTGTTTGTCTAGATTAAAGTACTGGTAACCTCCCCTGTTTTAGCTGAAAGGTGAAGGCAACAGTGAAAAAAGGATTTGGATAAAGCAACAACACACAGTGTGATTTCATTTATTGAACAAGATACCAACTTTAGTCCAAAGAATGAAGTATTAGTAACTTGGGAGTGGTGCTGTAGCAGCCATGCTTGGATGCCTGCCCACTGTTTTTAATGCATCAGACTAGTGTGGAAAAATAAACAAAGTTAACAGTGAAATGTAGTCATAGGTTAGCTGTGACATGACGGTAGGAATGGGTGATAAATTGATGTTTGAGCGCTTTATGGAGATTTATGCGCTCTGGTTTGTTATGGGTAGTAAGACACCTACCTCAGCCGATTACCTGAGCTTGCTTAACCTTGCTGAGTGGAGGAAGCATGCATTCATTTATTTATTTAGCTACCTTACTATCGTACTTTGATATTAATTCTTGATTTCCCTAGAATGGATGTTATCACTGGCATTATTGTTTCTGTTGCTGCTGTTTTTGCTTTTTGACTTCTGTTTCCTTCACATATATATACATATAACTTATTTAGATACATTGTTGCACATCTGACTTATTTATGTTTGCAAAAAAAAAATTTTTTTGTAAGTTCTCAATAAAATTAGAAGATTTTACCTCATTTTACATTCAATTAAAAAAACATTTTTTAAGTTTTTTTTTTTTTTTTTAATCCTGAAATGTAAATCCTTATATCTGGATTTTCCTGTTCCAACAAATGGAGCATGGTTTTTAGGAAGCCATAATAGGATTTCCTGTGGGTTTGTTGGCACATTTTCTTTTCCTTATGACACACGAGCTTCCATCCACTTAGAAAGGAGTGTGTGTCAGTACAGTGCAGTCTTTTTGACAGTAGCTGAAGCTGCTTATCCTCCTGGAAAACTGTACAGCAGAGGAAGGAGCCATGCATATAGGTTTCTTGGTTACCATTAGGAACTGATCCTAGATTCGTAGATTTCTGCTCATTGTTTATCTATCAAGCTGTAATTTTCTATACATGCTCTCATCTATTTATTTTTTTAGTGCTGCATTGATGATTTTGTGGAAATAGTCCAGTGCCTGCTGGATGCTGGTGCCTGTGTGAATGCCTGTGATAGTGAGCTGTGGACACCACTGCATGCTGCTGCTACTTGTGGACACACTGGGCTGGTGCAGCTCCTAATTCAAGCGTAAGTGTAGCAATAATGTGCTGTACTATACTTATGTGATTTAGATTTGTAGAGTGAAGTTTACAAAGCCAATGCAAACGTTGCCACAGACTCTAAAACCACTTTCCTTTGTAAATCAGGGTGTGTCACATCAATCCAGTTCACTTTGCATGGATTTAAGCCTTTTTGTTTCCTTTTGATATGTGTATATGTGCTTGCTTTCCAGTGGAGCTGACCTGCTGGCTGTCAATGCAGATGGCAACATGCCATATGACCTCTGTGAGGATGAGGCCACCCTCGAGCTGCTAGAGATGGTTATGGCTGAGCAAGGTCAGTGTGCAGTTTCATGAATATATTTTTCTGTGATCGTCTTTGAACCTCTAACTGGATGCAAGAGAATTTCTCTTCTCACAATGAGCTCCCTGTTCAGGTATAACTCAGGACCGCATAGATGAATGCAGAGGAGCTAAAGAGACTGTCATGCTTGCTGATGTTCAGGCTCTGGTTCAGAGCGGAGCAGACTTAAATGCACAAGACAACAATGGAGCAACACTGGTAAGATGAATCAGAATAAGCACCGTGCCCGTTTGGAGTTGTGAAACCCATCACTCCTCTGGCTTAACACTGTAATCTTTGTTGTTTGGATTCTTGCTAGATCCATATTGCAGCTGCCAACGGCTACATGTCTGTAGCAGAGCTGCTTGTAGAGCACAGGGCTCAGCTGGACATGAAGGACTCTGATGGGTGGACGCCGCTACATGCTGCCGCCTGCTGGGGACACGTTAGTACTGCAGCCATACCAGCAGAAACTTCACACTCTCCTCAACTTACTTTTGAGTAACATTTTACTTGATTCTTAGATCCAAATGGTGGAACTGCTTGTAGCCCATGGAGCTAATATAAACGCAAAGTCTGTCCTGGAGGAGACACCTTTAGGTGAGATTGGTATTTGACAGCACGGGTCTTTTTTTATTATCTCATGAGAAAGTTGAAAGAAATGGGAGTGTTAATTTTGTGTGACATGTAAATGTCTAAACCTTTGTGTCATTTTCAGAAGTGTGTATGGATGAAGAAGTCAGAGCCAAACTATTGGACTTGAAGCACAAACATGATGCCATCATGAAGAGTCAGGACAGGCAGAAGGGCACGCTGCAAAGACGAGTGTCAAGTACTGGAAGCAGAGGGTGAGAGAGGACGCTCTGGGAAACCAGGGGGGGGGATGTACACAGTAGATGCTGCAGTTAAATTTTTAACTTGTATTTCTTTCTTTCACATACAGTAAGGTGGTGCGTCGTGTCAGCGTGAACGAACGCTCCAGTCTGTACCGTCGGGAGCACCACAAAGAAGCTATGGTGTGGCAGGAGCGCGGCCGACAGCCTGAGCCTCAGGACGATGATGAAGACAGACAAACTGATAATGAGCTGCACCAGCATGCCTCCATGGTGAGTCTTTTTTTAATCACATCATGAGGGAAGAGTGACCTGATCTAACCTGTTGAACTTTCCTGTAATGTTTCAGGTTGCTGGTGGTGCAGCTACGTCACGCTTAGAAGAACTGGAGGCAGCAGACAGGAAAATCGCATCAAGCTTGGGAAATGGAGAGACCTCCGTTTCTCTGTCATCCTCCGTACCTGGAGAGCTGTGGAGTGGCGGGGGCCGCATGGAACGCAGTGCCACCTACGAACTCAGCTCTGCAGGTGGAGCCACGTACACGGAGGGCGAGGCCGCGGACAATATGACTCGGGAGAAATCGCACCACACCCTGGCCGATCTGAAACGCCAACGAGCAGCTGCTAAACTCAACAAGTATCCAGCACCTCCACCTCCTCTGTCTCCTCCTGTAGAGGAGGAGCCTTCTGTTGCAGCAGCTGAGATGACAACCTCTCAGGCTCAGCCACAGAATCAAATGACCCCCACGGCAGAGCAGGTGGTCTCCCCCAGCCAGGTGTACTTCACTCCAGCCAGTGGGGATCCTCCACTTCTTAAGCTTCGAGCACCTGAAGAGGACCAGTCAAACAATAAAGAGCCTTGCTGTGGTCTCATGTAGCTGGCCTCACACACACTTTAAATGAAACTCAGAAGACTGTAACTAAGCCACATGCCAATGATGGGTTCATGTAAGCATTCACATGCAGTTCAAGTGCAATCTCTGTGCTTGTTTCCTTTTATTCACACAAACTGTTTTCTTTTGCTTTTTAGTGACTTCTGTGTTCACAGAAGCTGCTCTCCCCAGTTTTCACCCAGTTTACCCACTTCCTTTTCACGAACTTCTTAAATGAAACGTGAAAATAGTTGTTGATGGAAGTAAATACTGAATCCCAGCTGATTGGTTCAGATAAGAATGAGGATAATTCTGTGATCTTTAATGTTTGGAAAGCTGATAATTAAAATGTTTATTTAGAAATGCACAGCAGCTAATCTGAATGAGGCAATAATGGATTACAGTCATGCTTTTTTCCCCCTAATAGAATAAAATATTCAGACTACTTCTCAGATTTTGCTTTCTAAAACATACAGATTCAATATTAGTAATGGTGCAATTTTGTAAATTAATCTTTAAATTGAAATAATGAATATTTAAATCATTGGTAAATGAACTCAGGTTCATATTTTTCTGTCAGTATTTCTATTTTAATTTATTCTCTTGTACTGAGGAACGACTCGGTCCAGTTTGTGTAGAGCTTCACATTGTTATAAGAGAAAAAACAAAAGTTTTTGTGTTGAAGAGAGATATCAAAGATGCTATCAGCTTTATCGTTTAATCAGAAACACTCCTCATGTGATTGTTTATCAGAGATTGGTGCCTTTTTATGGTGGCTTATTTGACGCGACGTTGCACGGATTCCCACGCGTGTTTGATTTCAGTGGGATGAAAATGTCTGGAAAGGACTTGATTGAATGTAAATGAACTCCAATTATTGTCCTGCATTTCAGTTTTGTTAATGATTTTTACAATTCCTGTTGATATAAACAAGACATAAAAACTTTTTTTCACAAATGATTTTTGTATTTTTTAATGCAAGTGTTCCTGTTTAATCTACCTGTATATTATTTCTGTTTAAAGTTTGTAATTGGAGGGATGATTCTTTACCTGAAGATGAGAATGTCCTCCTCTTGTGGTGAAATACAGCAACCCCTTCCTTGCCCTTTCTCTTCCTCTTACATTACACAAACTTTTATTACATCTCAAATGTCACAGGCCGTCCGGATCAGGCTGGAAGCAGTTGAAACACAAGCTTTAGTCTGCTTTACAGTGGCTGAAGCTTGTTTTTTGCTTGATGCCAGCATCACCCTTATCTGTGCACATTCCCACACATGAAACTGAAACGTTTTTATGGTCATGCCTGCATAAAACCTGCTGTGATCACACATTTTAATCGAGTGAAGGCTGCTGAGCAAAGTGGATTTACTGGATAAAACTTATTATTTTGAATGTAAAGATATTTCTAAAACAATTCTATGATTTTGTAATTTGATGCTGCTAAGCTGCACTCTGCCTAACGCTCGAGCGTCACCAGGACATCACATGCACGTATGTGAACAGTTTTAGTTTTGGGATATCAAATGTCTTTCCCATGCTCTCTCCAAGATATCCGGGAAGGATTTCTCTTCACTCACACTGTGTCCTGACACACGCACCTTCTTTGCTTACCCAGTAAAGACTCCTAGAGAGGGCCCAGATAAATAGAAATGATCTGTTTCTGTTTTTGGGCTTGTTTTTAGCTCCAACTACAAAGTGAAACACTTGCTGCACGCAGATAAATAAAACTTAATACTTAAATCTGCTACTGTCAGCTTTATTCATCCATGTGGTTGAATTTAATTCACCTTGATGAGTATCAAGGTTATGATTTTGCATTACAAAGCTGTAGTTCTGCCTTGCTATTATTAATGTGAGCATTTCAGCTAAAAATGTTCTCTGACATTAATGTTTTGGTCTAAAGCTTTTATGAGCTGTTTTCAACTGCAGCTGATGTTTCTATGACAGAACAAAAAAATTCATCTAAATTTTCATCATAAATGAATAAAAATGTCATTATCTGTAAGTGCATCCATCCTTTTCCTGCACCCACTTCTTCCAGTTCAGGGTTGACAGGATAAAGTTATTTAAAGCAAAATTAGCTCTGTCACCATGAACTGAATATTTTCACTCAGCTGCTATGAAGCTATATTTGTGTTTTTATTAAATACTTTGTTTTGTTGGAAAAAATGGAATTACAAAAAGTCTGATAGAAAATTTGTTTTAAAAAAATCTGTGTTTATTGCTTTTTTAAATGGCCTAGTGTTATTTAAGCTTTTGGTATATGCATTTAAAATTGGCTGAAATCAGTGAAACTTTGATTTGACTATTTTTCTCCCAACTAATAAGTTTACATATTTTATAGACTTTATCTGAATTTAATACATTTTCCTGGAAACGTAACTGTGATGTAATGACTCTCACAAACAAACCTGAGCTCATTGTGGCCAGTGTTTGCTGTTAAAGAGATAACGCAGCCATGAGAAGCCCTCTCTGTTGCCTTGTGGTGGTTTTGTACAAAGTAGACACTTTTCACTTCTGAGTGTTGTTTTTCAGAGCTTTCATGCCGCGTTCAAGTACCTGGGAGACATTAGGACAAAGTAATCCTGAAACATATTTTTACATTGTAGTCGTTGTGATTGCGTTTTGTGTTCTGCTGGTTGGTTAAACTATCCGCTATTTGCTGATTTGTCACTTTTTTATTTTATTGAGGCTTAACTCAACCTTTCTAAATGGCAGTAGCCTACACTTAATGACTATAGGCTACTGCTACTCCTAAAATATAGACTTACCCACCTATTTTACTTGTGTTTAATTGTATAATTATTTACGTGTTGCGTTTGAACATTACGCTGCTTTTCATTCGTACCTATTATTATGTCATTTAAGAAGCTGCACATAAAAGAATTGTTTGATCATGTTAATTTTCCGATAACACCTAAATGCAACATTTGGCACGCTCTATTCAGGCAAAACGAGGGAAGAAAATCGAACCAACCGCGGACAGAAACTAGCGAAGGCGTGGCGGTCCGTCTGGGAATATGAACACCATGAGCCTCATAACTGTTAGTTGGAGCTGGCGTGAACTGGGGACCGTAAACATTCAGGCTTAGCTAACTTCCACTGTCCCTGCTGAGCAACTGGTAACAGATGATAAACTTTATCTTCTCTCGCGCAGCTGCGCGAACTTGTCTTCATTCTTGACAGCTCTTCTCTCATCTTCTTTTGTCAGCGTTTCAGATATCGTCTTTGTTTGGGGGAAAACGGGGTGAGCGTGACACAAACAACATGTCTCATCAAGCAATGAACGGGGTGTCGTGTCGGGGCAAGGTGTTGACCGTCGACAGCATGAACCCCAACGTGAAGCGGGTCGAGTACGCGGTCCGCGGCCCCATTGTCCAGCGAGCGGTGCAGATAGAGAAGGAGCTGAGAGAGGTAAGGTACCCCAACGTTTCTAGCGCGAGACCTCACTAACGGTTAGTAACGTTAACGAGCAAAAGGGGGAAACGTGTGTAAAATACGTTATATTGACAGTTAATGTAAGAGCGTTAATGATGTGGCATCCAGAGGGGTTAAGGAGACTTGGTGTTTTAGTTTTTCATACGTGAAGAAAGTCTGCCCAAATTCTATAATTTTTTTTTTAAATCAAACACTTTTAGCGGGTTTTTCACACCACTTGTTTAAAGTTGACAAAAACAAAAGCAGACTCCCCATTTGCTTCGTCCTCAAGCTATAATTGAAAAGAAGAAGTCAAAAAGTGAAAGCTTGTGGTCTTCATAAATCAGATGAGGGAATCAGATTGGAGGCAGGACAAGGAAAGCAGTTCAGCTTTTCAAGACCTTCATTGTCCACCAGTAGGAGCCTGTCATGTTCTTCTCACATTACATTAAATAGGTAATAATGATCTACTGTTCTAGTACAGAGGAAGGGTAAGCCGGTCAAACAGGGTGTCTTTTAAAAGCTAAAACCACTCCTGAAGACATGCAAGGAGCTAGAGAGGACAGCTTTAGTCGGCTTTATCTAAATTTCACTCTTCTTTTCAGCCTAAGGTGGCATCGGGACTCAAAAGATGTGTATATTGTGAAGTTATTACATAAGATAAGAGGGGACATTCTCTCTCTTTTGTCTCTTTGGTTTTGCTAAGTGAGCGGATAGAGTTCACTGGACTGAGCTGCAGCTGTGAAGGCCCGGCGGGCTGAGTGGCCTCCTTTCAGTAGAAGGAGCTTCACCAAATGCAGACCTGATGAAAGGGCTCCTCTTCTTTTTATTGCCTACTTAAAAAAGGGAAAAACTAGAAGCGTTGTTTGCTGCTGCAACGTTGCAGAGCTGTTGAGAAAACAGAGGTTCGTGTAAGTGAAGCAAATTTCAGTTTCCTGATGGGTCACTGGTTTGTTTAACAGCAGTCTGCGGGTGTGCTTCCTGACAGATCCGTGACTGGAACACTTTACTGGTGGCTCAGCAGATTTTATTTGTGTGTGTTGGTGTGTATTTGTGCATGCACGCGTCAGTGTGGTGATGACTTCTGACTTTGACACTGCAGCAGCCATCTTCTCTTAAGATGGACTTAAGTTTCATCTCAAAGTTTCATTTCAGTATTTATTTAGATGAAATGTATGCACAAATTAGCTATGATTTGCACCTGTGAAACCTCAAATGTTCCAGTTTCAGTGTGACTGAACAGAGCTATTATGAAGACATTGTCATGTGATGATGGGAATTCAGGCCAGACTGGTGACCTACAGCGTGTCTTGTCCTGGTGTGCTGGTCTGGCCTCGGTAATCAGTGCCTGGTACTCACTGATCAGGAGAATGCAGTGCTGTGCTGGGGATCTAACTGGCTTGGAGAACAACCAGCCTCTTTGTTAACCAAGTGCAAGGAAAGGATAAAGACTGAAAAAGGAAACGGGCATCCGGTTACATACATTTCAAACAAACCACAAGAGCTCTGCAGAGTCAGCTCTCAGACAGGTTTGGTGTTGACAGTAGGCGAAGATTAAAAACTGGATCGAGGGAATAGTAATATATGGTTTATTCCTCTCCTTTTGATTCTGTGGGGAAATGTTATTCATGTTGAAAGCATAAATGTAAATATACTTGACTAAAAGTAGAGCTTTCTGCGGCTTTAAGTAAAATGAAGCTGTCATTTGATAACCTCAACGACACGCCGGCACACACCTACATCTGCAAACACCAGAGGAAGGTTTCAGCTAAGGCTGCAGCTGCATCTGTTTTTTTCTTGTGTTTTTCTTTGCATTTATTCAGTCTGAACCTCTAAGTTTAATGCAGAATAAATGCAACTGTTGTGTTTATGTTCTTTTTTATTTATTTGATTTTTATTCTTGCTTGATTTGCAAATATTTATTTTTCTTCCTATGCTTGGCGTACATTACACTAGAAATGCATGTGTTTAAGTCTAATATGATGCATTTTGTTTGAGTACAGCTGTTTCATATGAGTTTGAATGAGGTAAAACGTTGGATTAAATGACCAGAAAGTTATTTTTTATATAACACAGATTCCTGTACTGTTTAGATTTATGTAGGTCAGGTTTCTGATGCTTAAAATATAAATTTGTTGTAATTACATGATGATACATTTTTCTAATCCTAGTCCTTACTCAGCGTTAGACCCTCTGCTGTTGATGACGTCATATGAAGAATAGCAACAGGTGCTGCGTGTTGGGCTCCACAAACAGACCACACAGACACCAAACCAGGCTTTATGTGATCCGGTTAGGTTAAAGAAACGACTCGGACAGAAACGCTTCATGTAAGGAAAATGAGCTGTGAGTGGGCATAAGAAGAAAAGGTAAAGCAGCGGAGAAGTAATGAGGCAACAAGTGTGTGGACAAAATAAATACAAGCAGGTCTAAGTTTTATTTACAGGCTTGTGCATTAAAAGGAAATAACCTAAATAAGTAATGACGTACCTTTTGTTAGTTTAAAGAACAAAGATCTGCGGAGGATTTTTTTTTAGTTGTAAAGTCCTAAAGTTGTCTTGTTGACTGGTGTCTTCCTCAGGCTCAGTCACTGTCAATGTGTCCAGACACGTCTTTTTGCTGCTCTGTTTCTCATTTCACCAGTTATTACACCTTTTCTCTTTCCTATTTTCCTACTTGTCTTGTCAAACACTTTTTTCTAATTGTTCGTCTTCATTGTTGCAGGGAGTCAAGAAGCCGTTCACAGAAGTCATCAAGGCAAACATAGGCGATGCCCATGCCATGGGTCAGAGACCAATCACTTTTTTCCGACAGGTTTGCACAACTTCGAGTTTCCTTAAATATGTTGCAATTTTTTAAATATTTCAATGCTATATTGCTACTTTTTGTGATCACTGTGCTTACTGCTGCATAGCAGCTCTGCAAGATCAATTATTATTGAGACGTGTGTGAGCGTGTTTATGCATGAACCAAACATGAAGCGATAAAAAAAAAAACATCTTGTCCTAACAAGTGTTCTAACTTTGCATACCAAAGGCTGCATAAGAACATAGTTTTCTACTTTATATAAGTTTAAACATATTTAGTATAATATTTTTACTTTCATCAGAAGTGTGTACTGAATGTGTTACAGTGTCTGGTAATGGGAAATCCACTTCTCTCTCCTCCATCAGGTTTTAGCTTTGTGTTCTTATCCTGAACTTCTGGAGGACAACAAGTTTCCTGAGGATGCTAAGAAGAGAGCACGACGCATTCTTGATGCCTGTGGAGGCCACAGTATAGGTCAGACAACTCCCCGTATGTCCTCCAACCACAGTCGCATATCGCCTTCTCCCAGTGTGGGATTGTGGTTGGACGTCACTACCCTCCAATGCTGTTTGCATCCTCCTTAATAATTAATCTGGGCAGTTCAAGCCTGTGTCTGCATCCAGTTTAAAAAGTACCAGCTGATCGATATGGGACGTGCCGTCTGAATCAAAGGTCGCTCTGCTGTGTTGAAGGTGCTTACAGTGCCAGCCAGGGGATCGAGTGTGTCCGCCAGGACGTGGCATGCTACATAGAGAAGCGAGACGGTGGCATCCCCTCTAACCCCGACAACATCTACCTCTCCACTGGGGCCAGTGATGCTATTGTGGTATTTAAATACACATTTATTATCTCCTGTCCAGAAAACTTGGGAAATAGCCTGAAGTTTCTCAGATTTTTCTCCTGAATTGCTTTGGTGCTTCTAAACCTGCATATTTCATAGAATTTGACCTGTTATTTAACTTTTGTTAATCATATACTCAGTTGTACTTTGCACATCTGTAACTTTACTTTACCGTGGACCTTTGTTACCATCACTTGCAGCTGAATCCAGCTTCTGGATAACCTTAAGTTACACTGCTTTGCTGCAGTAAAACATCCTGCTCCTGTTAAACTGTACCATGTTTGGCACAGAGGGTTTACCTCTAACTTAAAACCATGACATCATTGTACATCTGGTCCACATGCATGGAAATGAATTACATTGTCAGCATTAAAGCTACCTCTTTTTCTTTTTCCACCTCTTCCTGTCCCAGACCATACTGAAGTTGCTGGTATGCGGCGAGGGGCAAGACCGAACAGGAGTCATGATCTCCATCCCTCAGTACCCTCTGTACTCGGCGGCGCTGGCAGAACTGGGCGCCGTTCAGATCAGCTACTACCTGGACGAAGAGAAGTGTTGGAGTCTGGATGTGGCGGAGCTCAAGAGAGCCCTGAACGCAGCGAGGCAGCACTGCAAGCCTCGCGTCCTCTGCATCATCAACCCTGGAAACCCCACAGGTGCGTCTGCTGGTGCAAGCTGCGTTATTTTGTTGCTTTTTATTACAAAGCTCGATTACATCACACTCTTTGTGATAGGTCAGGTCCAAAGCAGGCAGTGCATTGAGGATGTGATCCGATTTGCTAAAGAAGAGCATCTCTTCCTCATGGCAGATGAAGTAAGTCAGGACACAACATCCTCCTACTACACAATTACTCAAATATAAAAATAAATTCAGACACGTAACTTATTTTTTAACATGTCCCATTTATGCACGTGCACACTCAGGTGTACAGTGAGGGATTAGCTGACCGTACGCTCACTGTACAACAGTTTCAATATGTGCATTTAAAAAGTTTTTAATAAGTCTGTTGTCTCCTTGCTGTAGGTCTACCAGGATAACGTGTATGCACAAGGTTCCCAGTTTCACTCCTTTAAGAAGGTGTTGTTTGAGATGGGACCAGAGTATTCCAGCACTGTGGAGATGGCCTCCTTCCACTCCACCTCTAAGTGCTACATGGGAGAGTGAGTGGCTACACACCAGCTTGCACAACTTAAAAAAAAAAAGAAGAAGCTAGCATGTGTTTTTAACATCTAAAAATGACTTAAATATTAGAAATGCATCGTCGACCGTTTGAAATGATAAGATTTTGATGATCTGTCATGTTAGGTCGTCTCTCTTGATAAGTACGCAGTGAAACACACCTGCAGTTGGTCAGAAGGATTATATATAATACATTGTTTTGCATCACCTGCTGCAGAGCTTTCCTCTCATTGCTTTTATCAGGTGTGGATTACGTGGAGGCTACATGGAAGTGCTGAATATGGACCCTGCAGTGAAGGCCCAACTCACCAAACTGGTGTCAGTGCGTCTTTGCCCTCCTGTCCCCGGTCAGGCTCTCTTGGACCTGGTGGTGAACCCTCCACAGCCTGATGAGCCTTCCTACACCACATTTCTGAAGGTTTGAGAACTACAACACTTACAAGCGTGTATGCTAACAAATTATTCTTATGTAAACACTCAAACACATAATCTGTGCAAACAAAGTCTGCACAGAGTGTGCTAAAGTCCTCACTACTCATGAATAATCAGCTTTCTCATTACAGCTCAAAGTATAGAATTCAGTGCTTCTTTGTTCCACAAAGACTTAAGCTTTAGAAATGAGATCATATAAGTTATATAATTCATGGTGTTGTAATGTTGGTTGCTTGTGTTCACTAGACCCAGACAGAGGAAGCCATTAACTTAATGATCATTATTGTGTTCAGTTTCAGGCTGTTAATAGATTTGTGTTTGCATGGAAGAAAAAGCATCTTTCAGCAGTATGCTCATTTATAATGCAAAAACACACCTACACTTATTTCACTACCAGGAGAATGCAGTTTCTAATCATAGCAAAAAGAAGCTGGAATAATCCTGCAGCATTTATTAGCATCTTACTTTGTGTTTAATGAAAGCCTGATGTCATCTGCTGAGGATTTATACAAACAAAATGAGGAGCTCTGCACATATTACAGGCGTTTAGTGGCCACTGAGGTGGATCAGTGGGTGGGCAATGCCTCCCATTTACCACAAGGGGGCAACGTGGCGCTAGAGTCTGTGCCTCATGGAAGCCATCTTTGTCTTTTGATTAAAATAATTTTTTTTCCTCACCTTTTCCATTATATGATCAGTATCCATATTTAAATTACAAGAAACCATGGTGAAAATATGAAATATTTCCAATATAACAAGTTTTAGTGTTGCAGTTGACATGGAAAGATGCTTCAAATGAGCAAAAATTGAATTGGGTTTTAGAATTCAGTGAATCTGTGTTGGGACCAGATTTGAGCACACATCCATACTTTGCAGGAGCGGACTGCTGTTTTAGCAGCTTTGGCAGAAAAGGCCAGACTAACAGAGGAGATCTTCAACACAGTACCTGGTATCACCTGTAACCCAGTCCAGGGGGCCATGTACACCTTCCCCCGCATCAATCTAACTCAGAACGCCATCAATAAGGCCAAGGTTTGTTCTCCACACATCCCACATGCTTTAAATGTAGTCATCTGTGGTAAGCATGCACATGTGTCTGCAGGAGGAAGGTGTGGTTCCAGACATGTTCTACTGCATGAGACTGCTGGAGGAGGAGGGCATCTGTTTGGTACCAGGAAGTGGCTTTGGCCAGAAAGATGGAACTTTCCACTTCAGGTTGAATAACCTCTAAATATGTGCGGTCACTGCATGAATGTATTGCCTCTAGTTTCAACTACATCTCCCCGTTTCCAGGATGACCATCTTGCCTCCAGTTGAGAAGCTGAAGCTAGTGCTACAGAAGATCCGGGACTTTCACCTGCGCTTCACAAAAGAGTTTTCCTAATGATCCTCTACCAACTCAAAACACATTCAGTGCCAGTTTTGAGGTTTCTTTGTGTGAATGAGGAAGCAGCTCCCACCTGTTTACCTCAAGAACATCTTCACACAAGTACAGATTTTAAAAGCTCTTTTAGATTGAAGAAACTGCAATGTTTGTTTGTCAATTATGTTTGATGTACATTCTGTAAGTAACTTAGTTTTAATCACACATGGGTTAAAAAAAAAACAACCTGGTAATGTTAGATCTTATTGGCACAGATGCAGTTTCCTGCCATGATTTTCATTGCTGGCCCAGACACTCTGATAATGAGTTAAATGGCCTGAACAGGATGCAGGTACCGTCTTAATTTAAAGCCAGATTGTATAAATTTTTAATGCTAATTTTTAAAATGCTCTTGCATGTGATTTTTCTCTGAACTCTTTTTAAATAAAAACTTGTAAACAAAGTACAAGGTTATTTTCTTTTGTTAAATCAGAAACAGTTACTTCCAAGTGCGAGCACATTTAAATAACTTTTAAAGTTTTATTTAAAAATGGTCAGCAGTGCTTACATGCTTGTGAAAACAAAGCAGAATCTCTTGGAATGAACAGAAACTAAAATGATGATTAGAGGTTTTAATCATCACAGCAACTCAGTAACACCATTTTTAATCCCCTGCATTCCCTTTACCTCCCCAAAGGCATCAGCATCCTCCCAGATGCCGCCTCAGCACGAGTCCTTAGATACCAAAAGTCTCACAGTTCGTCCCTCTGCTGGAGCTTTGTGGCGTGCTTTTCCAAGAATTTGCTGAGCCCCTCTACTGTTCTGTCACCACCTTCTAGTTTCACTGGACTCTGCTTGCTGTTACTTGGGGCAAAGTATATTGTGGGGAAGCCTTCCACTTTGTAGTTGTCGTTTGGTACATCGTTTGCAGTGGCATCCATCTTAGCAATCACCAGGTTCTTCTCACCTTTGTACTTTTTCCCCAAAGCCAAATAATTGGGCTCCAGTTTCTTACAATGGCCGCACCAAGGAGCATAAAACTCAATCAGGACATCCTTCTGGGTGTCCATGACAATTTCATCAAAGGTCTTTCCAACCACCACCTTAACTGGTCCTTTGTTGCTCTTTGGTACTGGCTGGGACTTGATGATTGGCTCCAGTTTTCCTGCAAATTAAATAAAAGTTACTTATTTTAGTCTGAACAGTTAAAATTTTAATTTTTTTTTGTTACATTTATTAATAATAATAAGGTTGATAACTGACCTTTCTTAAAAGCAATGACAAAGTCTCTGAGAACCTCTGTGTCAAACTCCTCTGGCTCCATGGGAAACTTTTTGCCTCCATCCGCCATTATTCCAACGTTCACTTCCTCTCCGCTTTCACTGAGGCCAAGACTCTTCAGCTCCTCTGCATAATCCTCCTCATCAGCGATGGCGAACGTGTACTCTGGGAAGTCTTTGGCCACCTCGAGCACCTTAGACCTCCAGAACTGTGTTGCTAAACAAACCAACCATTTCATTAATAAACTGGTTTAATTTATTTTAGCCCCAGATGCTGATACATCAATACGCTTCACAACCTTTCACACATCAAACGGAGCGTACCTTTCCTATAGTCGAAGCTGAAGTCTACTCCATAATACACAACCACTAATGGTCTCTTGCTGTAGCGTTTAGCATCGTTGCTTGGCTTTCGGTGTCCCACCAGTGGAATTGAATGCTTCTTCAAAAACTCCTGCACTTCTGCCACAGTAGTGGATTCCTGCAAGATTAAACAAGAAATAAGCTTTTAGAGGCTTAATTGTAGAAGCAGAGTATTACTTGTTGACAAGTGCATGCATTTACATTTTTTAGTATAGTTTAAAAAGAAAAAAAAACTAGAAATAAAGCATAATCTGAAGCCATTTTTACAAAAAAAAAAGGTGGAAACTGGAAAAACAATCATCACCTTGACCGTTAGTGTGTAAGACGCTGGTTCATGCTTTGAGCGGAACTTATCAGGGTGGACGACAACAACCTGACCAGGAGAGGCTTTTAAGGATTTTGCCACCTCGGAGTTAAAGGTGTGCCGGAAGGAGAAGTCCTCTCTTAGTGCATTACCTGTCAGACAAAATGCACATCTGTCTCACTACATTTCAAGCACAAGATTCAGTAAAACAATAAAAAGCTTGAGGGAAAAACTTACAGGCCTCGTTGTAGATCTCATAGGCTGCATCTTGTTCATTAGAGAAAACACCCACGATAACTGCATCATCACCATCCTTAATGAACTCCTGCACCTGTTTTACTGCCTGGACCTGCTTGGAAGGAGGGCCAGCCTGCTCACCCATGTAGTCCACAATGCCTTGGGAAAAGAAGATAATTTGTGATGAGGAAGCAACACAGGGTTCGAAACAACAGCTAGGATAGAGACCACATAGCCAGCGACCTACCATACTTCTCTCTGGGTCCGTTGTAGTCAAACACCTTTCCCTTTCTAAAGATTTTTAAAGTGGGGTAACCGGAGACCTCAAAACGTGAGGCGAGCTCTGCTTCCACTGTAGCATCCACTTTGGCCAGAGGGATGGGAGGAGAGCGCTGGCTCAACTCTTTGGCTGCTTTCTCATATTCTGGAGCCAGACTCTTACAGTGTCCACACCTGCAGGTCAGTTATACAGGGAGAAGAAAAGAAAACTGCTCATCAGGTTCTTTATTTTACCAGCATTCATCTTAAAAGGCTTTTTTTTTTTATATAAAAACAGACTAACCATGGAGCATAAAACTCCACCAAGATGATGTCTGCGTTATTCACAGTGTCATCAAAGTTGTCCTTTGTCAGCACCAGCGTCGCCTCCGGAGGCGGCTTCCAGTCTGGTTGTGAAACCTCTTGAACTCGCTCCACAATTGCTGCAATACGCAGATTTATTTATTTATTTTTTTTACAAAGCCATCTTATTACATCATGTTAAAATATGTTCACATTTCAACTGAATCGGTACCTTTCTCCGTTCTGTCTCCGTCATAATCCACAGGTTGGCCGTTTTTCAGAATCTTGATTGTGGGATATCCCGACACGTCGAACCTGCTCGCCACTTGACTGGCTACCGTTGCATCAACTTTGGCCACAGGAATGGGAGGGTCATTTTCCTTGAGAGTCTGGGCTATTTTCTCATACTCTGGAGCAAATTGCTTGCAATGTCCGCACCTAACAAAATAATTAAATGAAAATTAAGTATACTAATGTGTTTTCCAGCATGTGAAATCACTAGACAAGCTTATTAATAAATGACCTGCACTGTACAATTTAATTTTATTGTTTTCAAATAAATAGATTGCAAACCTACCATGGAGCATAAAACTCAACTAGAACAGTGTCTTTGTCTGCTATGAAGATGTCAAAGTTTTTGTCCGTGAGAACAAGCACCCCATTTTCTTCCTTCACCTCAGTGTCATCCTCCTCCTCTTCCTCATCATCATCATCCTCCTCATCATCACTGTCATCACCAGCCTCCTCCTTGTCTTCTTCAGCATCTTTACACCAAAACAAGAGAATTAAGTTGGCCTCTTGCATTGTAACCCATATTTAACAATTAAGGACATAACATGCTGAAGATAGCAACATACATGTATGAGATTAAATCACAGATAAGAGATATTAAAAAGTAACTTTGGGATTGCTTTAACTTAGTTAAAACACAAGAGGTAGATTTAAGTGTTGCTTTTTAAAGCCATATTGACATTCAATTACCCTGCTAGCTAGCAAGCTAATTTAAGTAGACGCAGTAACTTAGCTAGCTAGTTTGACAACCAATGTTTTGCAGCAACATTACCAGCACCAACCGCACCATTGCTTTATCTGAATAAATAAGTCATTTAGTAATCACGTAACACTTACCATCTTCGCATCTACAGACAGTCGCAAAATGTGCGACGCCAAGCAGCACAATTAGCAGCAAAGCAACCTTCTTCATTGTCCACAGATGGTGCAGCGCAGCTTCAGCAACGTGCAGCCCCAAAGTAGCAAGTTAATTACCTTAGCTAACAACGCTGATGAATATCATCAAAATCGTGTCAGACCCGCAGCTCGGATCAATACTGATTTGTGTCGTTGCAATCCCTCAGCTTGAAATTTCACACAAACTTCTGAGACCACACGCGCACGCCGCCTCCTCCGTCGGGAACTTCTCTGACTTGCCACGTTTTGATTGGATAACAGAAATGGATGCGAACCAATCAAAAGTCGCCACTCAATTCCTCATGCTGAAACGTAGAATGGTCTCATTGGATGCTTGTGTTTGTTGTTTTGCTTTTGGATCGCGGATTGAACAGTTTGGACTCTATCACCAGTGTTTCTGCGACTGAACAGGTTAAAGAAGTTATAAAGAAGGCTAGTTTGAGGCAGGTTTTTATTCAGCTCAATTTATGTATCACATTGATTATGTATCACATTGAGGCTGAAATAATCAAATGTTACAACATTAGACTCTGCATAATATTTAACTTTTTTAAATCTTATGAAAACTATGTAGGCTATTAACTCCAGCCTATTATCCACATAATATTCCGCTAAGAAATACAATACAGTACAAGTTTTAAGTTATAGTTGCAGACAAAACTTCAAGTCATGTTGATTAAATGTGGATTGATTCCTCCTCGCTTTCAGTCATCTTATGGACGAGAACCTCCACCACCACTTCATGAGCTTTACTCAGCCTGACAGTCCCATTTGTTTTGGTAAACAGCTCAGCTTTCTTCCCACAAACATTTTCAGGCCAAAGCCTTTTGAGAGATGGTAACTCTGGGCAGGCCAGGCTGTCTTTAATCTCTAATTTATCATCAGCTGCCTCACAAATACCTGTGCAGTTATGAACCATCTGGCCTCTTTCGTACAGAGCTTTTTGGTTGTCCTTTTTAAACTGGGACCTGATGATAAAGTTTAAAAAAAGAAAATATTAGTCACTTTTATTATTAGATTAAGATCTACTTAAAATATAATACTTTTTATTTAGATATCTTTACCCAAACAGGCAAGATCCAGGCGGGGTCTGTCCTTTATCTGATTCATGTGTGGGTTGATTCCCTGTCTGTGATCTCCTGAAGTCCTATCAGAGTCATACATTCATTCATTGATGCAATGTTATACATTGTTGTGCTTGGTAAAATACAACATGCTACCTCCGTGTTCATGTTGGAGGACTCTGGTGTGGAGGAGAAAGCAGGACTGTCCTCTCTGTGGTGGTGGGTTTGGGGGGGCAGAGTATGATGCAGGCTGTTGGAGAAGGCGTTGAGTCTAAACAAAAGTTCATCTACCAAGCTTTCAAACTCCTCAAGAAAATATATCTGAAAAACACAAAGGTGCAAGCAAATGATCACAGCATCATTGGTTTACAATTTCATGTGACAGCAGCTGGTAACAGTGATATTACATTCATCAAAGTTTAGTCATGAGCATGTTCTCAGCAGATGGCTGCTAGTGCAGAAACATGAACAAATCTCTAAAGTATCATTTTTATCACCCTGTTGAGCAAAACCATGAAAGACAGGGAGCCTCCTGCCACTTTCAATCTTGGTTTGTATATAATTGGCTCTTTTTTAAAGACTCATATTAATGCAATGTCTTTATCAACTTCTTTATCAACGTCTTTATCAACTTGTATAATGATATTAATCCAGGAACACAGCAGTTATCTTGAATGCAAAAGCATATTTTTGTGGCTACTAAAGCTATGGAAATTGTTTTATGGCAGGAACTGCTGCAGCAGTACTGACTGGAACAACATGCTTGTTGACTGGTTGAGTGAGAGGTGATGAAAAACAGCTATATGATGTAAATGTGTTGTGGTTTAAATACTTTATATGGTGTTTACTCCATTACAGCTGTGGCCTTTCTGAGGTTTCATTCTCTAAAATGATCTGAGTAGCTGGATTATTCCTTGACTCTCCAAACCAAGAGCACTCTGACTACTGTCCTAAAAGAAAATGAATGAATTAATATAAAAAGAAGGAAAAATTTAAAGAAAAGAATCTTTAAAAAAATGACATTTATAAACTTAAACAGTCTTGGTTTAATTGTTCTCACCCTTTCTTCGCCATGGTAGTCAGTTCCTGTTTGTCTATGCTGCTCTGTGAACTCAGAGACCTTCTGTCCGATGTAGCCCAACAAATCTGACATGGTGAAGACATTCCTCCTGGTCAGAGATCTTTTGGTCATTTTGACTAATGAAAACATCACACCAATCATCTATAAGACAAACAGTAAGTGCACAATGACAATCTTAAGTATCAAAGGTTTCTCAAAGAAAACAATAAAGGTATATATTTAATATGCACCGTTGCTTTCCACAGTATAATGGAGGACAGATAGAGAACTCCCCAGTACGAAAAATTAGGGGCTGAGTGAAAGAGCCCTCTGGCAGCTTGGAGACCCATGTGGTGACAAAGCAGCATCTGAAGGGAGCGTGGAATCAAACTGAAAGCCCAGGAGCTTTGTCCATACAATAAACAGGACAGTGACCCCAGGAGAATCAGACCTGTAATCTAACAGAAGAAAGGGAGTCAAGTTTCCAGCGTCTGTCTGAGTAGTGAGTGCATTAAAGTTTATTTAAAAAGAGATTTTTTCTAACATGCTATATAATTAGTTTACCATTGGCAATAAAATATTGGTGAGAGAGTGTGCAAAGGCAGTAGGATAGATAGCTACTGCCCTGTTCACCCTGAGCACAGCCATAATCCTCATGGAGAGAAGGAAAAGTATCAAACCTTGCAGGCTTCGAATTACCTGCAGAGATAAAAGACATTTCCAAAATAAATCCTAATTCAGATCTGGTTCTTAAAGGAGATATATCATGCCTATACTTCCTTCATTTTTAAATGTAAATCATTTATTTATTGTCTGTATAAAGTACAACTGCAATACTCTGAATTCCTGCTTATTCTCGCTCCACACACACACACCACATAACCCTGTTCTAAGGTGCGTTTTCAGAGCGACTCGTTTTGGTGCGGTCCCTTTAAATGTTAGGCCCCGCCCCCCCTCTAGGTCACAGGAAGTTCAATTCTACTCTGTTCTGCCATGTTTGTAGCTTGATAGCAGCGATATGCTAATCTCCTGGGAGAGAAACCTTTTATTGATAAGTTTACTATAAATGTCAAGGTATCAGATACACAAATTTGATTCCCTGGAAGTCCACGACCTTATTTGGCAGACCCACAGTAAATATTGTGATGTAATAGATAAAACAAAAGCGCACAAAAACATGTATTGAAGGGCTAAAAATGTAGATTTTGCAATATATGTCCCCTTTAAATGTCTAACGGATCTTGTATAAAGTTAGTAACAATATTTTTATTTGTTAATGATACTTTAATAAGTTGCTTCTTGTTTAACACTAGACTTTTGAAAGGAAGAACAGGTATGTTAATAAGCTTTTAGGAGTAGGCAGTTCCTTTGCACTGCCTGTTTCTTCCTGTCTCACTTGTCCAGACGTTGCCAGGAAGCTAACGTCAACATGTCCCCTGTTGTGTCTCTGCAGCAGCTCCTCAACTTCCACGTTCAAGATGGAGTGATTGATGGAACAGACATAATACACAAGCGTTGTTATCAGAAGACTGGCCTGAAAAAGACACACAGTAAGAAAATGAGACACTTTTTCTGCTCCTTTGGGAAATAACCAGGTACAGCCAGGTTTATACTCTGCTTCAGCCTTCAGATATTTTGCCATCGTGCTCAACATTACAGGATGTTAGTTTAACTTTGACAGGTTACTTCACCCTTTCAGACAGGTCATCGTGATCTGTTAGCATTGGTTGGTGGCCGATGGTGAGCCTGGTTTTTGCTCTAGCATACTTACTTCCAACAAGGTGCAGGGTTTCCTCCAGGATCCCAGCAGCCCTTGGTGTACAACAGAGGATATTTGTTTGCAAAGTAGTAGCAGATCCATTAGGATGAAGAAATGCTGGTGACAAAAAAGAAGGAAAAGGTTAAAAAATATAGAGAAACATAGGGGGAAAGACTAATTTAAGGCTAATTTCCAATCATTAAATCATTTATTATTCTGATTTTAATATTTTAGATAAAATGAAGCATTCACCTGGCAGAACATAAGGACATAATCCCACCCAGCAGGTGAATGATACACCCTCACTGACTGGACTTTGGCAGAGGGCAGCAGCACCCCGCTGGGCCTCTGCTCAGTAAGCAGGGTCACGCTGGTGAACAAGTCTGGTGCAGAGCTGTACAGGGTGAACTGAACTCTCAGGGCCACCGTCTGTCTGTCCAGCCAAGCGCTTAGTTGCAGGCGCTTCAGTTGCAAAGCAGCGTCGTGTCTACAGAATAGCAACATATCACACAAGTATTTCAGGTGTTTGTGACCAGAAAGCTAAAATAAAAATAAAATTTCACTGCATTCCTCACCTTGTGCGTCCCAAGCTAACCGTAGTAACTGCTTCTGAATAGAAACCACTGAAACTGTATGTCCTTGGATGTGTTACCATGGGAACCTGTGAAATGTGATGTTTGAATGTAAGTGACTTAAACTGCAATTACAAAAAAAAGAAACAATTTAGAGTATCAGCCAAAAGTTTGGACACATTTTCTTATTAAATGCAATGGGATCAAGCGTACACTCTAATATTTATGTGTCTGACCTGCTTTAAAATGACTTAATAGGATGCAGGTATGAATAGAGGGTGTGTTACAAGGGTAGGGGTACCTAATTCAGTCCATCTGTAATCCATGTATCTTTGCTTCAACACAGCTGACTCAAATTAATGAGTCATCTTCCAGACCTGATAGGTGTTTAGATCCATTTAATTAGATTAAGTGGAACTGTGCATCTCTGCACTAAGGCATGTATACATGCATCAGGCTTAGTTTACCTTATCCAACAGTATGCGCTTGTTTTTTAACTTGTATCATCTTTGCAAATAGCACCCTCTACTGGTGAGTTTAGTGTAAAAACAAAATATAAGTAAGTTTTTTCTTGACAAATTCAAAAATATGTCAAATATTTTGATAATATGTCAAATAAACAAACACTGACTTGCTCTATTTATGACATCTTGATGCGTTATATTAACGTACATCCAAACTACAGGTGTTGTTTATTTCATAATATTTGTCTTTTTTTGTTATATGCTAATTACTTGTTCATACTTTACTTTACATACACATATGTCATTTATGTTCGCTATGTATGTCAAGTCAAATCCCTAGTAATGAAAATTACCTGGCAATAAATCTGATTCTGATTCTGAAATATCTTATAGATTTGATTAATAAACTGAAAAAAGAGCTTTATTTTTGTGAACAGTGTATATAAATTAGTCAAAAAGAAAATCCACATTCTTTCTTTCTCCATCACCTCTAACGATTATAATTATTATGACTATAATTATAATTTAAATTTATTCAACTTTTCTTCCCTACCTGGCTCTTGAAAGTGTCAGATGTCTCGGTTTTCTGCACGATTGTTTCTCCGATTACAACATGCACCTGTTTGGCAACATAAAAGTGTTAAAATGAGGAGAAAAAAAAATGTAATAAAGAATAAAATCTTGAGAGTGATCAGAGGTAACTTTTACCTACCTGCTTAAATTATATAAAACCTTGTTGCTTTACATAGTTTACCTTAGTTTTTACTGACGTATTCTGGTACAACAAATCAAGCAAGCTTGTTTGTGTCCACTCCCACCAGTCCTCATGATTTTTAATGGACATAAAAACATCATCACTGTTCCTGCTGAGAGAGAAATAATACACTTGTATGATGGGATATTAGAAAAGAACAATCCAGCTCATGTGTGCAGGTCTTACCTGGTAAAGTGTCTTTTGACAGCGTTGTTGAGCTGATAATGCTCTTTCAGTGGGGTGTCATAGCTTATACATATCATCAGAAGAAGCATTGACCCGAAGAAACACAAATCTCTGCACGACAAAGAAAAATACACTGAAATAATGTGAAAAACATATGCACTTGTAAATATAACCACAAAGACACACCTGAGCATTTTGCAGATGATAGTCTGTCTCTTTTTCTTCTTTCGGCTTTTCCTCAGTGCTGCTGGAGACGGTGGGCGCACGAGACGCAGGTACCGCGCACGCTGTCGGGCTCTCAGCAGCTGCAAACCAGCAACAACAACTTTCACGTCTGATCATTCTGAATATAGAGAATTAAGTGAGCAGAGTCTGCTCAATACCTCTTTGGTGTAAGAAGAGTCTTTCAGGGGCATCACAGTCGGCTCAACCTGCTCATCTGGCTGATCGGCAGCATTTTGGCTCCACAGTTTTGAAGAAAATACCTCAAAGTCCGGTTTGTTCTTGCACCAACATGAAACAGCCGCTGCCACTGCAAGAATCTGGATAGGAGCATTAAAGAGATCTTAAGATCAATTAAGGAGGAGTTTTTATCTTAAAGGACAACTGTCAAAAGGAAAGTAGTATTTTTTTTTACCACAGCTGGCTGGATGAGGAAGATGCAGGATGTAAGTGAGACAAAGAGAGCATGCACCCAAAGCAGGACCTTGCTTCTGCTAAATCTGATATGTTAAAAACATACTTAGTGATGATGTCATACTGATACACTGTGAATGACAATGATAAAAACTCATCGTTATATCATCGCAAGCCTCCGACCTCAATCCAAGCACTGCAGAAACCAGGAGGCAGCTTATAGACAGCAGCACACACAGCACCCAGGCCACATAGGGACACCACGAGGATGATAGACTGAATCCTCTCCTCTGTAGAACGGTTTGACCTTCATCCATGGTAGCTCTCTGGTTTCCATCCCGTCTCCTGCCCTCAGTTAAAGGTTCAGACTCATTTCTCTGAGGTGTACTGTCACAATTGCTCCATTCAGCATTTTGCAGCACAGACTCATCAATCAGATCTTCCTCCTTCCTCATGACCACATCTGGCTGGATGATAATTTCTTCTGTGTCTTTCTTCTCTAGATCTGCAGTGGACACTGACAGGACGTCTATGTCCTACGATGACAGTCATTAAAAACGCCATGAAAACAATACACATAGGAAGAAAAGGAGATAGAAGAGTATATTGACGTGCAACCTTATATTTCATCCTCACAGTTTCTTGAACCCACTGCTGAGGATCACTCCTTTCCACTTTATTGTCAATTATGGGAAACGTCTCTGCATGGAGATTAGACAGTGAAACAGAGAGAAAAACTAGAGGAGAGCCTTAACAATCCAAAACAAACCCCACCTGCTATATTCTCTTTAGCTAGCCTACCATGTGCGTGTCGGACTCCTGTTAATTTTATCCCCCGTAGTCGAAACAAGAAAGAGATCAGTGTTGCTGCAGGTAACACAGCAGCTACACTTATAAATCCTGATGTTACAGAAGCAGCTGCCAAATAGGCAATGTCAACCCTGAAGGGAAGCTGTAAATACAGGATAAAGAAGTTTAGTATTTCATTCATGTTCTGTAACTTCTTCTTTTTGGTGCACCAAACTGGCAGATTTCTGTTTTATTAACCCACCTGATCATCCATTTGCGAGATAACGATTCCGTTTGCACATGCATACCCAAGCAGCAGTAGCGTGCACACAGCAAGTCTTTGAGTATGTGTGAAGCAGTTTGGGAGGGGGCAGCTGTAGACAGACATCCAGGTGTGCAAATCGGCCATGTAGTCAGACAGCTTGAGAAAAAATATCTGCAAATGCATGTGTGGAAATCCGGGGTCACGTGAAATAAAAGTAGAAAAGAAATCATGTGTGAGGGCTGCACCTTAGAAAAGCTCAATCCATGAGTGCAAACACGCAGCATTCTCTCCACACGGCCATCTTCTTTGTTCACAGCCAGCCAGCACTGACTGGCAAACATCCACGAGCGGAGCTTCACATACCCTCTGTTCACCTGGATGGGACGCAAACGCATCAACCTGATGATGAAGCTGATGAAACTGACAGCACGAGATCAAACACTGAACTGCTTTACCTCAGATACTTCCACGAGTTTGATGTACCAGTCAGAAGAGGGACCCGAGTTGTCATGCCAGATGTGAACCCCCCACAAAGGGCCCAAGCTGTCTGCTGCACTGTAAAAAGAAAAAGAATTTAATAAATGCAATGAAAAAAGTAAAGGATTGATCTGTATCAGAGTTACCGAACATGCATACACTTAGTATGGGAGTGTATGCAGCAGTTTACCTCAGTATAAAGGTTTGCTGAGAGTTCCTCTGGAACAAAGGGCATCCTTGGGCTTCTAGTTGTCTTGTTTGTGAGCTCCCATCTTCCCTGTACAGCGTTATGTACACCTGGTGAAAATGTGCAACTTTTTATAAAGCAGTTTAAATGAGGAAATAAATCCTGATAAAATAAAAGCAAAAATTCAACCACTACAATCCGTATGGCCAAAAATGCTACTTTAAAAAAAGGAAAACTATTCAAATTCAACCATCTGTGTACGTGTTTTCAGGGACACCTGTTAGACTCAGATAAAAACGGCTGTACAAACAGACTGGAACTGTGAGATATGAGCCAGACTGGATTCAATGCTTGGAAATTTACTGGAGGCCTGAGAGCTTGATTCTGCCCAGTATCATACTGGACAGGACGTTTCTGGAGTCCTGGGTTCTGTTGGAACCATTCTACCAGTATGGAAAACACAACGTTGCCTTTATTAACTTGCTGTTTTGTTTCTTGGTATTTTACCTGCTTCTTCCAGCACATTTCATTATATGGCACGAAATAAAAATGCTTATACAGTAAACACATTTTTGTCAGTGTGTATATTTTGTCCTCTTTTTGTTGTCTTTGTCCATACTGCTGTACTGAAAAAGGATGGATGTGCAATAACTGTGTAGTGCTTTTGGGTCAATATCAAGTAAGATATCTGAAAACTATTTAATATCTTATCGCTAATAGGTTAAATCTGAGGGCAGAAATGGAGTCTAACCTCATGGAGGTCATATTAGATAATTGCTGATCCTTTTGTTTGTCTTTTAGAGGTTATGTTGAGATGCATGTGCACGCTTTAATATTTAAAAGATAGGTAACCTGGAGCAAGAGAATGCAGGTAACACTCCGGCTGCACAATCTTAACTAGTATGAATGAAAATAGGATTTTATGCATGAATAATTATGAAGAATTAACAAAAAAAAGTGTTGAATTATGTATGATGTATGGCAATTAGTCAGCTAAATGGGTACTTTCTTTTTTACAGTTACATTTTTTAGCTGTTCGGAGTTGGACAGCAAGTCTTTATGTGTTCACAGGTCTGAAAGTCCAAATTAGCGCCATTGAGACGACGGTGGAGGAGCTCAAGACAGAGATTACAGGTATGCAGGACAAGCCCTTATCAAAAGTACAAAAGAGAGGGATGTAAAACCGATGCAAATTAACCCGAATACTTATTGTGATTAAGCTGAAATTCAAAGAGAAATGTTTCTACCCTCACCTATGGTCCTAAGCTGTGGGTAGTGGAAAAAAGATTGCAATTACAGTGAGCTTCCTCTCCAGGGAGACCAGGTTCTCCCTTAGAAAGGGAGATGAACTCAGTGATCCAGGAGGGGCTCGGACTATTCAGATTCAGTTTTGCTTTATTGTCATTGCAACTAGTGCAACGAAACATAAGGTGCAGGTATTTCAGCTCGCTTAGTTTAGAGAATAAAAAATAAAAATGTATATAAACATTTATGCACAAATGTGCAGATATAGACATAAAAATACATGCATGCACCTATCTAACCTAACAAAAAATAGTAGATGGACTGCTCCTTCACATCAAGAGAAGCCAGATTAAATGGCCCAGGCATTGAAATGCCTCCCTGAGGAAAACCCAGAACATGCTGGAGGGATTACACCTCTCGGCTGGCCTGGGAGCACTTCGGGATCACTCTTAGTGAGTTTGCAAATATAGCTCTGGAGAGGGAAGTCTGGGCTTTCCTCCTTAGGTTGCCGCCCTCCTGACCCGACCCTTTTACTAAATAAATTGATCTTGTTGCTTGTTTGTTGTTTAATCAGGAGGTCCAAAGGTGGCTTTCTGATTAGGTCTCACAAATGCAGGACGAGTTGGACCCTTCAACACCGAGATCACACTTAAATTCAGCAAAGTTTTCAGTAATATTGGCAATGCATACAACCCAATTACAGGTATTTTTTTTGCCTGCACATGAACAGAAAATAATAAGCTTTCCCATCATTAACCTAAAATGATATCTGCATTCTCTGGATGCAGGTTTCTTCACAGCACCTGTTAAAGGCGCTTACTACTTAAGATTCACCGCGTGGGAGGTGAGCCCTTTGTGGATGGGTGTTCGTCTGTATAGGAATTACAACATTATTATGACTAATTACGACCGAAGTACTAACTTTAGTGAAATTTTTTCTAACGCAATAATACTTGAGCTGGAACAGGGGGATGTGGTTTATCTGACTCTCCCCCCAGCTAACACTATAGTTGATTCTATAGATAACATGGCCACCTTCAGTGGATTCCTTCTGTATCCCCTGTGAGGGTAGAGATGAACAACACAAGTCATATGTATTTTTTTATGATAAAAATCTCCATATGAGGACCGTGCAAAGTGATGTTTAACAATGAAGAAAACAGGAGACGTTGTGTTAGACTATCCAATTAAACCTTTGAAAGTTGCCTCTCTGCTTCTATGTGAATGTGTTTGTCTCTCTTGTATGTCAGCTTTGTGATTTTGTAGCCGAGCTTTTCACTGACCCTGAAAAACATGTGGTTAGACTGAGCGAATTCACAAAAAGGTAATAACAAAGAAGTGATATAGATATACTACCTTTGCACTCATCCAGGCTGCAGAGCAGAGGCCAGTGTGGACAGTCACAGCATAGAGATACTGGTCTGTTGGAGAGTTGTCAGAAAGGTAAAAGACTCTTTGATTTGCCTCCAACATGGCATCAGTTCTCCTACACCACACCAGGCCTGGCATGTACAGGCACAGGCACAGCATCAGTACAGCCAGCACTGTCGGATCACTTTGAACACTAAGAGAGCAGAGGAGTTAATTTAATATTGAAGGAAAGTAAGGTCATCACACTTTTCCTTTACTGATAAAATAATAATAGGAAAAAACAAAAGCAAACAAAACAACAACAATAAAAAAATGCTACAATGAAACAAAGCATCATGCAGCTTAAAGTCACCTTCGAAACGAGTCCAATTCCTCTGTATCATGGCTGCTCTCAATCTGCTGCCAAAACACAGTCAGTGGCCTCAAATGGTAGCAACTTTATTTAACAAAACAAAGAAAACACAATAAATTATCTTTTTTTTAATTATTATTATTCTCTGAATGCTCACCTTCTAGCACACACATCTTTGATCCATGCCTTACCTACAGTTGACTAGAGAAGTCGCGTCCTCTTGGTGGGTCCTGCAGCCGTGGTGCGTCCAAGCTCCCCGCTGGTTGTCCCAGGACAGACACTGTCTGCTGTCCACTGTGAGACGGTACCTTATTTGTTCACTCTCCTGGTTTTTCCGGGGTTCTTTCTCAAAATCAGCATCTAGCAGGGCCAAGTGACCAACTCCTGCAGCTGGAAATGTTTCTTTTTAAAGTTACTTCAAAAGCAAGTTAGCTGAACTGCAGTCACACAAAATGAGTTGTTTTTTTACCAAAATGCTTGAAAATGTACTCTTTTACACGCTAGCTTAACAGGGCACCACCTTTTAGAAAAACAAACAAACAAACAAACACCGGGTTTGGTGGTTTCTCTCTGCAGCTTTTCTGGTTTTCTTTGTGCATGTTTGAACATATTAGAAAAGTTATTACAACTTGACATCATGGCAACACCAATAACTATCGCAGTGAAAATGAACCTTTTTAAATAAAGTATAGCGAGCTGCTCATCCAAAAACTCAAAGTGACCACATGTTTGTAAAACTGATGGCTGCCAGCTCTGCCTCTGCTGATAAAAAGCTTTTCATCAACAGAAATGGGGTTCCTGCCCATAAAGTTAGAGCTGCACGCAAACTCAAAGCAACACAAGTTTTACACTTTGCAAAACATTGTTAATGGAGTAAAATGTCTTGTTATGGATAGAAAAATTAAGAACATTACAGTTATTGCAACGATGGACTAGTGACCTGTTAAGGCAGCCTTTCTCAAAGTGTGGTTCCCGGACTGCGAGCGCCACCTGGTGTCCACAATGTGAACAACGCGACAATCCTAAATGTATTTGAAATAACTGGAAACGTTGCGAGACTCATCTCGCCCGTTGACAGCTGGGATTGGCTCCAGCCCCCCGCGACCCCGTTCGGGAATAAGCGGTAGAAGATGGATGAGATGTCAGTTTTTGCGACACCAAACCCATCTTATTTCCAAATAACTATGGAGCAGTTGCTTAGGACATGGACACTTGAAAGAAAAATTAAAATAACTGAGATTTTTTACAATAAAAATCTAGTTGCATTCTGTGTTGTAAACTTGTGAATGGTTTATTTTGGCATACTGTTCTTGGGTTGTTTAAAGTCAGGTGGTCCGTGTGTTTTTGTAGTAAAGGTTAAATGGTCATTGGACTGAAAAGGTTTGAGAAACACTGTGCTAGGGTGTACCTCCAGCTTCACTCGTGACCCTTATTTAGATTAAGAGGTTCAGAAGATAGATGGATGGATGGATAATATATATAAAAATTAGAAGAGACAAGGGAAGGAAAACACAAGAACTAAGCTCTATCTTACCACTGAAGGAGGATGGGAGCAGAGTTATACGTGTGGTATCGTTCTCCCATCTGTAAATCTTGTGCAGGTGATGCAGGCTTGAGATGGGCCTCTCAAACATCCTGACACAACAGAGTCACGGGATTTGGTCACTGTTAATTGTAACTATTGACTGTTTATGACAAGTACGGTAAGTCTACCTGAAGAGAAGCAAGATGGGAAATGGCTTGTTGGGTGGTGAAACAAGGACCACGGTCACCTGGATAGCCTGCTGCAAGTGCTCCTGGGTAATGCTGAAGTTGTGATAATTCACCTTGCTGCGCAGGAGAGTGTACTCAAACAAAGAGCTCTTCTGCAGGAGAAAGAGGATAACATGCATCTGGTCTTGCATGAAATTCACTCATTTCCTTTTTCCCACAATTCACTGAAAGTAGCAAGCGACAACATACATTTCTTTGTGGATGCTGCAGCTTAACACTGATTGGCTGAGAGAGGGAGTGAATGTGGATCTTTCTTCTGGTGCTGCATTTGTACAGACTTAAGTCAACCACTGGGCCACTTGTCTGGAAAACAAATGATGAAGTGAGATGAAAATGAAGCAAGTGCAAGTAAACGCCATGTTACGCTGTTTTCACCTGTGCAGGAAATCTGGCCCAGGTGTAAGGGCTGTGGGCGAGCTCAGTTAGCACTCTGAAGACACATGGTCGGTGCTCTCTCAGGTGGACAAACACAAGCTTGATTAGTGAAGCTGGGATGTAGAGCGTGGTTGAACCACTGCGGATGCAAGTGGAGTTCTGTTGTAGGGGTGCTGCATTCAAAGTGATGAAGTCAGTATGAACTCTGACCTCTTTGGTTTCATAGAAGAAAACGTCTCTCTAGAAAAACAATGAATGATGACACAGAACCAAACCAAAACTGATTTTTTTGTTGAGATTTTTAAAGAATAGATACGTAAATGAACAAATATGTTTCCTCTCACCAGCAAGACATCTGAAGCCGTCTGCAGAACATCATCGACAAGCTGCACCGCCTCTGTTAAAACCGATCCTCGCTCATTGACTTGAGGAACATGTTGAGGAACGTGGACGCTGAATAAGTCACAGCGATTTGGATTTTTCTGAGAACCCCTTATGTTTGCATCAGTGGGTAAGTCTGACTCAGATGCTCTTATAATTTTGGCCCTTTTGGGAGTTTTAATTGTGTAAACCCAACTGGTTACCACTTCAAGATTGTATGAAAGTAGGCTAACTATAGCATGCAGCATCTTTTGGTTACCACGGTAACTGCCAGGAGCAGAGGACTCAAAAATCTGCTTTGAAAGAGTCTGAACACGAGCTGTTATCTTCCTGGCACTTGTTAATGTCACCTAGAAGCAACAAAGGAAGTTTAGGAAAAAAATTATTTTAAGACACGCAAAAGTATTTTTTCTAATAAGTGTGAATAAAACATCTACATACCTGACTCTGAACTTTTAATAGCTCATTTAGAAGGGAAATGTTGTCTAGAACTGATACCTAGATTTAAATAACATGTTAAAAAGTTGAAAAAAAAAGCATAGTGTGTACTTTTACAAGTTCATGTGTGTACCTGTTCACTGCTTTTAAGCGCACATATAATGCAAATAAGCATGTTACGCATGCGCATCTGTGCATGTCTGTTAGCATCAGCGTCCAGGCTGAGTCTGTTCAGTATGCTAGAGAGGAGGTGGATGTAGTTACGGATCTCCACACTGTTTCCAAGCTGCATAAGAGCCGACAGATTCGTCAGAGCCGACTCTGACCTGGACGCACAGAAACAGGAAAAACATGTGCACAGTGTGAAATATAATAAGGTTGATAGGCTCAGATTTTTGTGTCCAGTCTTTTATAATATAGCTTTTTATGCTCACTAGGTCTTACCAGTGTTTTATTGGAGGCAAACTTTCCTTTCCAAGATAATAACTGATATTACCCCAGACAGACAACACTGTTTACATAACAACCAAGTAACCGGCACAGATGGGGTGCAGAAAATTAGGTAATAGTGTTGTTGTTTTTTTTATATGTAAGTACCTATTTTAAAATATTCATAAAACATTTTAACAAGATTTAAATCTCTGCTGGAAAGATCAGATTAGCTTAAAACATCATTCGATGATAAGTGAGAGTAAAAAATAATTTCCCAAACAATAATATTCCCACCACCATACTTAATGGTGTTTCTCACAGTTTCAGATCAGGATCATGGTGGGAAGAAGAGGAGTTGTTTCTCAGGAAACTTGGTTTGACTTGGACAGTGACAGGACACGGCTTGGTGGTTGATCCATATGAGCCGCTTCTGATCACTGTATAAACAGTTACTATAGAAACAACAGCAAATATGTTGATTCAAACATTCATTCAATCAATAAGGCACTATTTGCATAATAGTTGTATTTAACATTTTTTATTTATGTTTTATCCTTAAATAATGCATGACTTTAATCTGGTGTGCATGTCTACCTTTATAGTCATCACCAGGGTCACCTGAAGGAAGGCTGAAGTAGTACTGGAAATCTCTGCCTTGGTAAAGTATTCTTGGAGTTCTGCCTCCTAAACTGAAGCTGTACTCATACAGCAAGTCCTAAATCAAACACAAAAGCGCAGAAATAAAAAGAGAAAACATCAAGCTGAATAAATATGTGGGTTGGTTGGGTGCCTGCTGCTATTTGGGACAGATTTTAAATACCTTTTTTTTTATTGTGAATAAGAACACTGATCTAATCAGTAACTACAAATGTAAAAGATCAATTCCTTAAATTCAAAGGTGGTTTAGAAAAACTAAAATTATCAAAAAAAGAGGTCACTATGTCTTTCTTCATCCTTAACACTGAAATGATTGCTAACAACATGGTTAAACAAGATCCATTGGTGTTACATTCATTAAAATAAACCATTAAATACACCGAGGACAAACCTCCCTCCCGGATGAGCAGAAGATGCTGAAATGTGTGTATAACTCCATCCCTTTGGCAGGCTGCACCTGGCATGTTATGCCCTTAGGAACAGAGTTGGTTTTTAAGAACAGCTGGTTTCGGCCCAGTAATATGTTTTTGGACCCTGAAACAGAAAACACCGTCAACACAGAAACATGCAGATAGACTTACGGCTAATATGGTTGTTTTGTTAGAATTAAAAGCATTTATCTGTCTTTAATTGGTCGTTAAAAGATGAGATGGTTGTGTTGGGACTTACTGGCAGTTACCGCAAACATATAAATGCTGCTTGGCTTCAGACTGAAGGGTCTAAATCTGAGTAAAGGGGAGTCGAATCCTGAAAGACAGAATATGAATGAGCAGATACGGAGAAACAGACTGGGCCAAAAAGATAGCTATATTTCTGAGAGATATACCTGTGTACGTGTAAGACTCAAAGAGGTCTTTGTCTACTGCATCTCGGTGTAAGTCGAGCAAATTTGGAGCCCTGTGGAAAACCAGTGATGGTCTGGGGTCCACCAGATTACTCCCCTCATCTCTGTGTAATGCTGGATCAAATGGAGAGACATCTTCTGGACTGAATCTCTCCATATCTATACCAAAATTATATTTGAGTAAATAATCAATCATTACATTTTATGAATTTTTACAGTCACTATTTTTGTATTAAAAAATGCTTGTACCTGTGATTCTTCCTGCTGACATCCCCGTGTCTCCTTCTTCTAAACTTGAATAGAAAACCTCGTAGTCACCTGAACCCATTTAAAAATAAACAATAAAATATTCACGATTAGAGAAACACTGGATTTTCTTTTATTCCCCAATGACAATTGTGTTGTCTATCTGGATGACAGAATTTAATTAGCTAGTTTTTAATATTGGAGTAAACATATTTTGATACCAGCAAAATTGCAAGTGAATTCCTGTAATAAGTATTTATTTTGATGCAAGTTTAGAAATATAGTTTGCAATTTGAACAATGTGAGTGGAAGTAACACACGATGATCCACAGGGATCTATACAGTTCAGCTTGTCAGATCTGTTAATTTATTATTATTATTATTTATTATTGCTCTTGCTTAAATAATTTTATTTCAGTGCCAGTACCTCTTGTGCTAACACATGAAATGATATTGTTAGCTGCGGTTGATGGCATCTCTTCACACAGATTGTTAATTTAATTTAATTTAATTTAATTTAATTTAATTTAATTTAATTTAATTTAATTTAATTTAATTTAATTTAATTC
>JBAMIG010000019.1:12569354-12580509 GCA_037177335.1 Kiunga ballochi
TTAATTTAATTTAATTTAATTTAATTTAATTTAATTTAATTTAATTTAATTTAATTTAATTTAATTTAATTTAATTCAATTTAATTCAATTTAAGAATACATTTTATCCCAGAAAGAAATTCAAAATTATAGTAGTTTTTCCAAACAAAAAAAACAAAAAAATGAACAAACAATTATTAATAATTAATAATAATTAATAGAAATCATTTGCGTATTAATAACCAATAGATAATTAATAGATAGTAATAAATTAAACAATCAATAGATCAAAAATAATATAAATAATGACTAATAAATTAACCAATAGATAATTAATAGATAGTAATTTTAAAATAATCAATAGATCATTAATAATATAAATAATGGCTAATAAATTAACCAATGAATAATTAATGTATAATTATTGGGGAATAAAGGATTCTTGTAATGAAGAAAATACACCTGAAGATGGAAGTAATACTATTTACTCAAACACTAAAAAAAAAGCTGCACTAAGGAAAAATGTGGATGGTTTGACTTGTTACTGTTTAATACTCATCAATTTCCTATCTGACTAAACACTTTTAGAGCATAAGTGCCAAAATCCGCTCATTGAGATCTTCCATCCCTCAACAAATCTGAATCAAATACCTGTATTCCCTCTTCTGCATGTCATCCAGCTCTGCAGAGGCCTGGAAACGAGCCGTGTATTTGATTCAGAAAGGTTGCATCTAAATGTTGCAGGATGGTAAATCTCAAAGACAGAACTTGGGCATTCCTGCTTTAGAAGTCAAATTTTTATCTGATTTTACTCACCACTTTGACTATTTGTAGCATCACCGTACAGCAAAGGAAAAGGAAATTCCCAGCCAGAAGAGGAGTCAGGATCATCTAGGGATTCACTGATAACACCACTCTGGTAAATGTGGTCTATGTATAAACCATCACTGCCAAACGGGCTCGTGGTTCGCTCAGATCCTAAATAACCTCCATGAGAAGGAAGAGAAATAATATGGAATATTGTGGTACTTTCTTACAACATCTCTTTTAAGTTATAGTTCAAAAGAAAACTCACCAGTGACATTCAACTTGCCTCTGCTCTTATTTGAAGCTGGTTCACCATCAAGACCCTGATTAGTCTCAGGAACATCTTCCAAACGGTTGGAAACAGGAGTCAGAGCAGACGTAGCATCATTCTCTACGATGGTGGATGGAGCAAGGAGGTCTGCTGTGTGGCAGAATGGGACTGGAAAAAAAGGTAATCGGTAAGAAAAAGTATACAAAAAAAGTGCAAAATGTCTTTCCTTACCGTCCATGGAAGGTTTAGAGGAAGCATTGACCAAGTAAAGACTCCATGTGTACTGAATGAGTTCCTCAGGTGTGTTACATCCCTCACACACTGCACTGACAGAGAAAGACTGGTCCCAGTTTACATGGTTTCCCTGGCACTGGGGACAGGTAATGAACATCGTCCTGGATAAGAACAAATGTTAAACATCATACCTCGATCAAAGCTCTGACTTTATGTTAAAAAAAGGCTGAATATGTATATGCATACCCAACCGGGTCTCTTGTTATGGTGAGGAAAGTTTCTGCTGATGCTGAACGCTTGCCATTCTGCACAGTGAGTTTGAACTGGAACTGGTCAAAGGTGTCATGCAGAAGACCAGCAGGAAATTTGAGCACAGGAGATGAAGTGGAGATGCTTTGGTTGAAGCAGGACTTTGGGATGATGCTTACTGGCGTACATGTCCAACTGTAGCTGTACAAAAATAGAAAGAAAAATGTTTACGCAAATTTATTCACAGAGTTGTGGAAAATATACGGCAAGAAGATGACACTGATCTGAGGGTGAGAGGTGAGCAGCACATGTTGTGTTAAAAGATGGAACCTGAATGCAACACCACAGTAATAAATGGAGAATACAAATGGAGGAGTGTCTGAATTTAGCTTTAGCTAGTTTCTGCATCTTATATTTGTGAGGACATTCCAGTGGGTGCAGAAAGGTTAATCTACTCTGCAAAGAGTAGTATTTTCTTTGAGCAATTGCTTTTCTACACAGGTCATTTCAGTATCAAATCATATTTAAGCTAAGCTGGAAATCTGTTTACATTAAGACGGAAAATAATTCTCATTCTCAACCGTTTTAAGTCCATTTGTGTGTTTTCACACCTTCCTTTGGTTTGATGCCTGCTAAAACTTTCAATGTAGATCCCTCTTTTTACCTTAGGGGGCTCAAAGGGAAGTCGGGATCAATAGAGGCCTGTCCATCCAGGGTTATTAATTTGCTACTCTTCCTGTTAAAGAAGATGTTGGTTCCACCTTGGATGAAAGCGACAAGACGGCTTGGGATCACCTGAACCCTCACAGTGTAGTTACTGTACACCACACTGTTCAGGACGTGAACCTGCAGAAAACAGAAATAACAGGAGTGTAAAGTCCTGTAATTATTTTAGGTATAAATTAACATTAAATGGTTCAAACTTGAGAAAAGAAATCTCCAATGAGAAGCCGTCTTTGGTAGACTCATTTCAAAGCCATCAGCTTGCACCTTTTTCATAGCTTACTCTTGCTATGGCTGTGTAGGTGTCATACTGGAGGATATAGCTGCGCAGCACAAGACTCTGCTGGTGTTTGTCTGTGAAAGGCAATGGGACGGTCTGGCCTGCAGAGTCAAATAAAGTCCAGGTGTAGTGAAGGTCTCCTGGTGTGTCACAGTCAACCTCTGTCTCAAATGTTACTCCCAGATGAATAACCTCATGTCTCTGCACCTACAGGCAAAAAAGAGAGTCATGGCTTTCTTTTCATGATGCTGGGATACTCTAAGGCTTGGTTAAATGTTTGGCCAGTGCCTGTATTTTGAGTGGCCCCATGTTTTTCACTGGTGGAGGTTGACAAGGCCGGTCCACAACAAAGATGCCGCTGCTCAGAGAAGCCCAACTAACCAGGTTAGATGCATTCACTTCGACCCTATACTCGCCTATCCTGCAGAAACAAATAGAGGGTGTTTTAAAAGTTTACCTGAAACAAATAAAAACAATCTTTTTTTTTTTTTTTTTTTGGTTCACCTGTGGTAGACATGCTGCTCCATGCTCTGTCCTGGTCGGGTCGTCCCATCTCCAAATGTCCAGAGGAAAGTGAGATTAGTCCCTGCACTGACCCGGCATCTCACCGTGACTGTCTGATTGAATAAAACTGATGCCTTGTGAACCAGTCTGTTGAGCTTTACAGCTCTTTGGACCACCAGGGGAAACTCATCAGAGGTAACGGACATCTGACTATGAGACGCGACTACAACCACATTGTACCTGTGAAGACAGGAGGAATTTGACAAGCAGCTTAGATGCAACTTCATCATTTCTGTTCTACACCGTAACCTTCAGATTAGTGCAAAAGCATGCACTACACTCAATACCTTCCAGGGTTGGGATATCTTTTGGTAGTGGTCCTCAAGGTTGTTTTTTCTGACATAGATTCTCCAAAGTCCCAGAGAAATTCTACCGGATCAGGAACATCAGCCCCAACAGTAAACATTATATCTGTATTTGTGGGATATGCTTGCTTTTCTGCATATATTCTCACAGCTATGGGACAAAACAGACATCTTTAGCCAATATATAAGCAATAAATAAAATTATGAAGGGATTTATGCTGTATTAAGATGCATTATGGGTATTTTTATTTAAAAACTATCTGACTATATAACATGTATGTGTGTGACTTTTAAAGTATTTTTTTAATCTTACCTTTTTCTGCCATACCACAACCAGAGCTTTGGCTGATAGTAGGTTGCCATGTTGGATTAATTTTGGCTTGTGGTGACCGCTTCCTCTTCCCCTCGACACACAGTTTCAAACTTTTTCTCCGACAAGACACTTTATTCTCAGCTCGCAGCTCTAGCACAACTGGACCACTGTGGTTGAAAAGCAAAACCACTGAAGCCTCTGCTCCTGTGGTGTAGCTGCTGTTTCCGTAGACCAGCGTTGAGTTCAGTAGCAGAGAAACTGTCATGTCTGACCCTGCTGTAATGCTGAAGGAAGCCAAGTATTTTTTATTTACTACATCTGCAGGGGAAATGTCTAACACCAGTTCTCCGACTGGTTCTTGGACCAGGATCTGTCTTTGAAATGAGACTTGACTAACCGGGTTAAAAGCCTGAACGGTGATAAAGTAGCACCCCTCTCCTGGCAGAGATACCATGATGTTCCATTCTTCAGTGGTCCTGTTTACTACAACAGCTTTACCCAGACTGATAGTCCAAACTATTCTTAACCCCATGCAACCAGTCTGGCTACTAAGTTCCAGGTTGAATTTTATGTGTGTTGAAGCTACTGACAGCCACTTGTCAGAAGGCCTCAGATCACATGTTGGCTCATACACTTTCAAGGTTTGGGGAAAGACAGTGAAAAGCAGAGCTGATGGGGGATCAGTGGTGGAGTAAATAGAGGACTTAAGGCGATAGTCTCCTGTAGGAAGGCAGCAGGAAAGATGAAGGTGGAGAGAGCAACTAGAGGGATTGGAGACATGGAGGAGATGCTGGCTGTCAGAGATGCCACCATTCCAGCAGATATGGCCATGTTTCCATGAGAGGTCGCCGGTGTTTATTGGTTCTTTTCTGCAGAAATGCTTCTGGTTTTCATTGTGTTCTGCTTCAAAAGCAACTTTAAGGACAAGTAGAGATCTCATAGTGGTAAACAGCTCCACCCCTACTGAAATATCCTCACCACTGGTCAGCTGACCACCAGACACATTCAGTTTGAAGTCAGTGGTGGCAGGACACACGACCACCTGCAGCAGCACACACGCACAGAAAACCACAAAATGGTTACAGGTCTGTTGATGTTGCCAGATTTTTTTATTGTCTACAAACATGATGAACTAAACTGCTTAATTTTTTCTATTTGAAATGCTATTATTCTGATTAGTCCATTTATCAATAATAATATTTCCCATAATGAAAGTATAAAACTCACAACATGCAACGTCTTCTGTGTCCATCCATGAGCACTGGAGGCGTTCACTGACACGACGTGAACTCCAGCTGTGTCGAACATCCAACTCTGATGGCAAAACAACAAACAAACTGAGAATCCAAAAGATTATTTATTGTTATATATATATATATATATATATTAGAATGGAAGAAAAAATATATATATAATATAATATATATAATTTGATAGATTTAAACTCTGATCAGTTCATTGATAATACCATCTAACCTCCTAATAAATAATTTGAGGATCTTTAGCATTTAGAGTTGTTGCATGAAACAAAAGATAGAAATCACTACTTTTTTAATTTTATGGTTGTATTTTATGGCAAAAGGGTAATTATTTCTCATAAAGGAAATGAATAAAAACACAATTGTAATTATTTTACATAAAAACAAGTTTGTTGAATGATGGAGACATAAAATTGTATTTTTATCATTTTTTATCCTTTGCTGTGGGCTCTTATCATTTGTCACACCATACACTTCATTGATCTGCATTAATAAATGAGGAAAAAAGAACATTTTGTGCTGTAGGTTATTTTTTTAAGCGATTTTTGAAAAATATTTCCTCAGTTTGCTTCAAATCCTCTGTGACTCTGATCAGCCTGTGTTTTTAAAATATTTTACTACCAAAATAAAAAAAATAGAATTTTGTTTGGTGATAAACTTTATCCACATTCTTATGTTTATTATTTTTAACAACCATTGGAGCTTGAAAAGTCACAATCCCTGCACATATAAAGCTGATAAGAGACACTTAAAAGCAGATAATTAGGTATTCTTACTTACCACAGTGCTGTTCTGACAGTCTGAGATTGAAATGCAAGCTGTTTCTACATCCTCCATGCTTTTCACTTTCCCTTCGTGAGTAAACCACCAGTAGAACTGTGTTGCGAGTCCCCCTCTCACGTATGCCTGCAGTGTGACAGGCTCACCCTGGTATACCGCTTCAACAGGCACTCTGTTAGGGCTTGAATGTGTGAAGGGAATGCAGGAAGGAACTCCCAGGGGGCCGTGGAGCAAAGAGATTGCTAAGCTGCCTGAAGTGAGCTGTAAGACGGACAACCGGAGAGTGGAAGAAAGGCTGGAGAGCCGGTTGGAGACACAGAAACCTAACAGGAGAGTGAAACCGAGATATATGAAGTGGTGAATGTTTGTCTTATTTCCTGATTCATTTTCTTTTTTTTTTATAGGGCTTTAACTTACTGATGTTATAACTGCCTGCAGTTTTCAGCATCCAGTCAGTCGTCAAGATAAATGAGCCATCGTTTGACACATTGACAAGGAATGAACTTTGACCTTTGCGAACCTTCCCCAGAAACTCCACGGTGACATAAGAAAGGTCCTTTCTTCCTAAACCAGTAATCCCTGGAATTTAAAAGAATATATATATATATATATATATATATATATTAAAACTTTTTTTATGAAGTGGGATTTATCAAATGGTGAACAGCATAAAATTAAATGATCATTAACTGGATAACAATATTAATTAGTTATCAGCTGTTTCTCTATCATTCAGCTCTCAGCTTATGAGTCTATATATTGGTTGTTCCTGTTATAATTTTTTATGACTTTATTAATATTTATATATTAGTTTAGATTATATTATAGTTTATATCCCCAATAAAATGGCAAAATGACTGTAGTAGATCAGGCTTCACACTTTTAATATGATAGTTTTACATAATGTCCAATTGCATAATTAAAACGATAGCCAAATAAATCCCGAAACCAAATTTGTGTTATCGGTTGTCATTTTTTTCACATGCATAAAGTGATGTAACATGTTTTTTCTCTATCAAATCAGTTCAATGTTTGTAGCAAAAGATTACAATGCTTTACAATTTAAAGCTGACCTGTGGGCTGAGTGGGCAATCCAGCAAGGCTTCCATAGACAGTAACTAGAAAGTTTTTCCCTGCATGCACTACGTCTGGAGAGGCAGAAACACTAATGTTGTGCAGAAATGGTCCTTCAGTTCTGTAGAGTGCCACATTTCCGCTCTGTACATTTCCAAGAGGCAGGTAGAAATCCCTGGAAAAGAAAAGAAAAGAAAGGAAAAGAAAAGAAAAGAGACATACTGCATCACTGACAAATGTTTGCTCACCTTATAAAACTCAGGTGAAGTCATGAAGGCACAAAGTTTTCACCTTTCACTTCCTGCTTGAACATCCAAGGCCCTGAAAGATGTGTTGAAACATCTGCTAACCACCAGACCACCTAACAGGTTGCTACAGAAACAAGTCTCTGAAGTCAATGCTGCAAACTGGTACCTTAAATAACAACAACAACAATAAAACAACTAAATTAATGTTAACATAACACCATACATATATGGCTGAGACCCAAACAGAAAACAAAATGATGAACATAGTTTGAATAAAAATGGGCTGAGTGTTCAAAATCCTAAACACAGATGTTATGTAGGCAAATTATTAAACAAATAGTAGCATTAGGTCTGGAATATGAATTAAGGCTGTTTTAAACATGAAACCAAAGCAGATTTATTTTTGTAAAGTCAAGACATCAAGTGAGTCCTGTTTAGGCATTTTGGGATGGGAAGGGGTTGTTTTTGTTTGTTTACTTGCTTGCTTTTAATGACCACATAGCACATTGTGACACTGTAAAATGAGTGTATTAAAAATAAAAACAGCTGATATGGTTAACATGATAGTTTCCCCAAACTGATTTCCCCTCCTTCACAAAAAAAAAAATAGAATCCACTCTCTTACTGGTAAGCAATAGATTTAAACCTAATGTTTGTTAAAACATTTTAATGTTAAAATGTTGCTATGACTGGAAACCGAGTGAACATGTTCCACTTACCCTTCATTCAGGCAGCGCGCAGAGCAGCTTACCGGGTCAAGGTCACAGGCACCGAAAAGCTCCATGGAGCTCGCGCTGCCGCATCCGACAAACCACGGTGAGCTCTCCTGGCCTGAAGATGAGGACGCCGTGACCGACAAGCTGCAAAAACACGGTTGCAACGCAATAAAAGTGCGGACCAAAGTGGTGAGCATGTCTGCGAATGAGAGGTCTGCAGGACAGAGGTCGCCAGGTGGAGGAAGACGCAAAAAGTGCGGTGACGCTGACTATAAGGTGCAGGCGACAACAAAGAGGGAACTGTATGCAAACGATGAGAACGTGTGAAGGGAGAGGAAGAAACGGGGTTTTTATTCTTGTGGGTCAAACAGGAAAATGAAAGGCCTGGTGTGATGCAATAAAACAACTGAGCCATAAATTGTGACGCTCATAAATTAAAACTTTAGATTTAGTGCTTCTTGATAGCAGCTTGTTAAACTATATGGGAAAACGAAGGAATCAATTGTTGTGACTATTTTTAATTAACACGAGGTCCCAGTTTAAATGTGAAACACTAAGTTTCACTGTATGAATTCAGCGGCTCTATCTCTTTAAAAACTCACCTGTCAAACACACCAAACAGGTAATAATGTCTGGTTGCGCCATAACGTAAAGAAGCCCCGTGTTTATGGTTGATTAATAGTTTATTCTGTCTGAAACATCAAGAAAAAACCCAAGAAAGCCTTCAAACGCTTACAATTTGTTCTGCAACAAACATGTGCTAATTGTTTTCCTAGGTAGGCTATCACTTCAATACAAACTGATTTCTGCTATTCCTGTTTAACTAACCAATGGGCATAGATAAATTAGGGTATTTATAAGGAGTGCAGCCACGAAAAACCAATGTTGATATAGATTTGATTATGTGTATTAGAATACAGCTTTGCACTGTTTTACTGCAGAAATGACAGAAAACACATTTCTTGAGGTTTCTGCTAAATCTGAAAGATCAGCTCTTTGTTACAATTCAGGGGGGCGTATTGAGACGCATTGGCTTTGTGATATTATGTCAACGTCTTTAACACAGGTTAAAGACCCAAATGTTTATTTTTTATAAACGTTTTGTTTTGATTTAGCTGCGAATTCCTTTCATTGATATATCTAATATGCCCTGCTATGGGTTGGAGATCTGTCCAAGGTGTTCCCTACCTGTCCTCTGCTAATGGTCCTCCTGCGATTGTCCAGAAATTATGCAATAGCATATGGTTACAAACCAAGTGTGTCTGAATTGTTCCAACGTCCTCATGTAGCAACATATTACCCTTTTTATTTACATAATACGAGAAAACTAATCAGTTATTCTAACCTGGATTTTTTTTAAAGAAATCCCTTTAGATATATTAAGAGGGTGGGGGGGAGGCCTTAACCGTTTGAACAGCTGAAACAACGCATTTGGTGTGAAGAAATAAAAAAAAAAAAAAAAAAAGGCCTAATAGTCTCAAACCAAAGATGTTTTCACGTCTGGATCCAGATTACACTGAGCCCGATACCAAGAAAAAAAAACCTCATGAACTCCGGCGGTCCACCTTAAAACACGCTTCCGGTTTCACAGACTTCCCCTTTAAGAAAAGAAGTCCCCCTTTCTTTCGTCCGGTAGGGGGCGCTGTGAGACCACAGAATCCTTTAAACAATACTTCTGTGTGGTGTGGGATCCAGAAAGGGGCACCACGGGGGAATCAAATAGGCTACATTTCTCTGTACATATTTTTACGCGCGCGCATAATTTCACAGTTTCGTTTAGTCTTCATACTCCGGGGCTCTCAAACCTTTCCCAACAGCAGAAAATCTTTAAGTACTTGGCCGAACATATCAATCAAATCCCATTCGATCTGCTAATGATTTAATGGTTGAATTATAAATAGATGGTATTAGTTTAGATACTATGATTTAACAAAGTTATGAGAATAAAACATAAAAACAATATTTAAAGACAAGAAATCATTCTATCACTCAAATGATTTATTATTACTTTATTTTAAAATGTATAAATTACTAAGGAATCTAATGGAACTTCTCGATAAGCATCCCTGAAATTTCCTAAATGTCCCCTTTCATAACAAAACACCCTAAACATCGACAAGAACCCGTGAAGTCTCACCAGTTCCCAAAATCCACTTTTTTCTTTAGACCCGATTGATTGGGAACCCGTTTTTAAATATAATCGGGTGCTTATGTTTCCAATGTGCGCACAAGGTGATGCAATAACGAATAGTTAAGTCAACTATCTGTGCATCTGAGCCGCAAGCTCGGTGTTCTTGCGCAGCGTGCATGACAGAGAGCCAGAATAAACACAGGAGAAGAATTATGTAAGCCGCGTGCACCCCCACCGAGGGAAGCAGTGCGGATCAGAGAGGCTGTGAAGTGGCTAAAGATGGAGCGAAGTTTAAAGTAATAATTAATGATTGTCACGTCGCGAGGTGGAGGTGTTTAAAGAGTCCCCAGTCAGTTCCTATAATCCAACAGCTTTAAAAGCTGATAATGAGTTAAAACTGTGCATTAAATGAAATGAGAGGTGGATTATGTGCTTCTATGACAGGGAAAATCAATCTTCTTTTGAGTTCGTGGTATGAAACTGAAATGATAAAACTATTTAAGGTCAAAGGTGATCCACTTCTTTCTATTCTCGTGTGGTTTAAACGTTACGACACATAAAAATGTTTCTGACCACAAAGGAGGCTATTCATAGGCTACTTTTAAATGAATCATTTTAGTATTTTAAGTAGATTATCAATCCTCATCAATTGTCCGGGTAGATAAGAAATATCTTTAACTCAATAAACGCCATAAATAAAAAGATCCCTGACAGATGACATCTTTTCTGTAACCTGATTTGTGTTATAAAGTCAGCGGTGTTTTGAAGATGCCAGAAAGTTTCCCATCGTTTCTGAAAGAGGGGAGATAATCATGCTAAATATATAGTAGATAATATCCTGACTAAACAAAGTTAAGGTTATTTTTTAATTTCTGCAAATCCCCTCATGTAACCAAGGAAAAGGGAGTCAAACGAAATTATTTCACTACAGTGGAACAATCTGGACATGTAGGCAACAACTCTGATGTAATATGCATCTCTTGATGGCCACAGTTATCATGTTTAAACAGGGTTTCCCAGAATCACTTAAATAAGGATTGCACCTGAAGAGTCAAAATGAGGCAGAACAGAAAATGTGTCGTTGGCTTATATATAGCCTAAAAATAAATAGCTTTGGTTTTTTTTATTTCCAAACGACTTTATTCTCTTGTCTTGCCTTGACGCCCCTTCTATTCTATTCTATTCTATTCTATTCTATTCTATTCTATTCTATTCTATTCTA
>JBAMIG010000019.1:12584523-12628908 GCA_037177335.1 Kiunga ballochi
ATTATTATTATTATTATTATTATTATTATTATTATTATTATTATTATTATTATTATTATTATTATTATTATTACTATAATAATAGTAGTAGTAGTAGTACTAGCAGCAGTAACATCGTCAACATAGTCTAAATAAACGCCAAGCCATCACATTAATCTACTAAATGCTTGAATTAAACATCATGACATTTATTGACTCTTTTTTTTTTTTTTTTTAAAGAGGGATGTGTATATACAGAAAACTCGTTCTCCGTGCGGTAACGCAGCCTGACTTCCCAGCATCTGATCCTTTGGGGGAATACCAACCTTAATCTATAACTTTATTTCCATGGAAAGCTAATATCCTTTAATCTGATATGATATCTTCAATAGTGACCGAGTTAAATGTGACATTTTGAGAACTGAAACTGGTTTATGTTGGACAAAGAATGGAGCTATGAATAAAACATCGTGGAATATCAAGTATTGTAATCTCTGACACCCCATAAAGGGACATTTTAAAGCAAGAAATCCTATAATTTTAGAGATCATGTCTTTATTATGTCCTCACGGTTGCTCAAATGGAAATTGTGTAAATGAACATCTAAATGGGGTGTTCATTCGCTGTTCATTCATAAACTTTACACTCATATGAAATCTTTCTGAGCACTCGTATATGAGAATTTATACACGAATTATTTAGTAGAATTCAACATTTAAAAAAAGTTTGGAGTTCGGTCGGGACTGTTTTTGTTATGGAGCCGGGGCTCCTGGGCTCAGAGATTCCCTGTTTTGCCGCACAAACACAATTCAATTCAAAGGAAAAAAAGACATACAGAGAGAGAGAGAGAGAGAGAGAGAGAGAGAGAGAGAGAGAGAGAGAGAGAGAGAGAGAGAGAGAGAGAATGTCTTAACTCCAGAAACATGTTTTATGTCTCCACAAGTTTTTCCAAAGTTGTTGCCAAACTGTGTTTTGTTTATTAGGCTAATAATTTACACCCGGATATTATGTGCACGTGAGCTGCCTTTGGCAAAAACATGACTGGCAAGCAAATACTTCACAGACGGGAGAGTACGCATAAAAACGCTCTGAGAGCTTTTTATCGGTCTCCGTGCATTTAATTGTTTCAAAGATCAATGCAAAGTGCTGACCCTAACACGGTATGTGTCTGTCAGCATTATCCATATTTCGTTTCTCTCCACGTGCAGTCAGTGACAAATATGACAAATATTTTCAGTGTGTGGGGTGTTTTCTTTTTGGAAAACATTGGTTATTCTGTAGTGCCTTTTTTCATTTTTAAATAGACCCTTAAAAACAGGTATAGAATAATCAATACTGTATTTCTATATTGCTTCTATGGATATTTTATAGAAGTTACAGTCCCCTTGTTACCAATCCGCACAAGAATTTAACCCTGAATCGCCGGCAGCAGAATAATGTCTTGCCTCCATTCCTCTCCCCGCAGGCTCCCGCAGCAGCAGCCTGGCTGGAGTTAGAGAACCTATAGCTCTGCTCTTTTTATCAACCACGAGGCTTGAGTTTGGGTCTAGAACCTCTTTAATCTGGAAAACACTATTTCGAAGAGTTCAATGTTACTTTGAAAAGGACCCAAGTCAAATACTTTTTAGCAACTTTTTAAATACCTGCATCCTTATAAAAGTGCGTCAAACATAAACAGTTTTCCCCACTGCTGATTTACTAACTTGTTTAAAGCACACAGATAAAATATTATCATCTTGGGGTTATTTGTCTGCTTTTGAGGTAGGGGCTCTACCACCTCATGTGCACTGCGTAAATGGCTGCGGTTTGCCTCTTGTTATTATTGCATACTTTGGGGGCATTCACTAGCCTTCCCATAGTGAGAAGGGAATCCCACAGTAGGCTGCTGGGATACCAAAGGAGTCAACATTTTGGCCTTCTTTAAAGTCCTTATTAGCCCTATTGTTAAAGTGCTTCTGCCCCTTCAGATTAAAACAGATAGATAAAAAATAATGAAAAAAGAGTCTGATAATACACTCAATCCCGTTTAATGGATATTCCATAATTTAAAAAAAGAAAAGGGAAAGTGCTTTAGAAATCCACCATTCAAGTTTCTGTTTTGAGTGCAGTTTTCCTGTGTATTTCACAACAACAAAAAAGTCAATATACAAGAAACCCCATAAAATTCACAAAAATAAATATTCAGTTTCATATAAACAACCAGTGACTTCAAACTCCATGTCAAAAACCTGACCTCAAGTATTGTATTTAAAAAAAGCTAAGTACATGAATAAATGAGGAGGGAAGGAGGAAAGAAGGAAAGAGAGCAGGAGAGGAAAGAGATGAGATGCACAATTGTTTATATTGATAGCGTCACAGTCATGGAGGTATTTGCCTCCCAACAGACTATTACCACCATCTCTGTCCTTCAGCCTTGCATTGTCAGCGCTACGTAAGAAAAGAGCTGGTGCGTCAGGGGGGCGAAACCATGGCGCTTTGGTTCGCACCCTGTTCTTCTCCTTCCTGTGCAGCCTATGCTTTTTACATACGGATTAAAGGTTGAAAGCTTCACTCTTGAAATGCAGTTACTCCCCCTTCTAGAGACCTTTGCAACACCCCCTCCTGCTTTACTGTTCGTCAACGTTTAGCTTGTGCTATATCACCCACAAAAACCAGCCAGTTAGCAGGCTTACAATATAAATTCAAGTTTGAGTGGTTGACCCAGCCTCAGAAAATAAGGCTCATGGTGTATTGAGTGGGATTCCCTGGGTGCAAGTTCCTAAACTTGGCTACATATCTACCCTAAGCACCCACCCTGCAGGACACAGTAAAAACATTCCTTTTAAAAAATATTATTATTTTACACATTTCTTTTGCCTTCCTCGTTCACCATTACATTTTTTACAATTCTCCAAATGAATGCGCTCTTTTCTGTGCTTGGAGGAGGCTGACATCATTCACAGGCTTTGGGTTTGTTGTGATCTGGCTCGCCATAAGCTGCAGAGTCTTCTCTTTTGTGGCGGAAAGAAAAAGCCTGCCAATTAGCAGACCGCATCGTGCACCATTAACAACATCGACACATTCACTTCAAATGCCAACATAGGTGCAACTTCAGCTCCTTAGTTTGCAAGGTATGTAAAAGAAACTGCTATTGGGGCTACATAAATGATGTCATGGCTAAATGAGCGGCCATATATAAAAAAGAAACAAAGAAAGAAAGAAAAAGGTACATTCAGGATGTATTTGAGAAATAAAGAACCTGTTTAGAAAAATCCGAATGTTTTATGTTGTTTAAGAGACAATTAGAAGTTATTGAGTGTATTTTGTCCTCTTAGATTAACAGGAAATTAGCATATGGTCTGATGAAATGGATCAGAAAACCGTCAGAAACCCACATGGCTCGTGGGTTGAAATGTATGAATGCAACAATCTAATGAAAACAGTTTAGGCTTTCTGTCTACATCCACATTAAAGATTCACATCCTTAGCTCTCTTTTTTTGTCGTTCACCACCTTAGATAGGCTACTTTTCTAAGGTTTGTCAAAGCTGACAAAACAACAAAAAGCTGAAACAGGACGCAAAACAGTTTCTAAGTGTGGTGCATGTAAACCTGTCTCTTGTGCTTCGTCGCCATTTTTCAAACAAGCGTTGTTAACAATGTGTTTTTGTATTTTACGCACTTGTGGTGCTGCCCCCCATGTCAATTAGGTTACCCCCCCCCCTCTCTCTCCCTCCCTGGCTTGTATGTGGTTGTTTTCTCCGTGTTTTGTACCGACAGAATACTATTAAGATGGAGCAGAACAATCCAAGTGACTCCATATCATAAGAAGTTTTTTATGTTATGATGAAAGAGTTTTTTTCTATTATTTGATTGTCTGTATATAAGGCCTGCAAGATTAGAACAAGACCCACAAGCACCCTGAAAGAACAGATGAGTCAAACAACATAAATACAACCTCAAATTATTTCCCCTCAACCTTAAATTAAGCTTTCTATGTTGGACCAAAACGGCAGAAAATAATTATTTTTAAATTATTCTCTGAACAATACACATGAGCACTCTGACTTATGTGCCTACAAAGAAAACGGCGTTGATTTTAATACAACACGTGGCACGCCATTAAACCCTGATTCTTTTATCATTTCTTTTTTAATTTACAAAGTCAAACAGTCGCTTATCAGTATAAGATGAGCATCATAAAGGAATGCATTGATTTTTTTTTCTCTTTTGTGCCCCCTTTTTCTTTCAGTCAAAGCACAAATCAACCCTGCTACCATACAATCCAACAGGTCGAGCATATTAGAAAAGCGATGAAAAGCAGTTGAATTCAGAAAATTGTCAAGCAAAGCAATATTGGGAACAAAGAAAAACATATTGCTTAGGACCATAGCTCTTTACAAAACAAGTCTTTAAGCATAAATCCACGAATTTGTGTTTTAGTCCAGGCTCCAAATGGGATCTTGTAGTTTTTCCTCGATCCCTCAAAACAAAGTGGAATGTAAATCCATTCAGAGAAAAACCAAGAGAGAGGAGGTGGGGGAGTCAGACAAAGTTGCAATCAGTGTGCGTTCACTTATGACACAGGCAACTCAGGGGTCTTTTCTCCACTTCTTTAAAACCAGTCTAATATTTCCGTGTTTTCTGAGCTTGCAGTGGGGGTGGTAGGATCTGGCCGCCTGGGTGCCACCGCCACACGGGGTGGGACGGAGGAGGAGGCCCGGGTCCTCTTAGCGAGTTAAGAGAGTAAGCAGGGCACAAATCTCCGTCGCTGCCAACAATCAAGGACGGCGGGGATGGGAAGTTTGCCATCAGGCTGAAAGGCGTTTTTGCCTGCGATGCTACAGTGATCACAGTGCTACGTTTGCGTTTGCTCGGTAAATCCTCTGCGGATGTGTCTTCACATCCAACGGGACGAGAAGAGGAAGAAGGGGCGGTAGAAGAAGAGCAAGCGGCTGCCTTGCTGACTCTTTGCTTTGTATACGTCCTGAAAAGTCGCGTTTTCTTGATTCCTTGCACGGGAGCCCTGTGGTTTTTGTTCCTATGCCCCCCCTCCTCTATACATGGGGTATCCTGGATTCTCCTGCATTCCGGGGGACCACAGGGGGAATCATCAGGGCTTTTCTCTGTGCCTTTAATCCCGTTGTTGAAAAAGTCTCCGTGTTTGATGACTGGATATTGGCCATTGCAACTCTCAGTCTTATCTCCTTTACATTTAATTACAGTGGACTGGGCATGGTATTCATATTCATCACAGCTTTCCTCAACTTTAACTTTCACATTGTGGAGGTTGAAAGGGGGTGTCCTGACTGTGCTGCTACTATCCGACTGGCAGGCAGCAATTAGTGGGGGCTCATCCAATTCGGTTTTTATCTTTTTTGAAGGAGTGAGCATTTCTAAACAGACAGCGTTAGGCTCCCTTTTGTCGATACATTTTTGGGACTTAAAGTCACACTGCATGGGCAGTCCGAGATGAAGTTTGGTAGAATGACCCAGTGTCTTGCGTAATGGGTGAGAGGCCTTACAGAAGTCATATGCCGGTGAGAAAGAGACCAACTCATCCAGTGGGTCAATCTCTTTTGGATCTGCTTCACACACCTTTTCCCTTGTGGCATCAAAGAACAGACCTTCCACTAAGGAGTTTAATTTAGGCGGCTGTGCGTCTCCCCGAGTTTCACTGTGCATCAAGTCACATTTCTGACGTTTGTCCTGTTCTTCTTTTGAAGCGGCATCATAACCCTCTACTTTGCGCTGTTTTTCTTGCTGCTGTAGGTTGTTGTAGTGAAAGGTGGGCTGCAACAACAGTGGCGCTTTGCTAGAGCTGAAACCTTTGGCGAGTGAACCAACGCGAGCCCGTCTGAACCGGATGCTCTGCACCGAAACACGGCTTGAAACCGAGCTGGAATCGGATTGAGAAGAACTATCCTCCTCTGAGCTGACCTCTGAACTTTCGGACTGCGTTTCATCTTCATCTTCTTCTTCTGAGCTTCCAGAGTTGCTGCTGGTAGAGAATCCAGAGCCGAAGTCTGAGTCCGGGCAGGTGCTAGACTCCGTGTCGCTGCTGAAATTCTCTGGGAAACTCGGCACATGGTGGTGGTGATGATGATGATGGTGCTGGTGATGGTGATGATGGTGGGGTCTGGGGTTCAAATAGAAATCTGGACTGAGGTGGAAAGCACCAAAAGAACTAGTCCCGTGACTGCCAGGCGACCTGGGTTGAACAAGCAGTACGGGCGGTACGTGGTGATGCGCGTGTCTGCTCTTGCTCCACGAATGTCTCGCGCCGTCCCTGCCGCCTCCCCCCTCGCGCCTCCTCTTCCTTTTGTGAAGTAGGTCGCCGGCTGAGCGCGAGAGCCTAGACTGAGCTGCTATGGCGGACTGAAAACCCACCGGCTGCCGGCTTACAGCGCTCCGGAAAAATGAATGCCTTTGGCTCAAAGTAGCGCGGTTCCCTGATATTTTATCAGTTTCATAGTTTTTAAAGTGTTTGTGACTGAATTTAGTCACTGAACGGCAATCCCGTCCGCGGGCTTTGTGGTAAAACTGAGGTAGATTGGAGTCGGCATGGCAAGGAGTCATCTCTCTCCTCTTGCCTGTTTTGTTGTGGAACGTGAGAGTCTCCGGGACACTGTGAAAACTAAACCAAACTTTTTCTTTCCACAATTCGGGGTCTGCGCGGAGGAACCCCGAAGACGCATCCTCATCCCCTGAGGAGCAAACCGCTTTCGCTTTTCTTTTTGTGGACTTCAACACCCGCTCTGTCTTGCAGGAGACATACAAAGCTTCCACATCCTCCCGAGATATGAGGGTGCATTTAGCGGCGTGGAAAGCTATAGAGTTTATTGCTTTAAGCTTCCGCAGCTCCTCCAGATCGCAGTGGTGCTTTTTCACCTTCAGGTGATCCATGCGCTTGTGCACGGTTGTGCGAGGGATGTTCTTCAGCAGGTCTGTGAAGACCTGAGACAAAGCAAACATTTGCTTTCCTTTGATAAGCAGGTATCCCAGTTTCACTCCTTGCATTTCCTCATAGCCACACTCCAGGTCTCCCATGTTTTATGTAAGCAATGCATTAATCCTTGCAGTCACTCTTGGCATAGGCTATATGGATTTGACCAATGAATGGCACAGCATCGTGTGCTCAAGGCATCCTGCTCATACCTTTAATCCATCCACACTGCTGCTGCGTCATGAAAATTCAAACTTTGACATGCAGAGTTAAATGGAGCTGCCCCTGTCTGATAGCGAGCCGGCAGCATCCCTTCCTCGTCTCTTGCCCCGATCTGGCATGGTGGAGGAATGCGACGGATGCGTCCACCAAGCCGGGGGCTGCTGCCGCTATACCTGCCTCTGCCGACTCCACTCCCCTCTGGTCGGCAGCAGGAAGAGGGGTAGGTGTACACTACTGCTTCAGCCAGAGGGATAAAATAGCGAGAAGAGGGAGGGAGAGAGGGAGGGAGAGGGTGGGGAGGAGGAGTGAGAGAGAGAATAAGAGACAGAGAGAAACAGAATAAGAGCTAAAATGCTGCCGCTATGGCTGCTGGTTGAGTCACAAATAAAATACAAGAATAAGGGAGGTGGTCCAGTCTGGAGGTACCTTCATCAATTAATGCTCTCCGAGTCGACGCCCATTGGACCCTTTTGACAGGTGATGCAATAAAAATGCCCCCACGCCCCCATCCCCACCCCACCGTCCAAAACACACACACACACACATACGCATACACTCACACATACAAACACTGCATATGAATACTCGGAAAATAGCTGAATAAAGAACAGGTAGATATTAAAGGATATTAATCAATGTTTCATTTAGTTTTTTGGCAGAAAAAACAACAACGCCCAAAGTAATAAAATATAAAATGTGTATTGTGTTGTTCCCGTATACTGTCTAGGATCTTTTGCTTCCCTTTTGGTTTCGTTTGCTCTACCAAAGCCACAAATATATCAGGTTAAAATACTTATTTTTACCTGTGTGTGTGTTTTAACATACTGCTTAAACAAATCTGTTTTTACACCTCCGGCTGCTGCACTGACCAAAGATCTAAATCCACTGCTTTGGAGGTTTTACTGCTTTATCTTGATCTGTTTTTTTTTTTGTGTGCATTTATACATTAGCATTCATTTATTCTCAGTGTTTTAGGCTAAATATTCCCCATTTCCGCTATTAATGAAGTTTGTTTAAAGTAAGCGGAAATATTTGCGAAATGTATATTTGTGTCGGACAAAAGTGCAAAGTCAGGGTATTTTTCCCCTCGTTTGTACAAAAGCACGTGAAAATGTTTGGAACATTTACAAGACTTAAATATTAAAAACTGAAATCTTGTAGCTTAAAATGACGATAAAGGTAAAAAACGAAGAAAAAAAAAAGGGGGGGGGGGGGATAGAAGTAACCCATCACACATTTAGATGTTGCATGTGCAACCCCCCACCTCACACACACATATACATATATATACACAAAAGTGCTTATATGAAAATAGGAAACGTGTACGACAACATTAGTTTATTGCGCACTTTTCTAAACTAAGTGTGCGCATTTACAAAATGAAAAGTGCAGGCTACACCTTATTCATGCGCACACACTTGACACACAAGCTCACTGAAAACAGAGAACGCAGCTGCACCGCCCACTATGGCTTTCTAAATAATCTATGGTATAGCTTAATTGTTTGAAATAGCAATAGGTCCACATTATGTTTGCTGGAATGGCTATTGCGTGTCACCCCAGAGCCACATTTTTTTCAACACTTCCCTGCTTCGACTTTCCGCCTTTGTTATTTATAAAACACGTGAGTCCCTTGTGGCCCGTTTTTCGACGGGGTCAAAATAAGATCGGTTGTGCTCATCTCCACATTAAACCTGGTTATAATTTTCAGCGGGTCAACGTTGCATTTCCAACTTATCACGGTGTTATATTCTACTGTAAACTGCTATGCTATGTGCCTATGTGTCTCATTTGTATAGCATGCACTAAAAAACAGATAAGAAGAAAGAAGTGGCACGTGGACGTCGGCACACTAAACACCAGGAAAAATCACTGCATGCGCCCTGAGCAACTGGTGAATTAGTATTACAGGACTCAACCTTTTTTGCTGTGTTCACTCTATACTTTTCAGCTTAGCTCAGCTCGAGGGTCATTTGACCCACATTCTCAGCACTTTACTTGCGTCATGTTATGCACGTGGAGTTCTTCTAAATACATTTGCGGTAATAAAAAATGGGCTGTGGCGTCCTAATTCTGCACGGCAACGTGAAACACTTATAGTTTCTCGAGCACAAAGATGAGGTGAGAGAAGGGGTCTGGATCCCTCCCGGGGGGAGTTTATCTCCCCAAAGTCCGCTGCACTCACAGTCTGTTCCTGATGATGTGGATGGACATATAACAAGAGAAAATCATCGCTCATTTAATCTTGACCACTTCGTTTTGGCTAACACATAGGCTCTTCCTCTTGCTTGACATGTTTTTAACCTCAGTTCTCATAATCACGAACCTCACGCACCCACACCACCCGCACGTTTTTCATTAGATGGAAAAAAAATCCTTTTAGATGTTTTTTTTAGATGTAAATAAAATTTAACTAAAATCACTCAAAATGTCTCACTCAACCTTAGTTTTTGCAATTTTATAAACGTCATTTTCCGGAGTGGGAGTAAATTTGGAATAGCCTAAATTACATTATCTAGATTTAATTTATTGTAGCCCTTTAGAGGCTTGAATGGAAGCTGTTGCGTGTTAAAAAGATTTATTATTATTATTATTATTATTACTCCAACAGAGCAAGACTTAACTTGATATGAATATTTTATTTTTAAAAAACTGTCATAAAAAGTCACGTTTATGGCATTACATCCTGTGTTAACCACAAATCCTTTAGCTATAATATCCCGATGCGCTCTTCGTGTCTATTTCATGGTCTAATGGGCTTCAATATATATTTAATAATAATAAACCAATGTGTTTGCATTTCCAGTAAAGACCCAAGCCTTTCTTTTATACGCAGCATGTAGGCTATACCAGTGACACTTACAGCCCCCCTCTCCCCTCCCAATCCACTCTGTCCTGTGATTCAGACCTTGGATCATGGGAGGAAATGAGATCGAGTGACCGAAAGAGAGAAACCAAGAGCGGTAGAGGTTTTTCCAACAGCCCGCCGAGTGCAGGGCGGAATCCACCAAACCTCACATACCAGTAAGATCCAGTGTTGGATAAGACGCTGTTACAATATTTGTTTGGCGTGACTGTAGTGAAAAAAAAGTTCACAAGAAGTTGAATTTGTGGATTAAATTATATCATCATCGTAAATGGTTAAAAAAAAACCATGTTGTTTAACCGTCTAAAGCTTCTTCTCCGGATTTTATTGGGGTTTGATTTGATCTGAGTCCGAAGAGCTGAGAAATTATTTTTTGTGTCACTATTATTTTGGTGAGATCTTCAAAAGTGTGTCTTGAATTTTAGCAAAGATCAGCAGCGAAAATATATTAACAAGCCTCCAAATTAGAAAATCCTCACAATCAGACAAAAATAAACCCAGGTTTGGTAAATTAGACCGTGGTTTAATATTTGCTATGCTTTCTGCTTGGTAGTATAGTTTACCGTTTTTTTTCTTTGGTTCAGAACCCTTCTCTGTCTCCAGCAAATGTTTGTTTCACAACAAACCGAAAGCTTCGTAATTGGCGCAACTCATTTGCTTTCTATTCAGTTTTTATGGAGACATTTGGTCAAAGAGGCGCAAACACGTATGAACTTTTTTTTATGACCGCTCCATGCCAAAACAATGAATTCCTCTCCACACCCACTATGTATGTGATTTTACATGCAATCTGAGCCTGAAGTATGTGCGGACAGTGGTGGGGGAGGGCTCGCTTCACCTTTCACCCCGCCGTGTTAGGACTGTTTGTATTTTTCCTCGGCCCCTGCTCCAACTAGAACACCACGAATGAGCCAAACATTCATGGGTCTGAATGAGGTGTAACCAGGAAAACGATGACCGTGGCACGTTGGTTTCAGTTTGTCTTTTGGAAACTTTCCTTAAACCAATAAATATGTCAAAAAGACTTGTCTGATGCCCTCTGTCCTGTTCTTTGAATGGGAAAGATGCAAAAGAATAGAAAACCCTGGAAAATATCAACTAAAGGTAGAGAAAATGCATGCACAAACTGACATTTTAATATTTCATGCAATTGATAAAAACTTCTTTTATTTTTATTAAATGTATTTTCATCACTATCATATATAGTTTAAATCATATAGCCTACAGGAAGATTGACTGAGCAAAATAGTCACAATGTAAAGCATGTAAAGTGGCAATTTTATCTGTTAAACACATTCACTTTACATTCTCAGTGAATTTCACAGCCATATGCCTTTGTAGCATATGTTGCTGTGTAGAACTGTTTATTTTGTTTTGTAAGTACTAGAGTTCACACATTTTAATCTTATTATAAAAAACAATATTAGTAAAGAAGCGTATGAAATTTATTTGAGAACACAATGTTTTACAAATAAAAGTCCTATTAAGTCTTTGTTGGAGCTTATGAGCTCAGTCTGTGGAAAGTCTTATTTAAACCTAAGTTGTCCTGATGAACCTTTTTCTGCTCTTTAATAAAAACTTTACACATGCCAAGTTTAGATAGTTTATCAGAAAGAAGAAACTGCAAAGGTGGACGGCCAGCACTTGCATGGTTCATCACAAAATGCTCCTTTAGGATAAACCTGAGTTGATTTTCCTCTTGAATATAGTTCCTAATGCACATTTTACATTCTTCACAAGAATGCACAAATTTATTTACGTTGAAGTGTTTTCATGTTAAAAATTAGCTTAGATATTCTATTTCAGTTTATTTGATATTCTGCAATCAACAACATAATCAAACTCCCTGCCGTGTAGAACACTAACAAAACACTTGACAAATTCTGCACATTTTATGCTTATTTAAATTGTCACAGTTGCTGAAATTTGCAAGTGAATATGGGAGAACCAGCACTTTTTCTTATAGCAAATTCTCCTCCTGTGGACCTTCTTCCCAAAAAACATCTTTTACATTTAGAGAATGCAAACCAAACTTAAAAAAAAGATAAATTAAAGAAAGCTCTGAGTGGCATGTGTCTGATCACGATACCAATACTTATTGACAGAAGACAGCATCCTTCTGATTTTGTGTTCAAAGAAAGCTTTTCTCTTACAAGCTGAGGAACATGATTTGTCCAGACTCTGACCTAATCAGGTGAGAGCTGTAAAATTATTTGCCATTTTCAGTATTCTCAGATAGCTAGATGGGCCCTTCTATAACCACTGCCCCCTCCTTTGCCTCCCTTTGTTCTCTCCAGCTCTAATAGGTTTTCCCCTGCCACACACAATTCACTTTTTTTCTCTTCTTCTTCAGCCCCTCACCCCCTTTTAGTGCATGGGCCCAGTGTCGACTGGAGCATTTGAGCAATTTGAAATTAAAGCAAACAATGGACAGGCACTCCCAGGGACCTCTCACTCACCATATTACACGGAGGACGCTCGTGTGCTCTTGCACATTATTGGCAAGTCATTACGTTTCTCTGGAAACCGTGAGCAGGAGCTTGCTCAGAGGAGTTGGTGATGCAAGCAGCAGCTGAGTGCTTCGAATAACGTGTGTGTGTGTGTGTGTGTGTTTAGGAGCATCCCTGGCAATAGTATGGGGAGCTGTCAAACAAAACTGTCTTCTGACATGTTGATATTCTGGTTGATATTCTTAATTTGTCTTTTAGAGATAATGTTATTCGGTTGTGGAAAAGCATTTCAGTTGTTTTAGGTCCAGCAGTTTGAGAGTCACAAGAACCTGTACAGTTTTATTTTCATTTTATGTAATTTGCAAACACAAAAAGTGGTATGCCAAGAAATTCTATTGATTTGTCAGCTGAAAAGTAAAGTACTGTTTAAACAAAGAAAAACATTGTTGGCTGTGGTATTTTGTCTGAGAGACGTCAGGATCAATCCTAAAGCTGATGTTCTTATTTTAAATGGGTTCATAAATCAATTCAATAATGTATATATAGTTTATTTTATAAAATAGGAAAAAATATACAATTTATGAAAATTAAGCTGTCATGTAAATAAATATTACAGATAAACTCAGTAAAAATTGTGTAGTGTTTCTGATAAAAATAGAGAAAATGTTTATTTTTGGCAATATTGTTAGCTTAAGTTCAATGTCTATTATTAAAACATTTAGTAAACTTTGAACTGAAATATCCCTGCCAGTATCTATTCCAGAGAAAGACCTAATAGAGTAGACTATAGAGTATTTATCTGGCCCTAAAAGTGATAGCCTACTTTTACTATTGTTTATTTTACTCATTTGTTTGTTAATGATACAATATCTTTAAAACAAATAAACCATCTGGCATTGATCTACATAACTATTTAAAAGTGTACATTGTACGAGTTTTCCCTCCTCATATCTTTACAATGGAAATGGATTTATTGAAACTACTTTGGGTAGGTACCTGTGGATCTGATAAAACCTGGTTTTGCCAACTATAATAGATAACTTTTTGTACGCAAAAGTGATCTCTTTTGTAAAACAGTCAAAACTGTTTTCAAAATTGGAAAACTGCAATATGATTGGATAGTTATTACTTTTCTATACCATACTTCCAGATAGTCTTTTCATGTTGGTTCATTTTGAGCTAGGTCCCATATAGCATACTGGAATGCTTTCTGTAACGTATTTGAAGATCTTTTTCTGAAATTATTATGTTTCAAACATCAGCCGAACTTGCTAAAGCACAACTTTGTTAATAGACCCCTTACTACAATGTTGAAATTGAATCTGGCAGAGTAAGTTCTTTTGGCTGCAAACTTTTCAAACCACGTGAAACCAAAATAGATTGTTACTGACGGTCGTCCAATCACATTCGTAACTTACTTCCCGTATGGGGATACGCACGTGCACGCACGTTGCGTCATTGCGTATTTCCTGTTCTCTACGAAGTTCCCCCTCTTCTCACCATCGAACAGTGACGGTGATGTTTTGGTGAAAAAATACGGCGTCGAAAAGAGACGTAAACACGTTTAAAACATGACATTCCGACCGAATGGGACCTAAAGAGGCGTTGCAGGGAAACAAGGGACGTCTTCGTTAAAGATTTGGGTCCATCTTTATGTATTCCTCCGCATGTCCGCTTTCTCTGTAGATGGTCTTCGGCGAGCGTTGTCTGACGGTGGACGACAAGCTCTCGACGAATAACATGAAGGAGATGATTGGTGGTTGCTGTGTATGCTCAGACGAACGAGGCTGGGCAGAAAACCCCCTGGTGTATTGCGACGGACACGGCTGCACGGTCGCCGTTCATCAAGGTAAGCTGTGATGTTAATTCGGTTAGCACTTAGCATGCATGCTAGTTAGCGTTGTCATGTTGTAAGGTTATGAAGCCGCCTCCTCCTCGCTTACTCTCACCAAGGCGAAGCTGAGCTGACCTCATGCGCATGCTGCTAACCCCTCAACTGGGTTGTCTCAGCTTTTAACGTAAGCTTTACGTAGACACTAGCTGAAACCAGTGGCATATATATGTGGTTGTAAGTTAGGTCATTGTTTCATTGTCAAAAGCTCTTTTTGGTTAAAGTACTGTTCTCCTTTCATAGCTTGGAAAGGGAGCTTAAAACATGATTCATTATCCAATTAAGGGTTTTACATAGTACTCCCGGCTGTGTCATAGGTAGAAGAAAAGCTGTCGTGTCTTTATTTTGATATATTGAGTATATTTAAGCACCAAAACATATAAGTCTGTCTGCATGCCAGGTTGTTGTACAGCAGCTTCGCAGCATGCAGCTACTCTGCATGACTCACATGATGACGTTCACTGTTTACATGACCAAAAGCTGTCCATGCCTCCATATGTCAAACAGAGAGGGAGGTTAAAAATTGTTTTATGGTCATATGGCTGTACAGCAGTATTTTATACATGTATTATTTTCAGTAGTTGCAATATTTGGGCTACTATATATTTTAATGTACAGTTGTGGGTCTTAATGTTTACTTGGGGAGGTTCCACATTATTGTTGCACCTCTGCAAAAGTTAGTTACTCAAATATGCAAACGCATCTTTAAAACTTGTGAAAGTAGTCAATAAAGTAATTTCAGTGTTAACTCTAACAGATGCCATGTACAGTACTTTGTTGGTGGGTGTCCAGAAGGGGACTAAAGCTTTGAAAGCTGCATAGCAGATGAACTATGCAGGATTCTTAAAGTTTTGACAAGATATAAGTTTGTTAAATTCACATGAATTTTTGCAGAAATGCTATCAAACACATTTTTTAAAGCAGCATGTGACTTAGTTACATTTACTTGTTTGATGTTACCAGCAGATTAAAAATGTCATTCCTGCGCATGTTCTTTGCGCTTAAACTGTTTTAATTGTTACATTGCTCACACAAAAAAGGTTTTTAAAATTCAACGTGTTAGTGTGACAAATCATACAACATTTATACTGTAAAGCCAGACTGATACCCTGATTATCCAGTTTGGTGTTGAATTACTCCTAGATGTATGTTACTCAGACTGAAACTAGTTTTACACATGCTTTGATAAAAAAAAAGATAGAAAATGTTATAAACAACCATTGTTATTGAGTTGGTAGCATAAGAACAATAATTAGGAATAACATGCATAATCTTGTAAAGTAAAACTAACATAAGATGAGAAAATTTAAAGCACTTACAAAGTGTACATACTTCTTGCACTGTCTAGTTTACTGCTCCACATGGTGCTGATTGACTGACATTAAATTGTCAGTTTGATTGTTTTCAGTGTTCTAGTACAAATTCAAGAAACATTTACTATAAAGCTGAAAGAGTGTTGCTGTATCACATATTCTTATGTCAATAACCTGATTCATCTCTGTGTGCTGGAAAGAAGACAATAGTTCATTTAAAGGGCTTAAATTGTAGATTGACTCAGCTGTGTACGCCAGTGCAATGATTGGTTGGTGACAACTGCTATCAGCTGCAGTTTTGCTATGTAATAGGTCAGGTTTTTCTATATAATTTCAGTTTTTCTTATAGTACTTTATTAATCTATAAAGGATGGATTTAAAAAAAAGTTGTTAAAACAGAAAACATTTTTTTATTGATAAAAATGACTGGAAAGCTTTGAACTGATCGGATCAACCATTTATGTTCTCAGAAATCTGGATTATACTTGTTTATTCCAATGGATTATGAATTCTTGGCAGATTTGAGGTAATCTAAAATTGTGTAGCTATTTTGCCGATTTGGTCAGTGGTGTTGCTTTTTGGGTTTCTGGACCTGGACCTGGACGACCTAAAAGGGAGAACATTGGCTCAGGTACTACAGCAGGTGTGAATCCTCTCAGTCAAGCTATGCTTTGTAAAGACACATCACCATGTTTCCTGGCTTCCAGTGTCTGCATTGATGGTGTATGAATGGGTGTGGATCTTCAGTTGTGGTCGGCAAGTCATTTGCAGAGATTGGCTTCCACGTTTCTGTCAGAGTAGCTCAAGGTGGCAGTGATCGCTCATGTAGCTTACCATCACCGTGTCTGAATAAGTAGTGAGTGAATAAGGGGGTGACTGTAAAGCTTATGTTGCCCTAAAAAGTGTTTTAATATTATTTTATTCAGTAGCAATCTGTTTTGTGTGAGTCTATGTGACTGATTCAGTAACCATAAATGAATTACCATTGTTAAATATGATATGAGGCCTTGTGATGGACTGGCGACCTGTCCAGGGTGTACCCCACCTCTCGCCCGATGTCAGATGGGTTTGGCTCCAGCCCCCCCACGGCCCCGTTTGGGAATAAGCTGTAGAAAATGGATGGATGGAAATATGATACGAAATTGTTAATTTTTGTAACATTTTCTCTTCTCAAATAATACATTGCAATATATTATGAACACAATAGCAGATATCAAGATAGTAACTATAAAAGCCACACGTTTGCTTATCTTTTTAGATAATTCAATTATGCATTAAGCATAAGCACACGTATTCTACTAATATGTGATTAATGTTTATTTTGTACTATGACCAGGCATGACTAGGTTTTGTTTTTTCATGGGAAAGCCTACTTTTGATATAACAACTGACCTAAACTGTTGTGCTTCTTTTCAGCCTGCTATGGCATCGTTCAGGTGCCGACTGGTCCTTGGTTCTGCAGAAAGTGTGAATCTCAAGAGAGAGCAGCCCGTGTGGTAAGTCATTCAGTATATATATCCATTAATCATTTATGAGTTATCTCCTGAAATAACAGGATGACCTGGAAAATATGGCACACAGTGTGGTCTTAAACACTTGTATTGTTTTTAAATGTACCAGGTAAATGGAAGCTATTTTACTTTTGTGTCAAAATGTAATAATATACATCAATAAATAGATGTGTACAGAAATAAAAGATCCCATAAAAATTCTTTAAAAAATTATAGCCTATCATTAAAGTAGCATTACATTATAATCCCAGGCTTTAAAATCTTTCATTAGTAAAACCATTCAAATATATCTAAAATACATCAATGTCTTACTTGAAATAGACGTAATGTGTCTGAAATCATAAAACGCTGCACAGCAAAATGTATAAAAAGCTTAATGTTAGCTTAACAGTAACATAAAGCTAATAAAATACAATTGGTTGGTTAGCAGTTAGCATGCACAAATAAAAGAGATTGAGACAACTTTGTCTATTAACAACTGTTTTCCTCGATAATATCTGTGTTCAGTCAAAATTGGTTTACTTGCATTTTCTGGCCATAAAAGATAACATGAAACATCTGTATGTCTTCAGATAGCCTATCATGGAGTTTAGCACTTATGCATTTAAAACGGCCCGTGTGTTGAGTTCTGCTTGCTAGCCTGTTCTGTAGTGTGTAAATTGAAACATGATTGCAACGGCACACGTCATCCTGGGAGGAAAATGTTGGGAAATGTGAAGTCCTCGCCTTAAGATGCTGCTTTCTTGCAGTGTCTCATAAAATGTGCATAATAAATGTCACTGTACCATCCAACCAGTCAGGAATATAGGTCAATATTTGTATATAGACCCCCTTTCAATGTTTACAAACGATATGCATGCGCAGCCCTGGTGCTACGCCCGCGTGTTTAGTTCAAATGAGTTCAAACTCAAATGCTAAAAATGACTATATGGAAAGCCTTTCACCTGCTGATTGTGTCTGTTATTTAAAGAAACTTGCACTTAAAACAGGTATGCACCTACCAGACCCCTATTCCTTACAGGATTGGCTTACGGACATGAAGAAATGGCCTAGCTGTGGCCAGATATCAACATGTACCTCATCAACACTCGAGTGTGTGCACAAAGGAGAATCTGAAGGTCTACAAACCACTGGAAGCCGTTAATTATGTGCTTTGTGGGCATGTCCAAGAAGTGCTGTACCATCAAGTATCTAAAACATCAGAGCTTTGTGTTCTGATGGTGCAAGTTTTACCAAGCCAAAGACAGGATCACAAACGGAGCTCTACGTCTCATCTGAGTACTGAGTCTGTTTTAGATGGCTGAGCTTCTCACAATGTCATTGTTTCGGTCACCACCCACAGCTCGTGACTTTATGAGGTTAAGAACATACTGCGATTGGTAAATCATCATCTAAATCATTATAGGAGGTGGTTAAATATATAAAAATATATCTACCTACCTGAAATAAAATACGCACTGCATTGTCGCGCATTGTTAATGTTGGCTTATGTTCAGTTTTGCCAGCTGAAAGCATGTTGTCATAAAATCCTACTATTGTTTTATTGGATGCTTGCCACCTGGTATGGAGTAAAATGGAGATGTGGATTGTCTTTACTGCAATTTGTGCATCCCACAGCACATCTAGATAACATTTTTAGTTTAGAAAACTCCCTCGAAGTCGTGAGTTTTTGCGTTGGTCCAGTTGTTAAAGCTGTTTTGCCCCATGACTGGCAGCGGCTGTTATGTAGTGTTTACTTTAAATTCCAGACTATAAGCTGCTACGTTTCCCCTCACATTACAAACACTGCAGCTTACAAGCCTATGCAGCTGTATAAATAATGTTCCCTTACCCTTACCCTATCAAGAGCAGGTTAATGCAGCTAAACAACCAGTTTATCCATGCTTTAGATCAACAGAGCTAAGATGAAGTTGTCTTAAAATTGAAATGGGATTGGGAGAGACATTTTATCCTTCATCTCATCTTATATATTTTCCACAACGCTGTTTATAATTATATAGAACATAAATAACATTGTCCATAATTTTACCTTTAGGTGCATGCAATGTATCGCAGATGTGTTTGGAGTTGTCAGTTTCATTGTATTAACTTTTGTTTTACTTTATTAAACACAAAATCTTTAGTTTTTTTTAATTAAATGAATTATTCTACTCTTTAGTAAAACAAAGTTTGCATTTTTCATTTTGCCATCAAATCATTGTAGCTACTACACAGTATATTGCAAATCTGTTTTACACAGACTTGTCTACTACTACTACTTTATGTGATGTCACTTCCTGCATCTGCATGATTTGATGCAGGTTATGCCTTCCCCCACCTGGTTTGCCTTTAGCCTAAAATATTTATTCTGTTATTTTAACACTTTGACAAACTTATTCAATAATCTTATTGTGAAACTCTGTAAATGACACACAAAAGCTGCTTCAATGTTGGATAACATTAACAAATTTAGTGCTGTTATAGTATACTAACAATAAGCCTCTGCAGGTCAGCCTTGTGAGCTGACCTGCAGAACCCTGATTCATGTGTAACGCTGCTCTCTGAATGAAACCTGGTGCAACATGCAAGCTGGTATAGCTCCTGAGGCTCACCTTAGCATGACCTCAGTAAACTTCCAAGGACCTGTCTAAATCAAGATTTACTTTATGTAACTGTTGATACAGGTGTTAGAGCAATCTGCATTCTTTCTGCGCTCACGTTTGCACACACACAACCAAGTTTCTGTTGCAGATATTTCCAGATAACATTTTTGATGAAGCACAAGTTTCTTTTTCCACCATTTAAAAACATGAGAGCAAGGCAGAAGTTTGGCACTAACAAAGTTACCTAAATGTACTTAAATTAATTTAATTACCATACACCTGCGTGATGATATCCGTATGTACAAAGACTCCATGATAAGTGCTAATCAGAACAGCATTCCTGTATTAGCAGTTATGTAATAAATGATCACCAATAACCCAACGATAAAAAGTTAATGGGTAAATATGAGTGGTAAAATAGACGGATTGGGAATATTATAAATGATTGTATTTTTCTTTTGGAATGCATTTATTTGCTTATAGACACATTTTAATTCAGAAGCACGCATGTGCTTAGCTATTACCTATGCAATAAACTCCTATTACCATGAATGAGTGATGCCAAATATAATTAAACTTTTTAGTGTAGAACTGAGAAAAGTAAAGTAGTATTTATTCCCAATATGTGTGTATATATATATAAAGATATACCTTTATTGCCATAAACGATAACATTTAACTTTCTAGTTTTTAGTTTTTTGTCTTGTTTTATAATAAGGATGTGTAACGGTTACAGACTCGTGCATTAAATTGGTTATTTGGTTTAAAAGGGATGCCATGTAACGTTTGACCACTAGGGGCACTTAATCTGTAACTTTCCAACAAAACTGTCACAACATGAAACGGCTACATTAGTGATGTGTTTAATGCAAAGCACTTTGAATAACATGTACATGAAAGGTATCATACAAAAAAACTTGCTTTGACTACTTTTCAAAAAAATTCCCACAAAGTACAAACTTCCCTAAAACCATTACAATAACCCGTAGTTTTCATTATTACATAAAGCAGTTACATGAGTAACTTATGTAAATTACTTATTGTTATGACATCCTAAGCATTAGTTCTTATGGAGCATAACAGTAGTACTGCATACTACTGAGTAGTTTATGAAAAACATTAATGGAAAATGTCCCACATTATCTGCATACATCAAGTATCAACCCATATTAGCATTAAAATATGTCAGAAAATAGCAATTTTAGTGTTTTAACTTTTTTTAATGACAACCTTTACACAGCAAGTCCATGTTATATATCAAACTTTTCAGCAGGGTGTCCAGTAACATAAATAAAACATAAAGATGTAGTGTATAGTTCTGCAGATACGATTGATTGTTTGTTTGGTACACCTCCCAGTAAATCCTGAGACTGTGACAAACCTCTTTGTCACTTGCAGCATAAGGAACTTCTACTCTCTTATTCTGTAATCATTTGGCAGATGCCTTTATTCAATATGATAACCAGTCATTTTAACCGTAGCTGTTGACCTAATATGTCTGGTGGGTGGGAGGAACCCACACATACATGAGGAGAAACCTCGCCAGCCGAGGCTAACACCAGCAACCTTCTTGCTGTGAGGCCACTGCGCTAACCACTGCACCACCATGCTGCCCACCTGGAAGTGGATTTGACCAAATAGTTTTTGGAATATTCTCTGTAGACTTCAAATTAGCTACAAAGTGTAATTTGTCTATTTTACCTGAAATATATATATTTTTTTAACTCTTGGCTGTAGGGATCAAAATATATATTTGTATAAAGACAAAATCAGAATATCAGTAAATAAGTTAATATTGGACATCAAAAGATAAAACTAAATCAAGTCAGTTTCTATCTATTCATTTTCTGCTTTGAAAACTTTCAGAAGTGCTCAACAGCCTGGAAATGACATTAAATATTACTGAGCGTGATGTAGCTCTGTTCTTTCTATTATAACCTTTTTATTTTAATGCTGCATTATATGCATTTTTTATGTGTTCTCTGTTATGAGGTTGCAAGCATTTAATTCAAAATGACTCGTTAAAGTTGTAAAGATGTATTAACTAGCTGCATCATAGTTTTTGCTTCTGGATTCAAATTATGCAATAAAAGTAGTGACATTTAGCCCAGATAATATTGTAGATGAATAATAGGAAAGGCCTTTGTTGCATGCAGATGTGCCAGACTTGTTCTGTGTGTTTTTATTTTTTAATTATTCCTTGGGATTAATAAAGTATTTTAAATTTATTTTAATCATCAGGTGCAGTAGTTCTGGTATGTAGTATGTAGTAAATGCGGCTTCAACTAGCCGCATTTACCTTAGACTAAACAGCAAAATGGTTGTTTGTCTCTGTGTTAGCCCTGTAATGGACTGGCAACCTGTCCAGGGTGTACCCCGCCTCTCGCCCATTGACAGCTGGGATAGGCTCCTGTGCCCCCAGCGACCCCGTTAGGGACTAAGTGGTAGAAAATGGATGGATTGATAAACAGCAAAATAAATACACAGATATGTACTGCAACATTTTGCAGCTCATCAAGCACTTACTGCCATTGTTTTTAAGAAATGTTGGCTGAAAGATGTGAAAAAGTTGATCATGCGTTAAGTTTTCACAACAGGAAAAGCATTAACTTACCAGTCTTACAATACTGAGTTGGTTTTGCATCCACTGTTCTTTCATCAAATTCCAACAAGGAAAATGTTTACAAAGGTTGATTTATGTAACAACCCCTCCTCCACTTTTTCTTTCTGATCTGTTCAGATGCTGTTTTTGCTGCCATATTTTGCTAATCCTTGACAAAATTACCATGTAATCCAATTTTAATAATTTTTGGTCAGATATGAATGATTAACTGATGTTAAATGAAAATCACAGTTTTTAGATTTACAATTAGCTAATTGTAAGGAGTGTGATTTTGTTTCAGGTTGCATGGTGCACCTGATCCTAATTTAAAAGCTGTTACATCCAGGGTTTAACAAATCATTGCTTCAGTCAGGATTGCTGTTATGTTTGTCTGGCGGTCAGTTAAACATCATGTGACCGTTACACTTAACTGTGAAGTCGCTTCTCATTTTTAAACCACATTTCAGACTAATTTCCTTCTTAATACATGTAACTTCATCATTTATGTGTCGCATGAAACTAAGGACAAAAAACAGTCCAACTTCTGAAATGTTGTTTTAAATAAATATTCTTAGTTTACATGATGGTATCAATTAAACCTGCAAGAATATTAAGCAGACATTAAGTTTTCAGCTTAACACAACAACACAAAATATTTTCTGATGTGTCCGCTTGCGTGTATGAGCATGTTTCTGTGTGCACTGGATTGAATCTCAGGAATACGAAATCATGTAGAAAAGAATACCCTGCTGTGGTGTAAATAACATTACACATTTTAGTTTAATATGAGAACAAAGAATAATGGGTTCAACAGGAAATATAACAGGCTTTTGTGTTTTTATCTGCAGATTGGATTTTACAGTTTGCAAGTGAGAATTATATAAATTTTATTAGCTGATTATTATTTAGACTTGCTTCATCATTTCTTTACCAAGTCATAGAAGAGTCATACAGTCCAGTTTCACTGAGTAAACCTATTTTATTCTACCAAATGTTAAAACTTAAGCTCTGCAATTATACTGACAGCACTTAATAAGCTATTCCACTACCGTCTCTCAATTTCATACATTATAAGTGGCTGTTAGACTTTACTCATCTTCTCACAGCACTAGGGGCAGCTGTATAACAACACTGCTGACTAAAAGCAATGGAGAATGTTATTGAGATGCATTCAGGCATCCCTGACTGTAATATGGGCTCGTAGCAAGTGACTGGCAGCTCACTTGTGAGTCAAGGATGATCTGACTCATCAAAGCAAGAGCAACAGAAACAATTGCCTCTAGACCTGCATGTGGTGATTGACATGAACACTTAAAGAGTGTAATTACCTTAGGAGGTAGATGATGATGGTATCTTTCCTGAAAGTTTCTGGCTGTGTGCCCAATTTATGGCCTGCTCATCTCACAAACTCATACTCTGTATTAGACTTGCCCTGAGTAGTTGAAGCTGACCTGTTGTTTCTGACCCAACATGTCTTTTGTCTTCCCACAGAGATGTGAGCTCTGTCCCCATAAAGATGGAGCCCTCAAGAGGACAGACAACGGAGGTAGACCTGTTCAGACACACATGCCCATGCACAGACCCACATCTGTGGTTAGACTCTTGTGTATGTTGTCATTAATTGCATGTCACCAGCAAGTTTAAGGGCTGTGAGCGTGCTGGGAGAGTTATGTTGCTGTTTGTTGTGAGTGCTGCTTCTCTGTACCGTCCTTGCCAGTCCATGTTTTATGAGAGTGTGTGTGTGTGTATGTTTATGAGGGGGCGGATCAGGATGGTATAGTGCAAGGCCTGTGAGGAGTCTCCTCTTTGGGTTCATTGAGAGGTCAGCTTGTTGGAGACTGTAAATATTCTGTGTGGATATAAGTTGGTGTGTGTGTGTTTGCGTCAGAGAGGCACAGCTGTGGGATTGTCCAGGCCTGTAGGGAGGCATCAGGACAACACTAACACACACCGTTTTACTACTTTCTCTTTTATTTTACCCTTCCCATGACCCCTCTCTGTCTCTCCTCTTTTTCCAACCATTTTTTCTCCCACCATCTCTTTGCTCTGCTCTCTCTGAATTCCTGCTCCAGTCAACTCCTCCTCACTTGTTGATCTGCATAGTAGTTGCTGTTATTTCAGGTGGGACAGTAATAAAGCGGAGCAAAGGAATTCCTCTAAGCTATGAGCAAAGGAAAACCAGATCAAAAAATCAAATTTGCACCTGGTTTGGTGCATCTTTGCATTATATAACTTGAGTTTAAATAGTTTTGAGTTTAAGTGCAAAGTGACTAAATGTAATGTGCTGAGATGGAAGAAGTTAGTAGCTCATAATGAATAAGAAGAAATATTACATGAAAGCAGCACACCGATGTTTTCTAAGTAGTGTAATGTAAAGATGGGGCTTGTTTTTCTTTCTGCTCTACATTACCTGTAACAGGATGGACCTTGTTACCCTGTGTTGTCAATCAACAATATTTAATCTTTTTGTCTTAGCATATCGTGTAGTTAGCAAAACAAGGCTTTGAGGTGTTTTCTGGAGTTAAATGTGTGAAAGCTTAGACCTAGAAGGAAGGAAGATTGCACCGCTTTTATGGTCCTGTTTTATAGGCTTCTTCCAGATTCTTGGTGGGACTTCAAAACAACAACAAGCCCACTTTTCACACCCTCTCCACTTTTCTGTACCGCCCTCTGCCCTTCTCCTGTTCTGCACACCAGGTCAAAGGCAGGTCATGGGTTCAACTGTAAGTTTAAGCCTGTTTTTGTTTCTGCTGTGGGGAAAAACAGACACCTCGAGTGTGGCAGGACACTCCCATCTCTGTTTGACCTCCTGTTCACCTCCTTCAACTCCTCAGCTCATCGTCAATTCTGCTACCCCTCTACCATCCCCGCTGTCATTCTTCTGCCCCCAGTTTGTCTTTGTTGACAGGCAGCTGTGCGTGTGTTTTGGGGGCACATTAAACAGATGCTTTGGTAGACAGACAACTTTACAAATGGGAGTTTTTGAGTATTCAGCTTGCCAACATGCTTTAACAGGTGAATGTGATCATTAATGAATGCTTAGTGAAAGGGACAGGAATCATTTCTGTGGTTTGAAATGGATTATTATTGTGTGTTGGTCAACAGTTGGAGCCTAAAGGTAGCACATTGGTAGCACTTATTTAATGTCAGTTTATGACACTTAGTTTTGTATGTTTGGTACATATTTGTTAAAATTAAGGTAAAGACTGTGGTCTGTGCTGTGATTTGGATGATGGACACTTCTATTGACCAATCAGCCAAGAAAATATTGGTGCCAGTGCTCAAATTCATCTTGAATCACAGACATGGATCTAGACAGAAGTAAACCTAAAGGTGGTAAATTGAAGGAAGAGGCTGAACTGTAGCTTAAAAACCTTTCATCTTTACCTCAATAAATTTTTCCAGCCTAAAAATATGTTTTAACCACAAAACAGCATATTTAAGACATACTTTAATGGTTACTTTTCTTTCATTTTTAGCAGGGTATATTTTATCTCATTTATAGATAATATTGGTGCTGCTTAGTATGTACATAGACTTCGCTAGCTGTATGCAACAGGATTCAGCCAGGTACTCATTTTCATATAAAGTACTGCTGTTGTAGGCCCTAAAGCTCACTTGGTAGAGCAGGGGCTCTGTATTCAGCTTTAAATTAGCTAATTACCTTGTTAGCATGAGTCTTTTAAGGTTCCCATACCCACAAAGTGATTTTAAAAAGTACTGCCGTCGCCTGGACCTGATGAATTTATGTGCACTATGGCTGAAAATGGCTTCTGTTGTGAGAACAAGCAGAGCATTATATAACAAGTTAGTAATAAAAGGTTTTATTAAAGTGTGTGTGTGTATATAGACTATTTCAATGCATAAACTCAAACTGAAATTTTATCACACTACTATATACTCACCAGACTGATAGCTTTTCTTTGTCCAACTCATTAGGTTGGGCCCATGTGGTTTGTGCCCTTTACATACCTGAAGTGGAGTTTGCTAATGTGTCAACAATGGAGCCCATAGTTCTCCAGTCTGTACCACATGAGCGCTACAGCAAGGTAACGACATCTTAACTGTGCATTTACACATTGCAGAAACATGTTTAGAGTCAGAGTGTGTGGAATTAAGTTTGCCTTTAAATAAAAATTAGTTTGTGTATGTGTGTGTGTGTGTGTGTAGACCTGCTACATCTGTGAAGAACAAGGCAGAGAGAGCAAAGCAGCAACTGGTGCCTGTATGACCTGCAACAAACATGGCTGCAGACAAGCCTTCCATGTGACATGGTGAGACTTTGAAGAAGTGACTAAATCACTGGTCAAACAAGTATTTGTTATAAAAGATAATTTGTACATTTTCTCAGCTTTGTTGTCAGAGTCATAGAAATGACACAGCTATTAAATGACTAATAATTTCATGAAAACAAGAATCATACTTTTCACGTGTTTTCACTGCAAACAACTTTCTTGTTGCTTTTCTTTGAGTTGTTTAAAAGTTAATGATGGACAGTTTTCTTTCTTTCTCTCTTTTTCTCTCTTTCTCTCTCTCTCTCTCTCTTCCCTCCCTCCCTCCCTCCCTCCCTTCCCTCCTTCCTTCCTTCCTTCCTTCCTTTCATCCTTCCTTCCTTCCTTTCATCCATCCTTCCTTCCTTCCTTCCTTCCGTCCTTCTTCCCTCCCTTCCTCAGTGCCCAGTTTGCAGGGTTGTTATGTGAGGAACAAGGCTCAGATGCAGACAATGTCAAATATTGTGGGTACTGCAAATACCACCACAGTAAACTGGTAAGTGTCCTCTCATCATATTTACATTTTCTAATGACGACATGCTTTTTTTCAATACACCAACACATAACTTCATTTCACACCAACTAAAAAATGTTGGTTTTAAGACAAAATTATTAATCATCTAATTAAATATGACACCATTGTGACCTGTGTGTCGTAATATTATAAGCTTTTATGGATGCATATAACATGCACGAATTAATGTGTCTTGATTGGGTAAAAATGACTGTGTGTGTGTTTTTCTCTAACTACGAGAAAGATGATAGATGTGTTATATGTAGTCTATCACAAACCTACTGATTTACTTGTCCGTTAAAGTTGACTTAACACCATTTTTATTGTTTTTATTTAGTCTCCATATCCTGTCCTTTTTTTCTTTACATCAAATATTTTGAATATTTTGTAACTTTTCCATTTATAAATGCTTTGTTTTCATGGTAAGCCCACTCCCCTCTTCAGCTTCCTGTCTCTTCTGGCAGCTACTCTTACTTCCCTTTGTCTACTTCCTTCTTCTGGATCAATGAATCCATCCCACTGCTGCTTCTCTTTCTTCCTCATGGTCACCTCTTTTAGTCTGCCATTGTTTCTCCTCCCCTTCTCATTTCCCCTTTTCTCTTAAATACTCTATCCTTCAGTCCCTCATGTTACGATTTAGAAGGCCTAGCTGTGCAAAATAGGCTGAGTTATGAGGTGACAGATGAGATCTGTAGTGCGGTACGGCACCTAACAAGATATTTAAACATTATTTTAATATGTTTCAGATACTTTTAATAACCTATTGAAAAATAAAGAGTTTCTTACATTTTAAACTGGTATAACAGAAGTAACGCTTGTTTTGATGTGTATATATTTTCTCATCAGTGACTGAGCCATTTTTCTATTTTCTTCTGTTCTTATGTATATGCAACCTGCTTAGAATAGCTGACCATTGCCAGATTGAAGTTAAATAAAAGGCAACTAACTAGTTTACACACACAGAGGGGGATGTTTTGAATACACAAATTAACAAAAGAGAACCTGTTGTTCCCCTTTCAGCAAACTACACCCTGCTACACATACCTGGTTGTACACAAAGCCTCAGCTGGGGGCTGGAAAGCAAATGTTATTAACAAAAATGTGATTGAAATATTGTGATTTGTGGAATGATTGTTGAATGAATTAAAAGATTGTGTTGCTGTGCACAAACACACATGCATACTTCATTTTGCTATGTTAAGAAATGCTTATAGAAAGACCTTTGTTACATTGATTACATTGATGGTGCATGAACTGCTTTGGATGTTGAGACATATGGCTGTATGGAAGTAATCAATAGTGAAGAAAGCAATGTTGATGGATAACTGGGTTGCATGAAATTTGACTTTGTGGATGTTTGCGCCATGTTAGCAGGATATGCATTTGACTCAGTTCATGCAGTAAATGTATTTCAAACAGATTATCCTTGTTTTGACTCGGCTATAGAACATTTTAATAAGACAGATGTTTCATTTAGACCCGGGATGGGGAACCTCAGCCCTCATCTGAAAGTTTTTAATATTTCCTTGTTCCGACACAGCCGTGAATCACTGCAAATCTTGATAAGCTGTTGGATCTATTGGATTTGAATTGGGTGTGCTGGACCAGGGATACATGGAAAACCTGCAGGATTCTGGGCCTTGAGGACCAGGTTTCCTCACCCCTGATTCAGCCCTATGCTCTATAGCAAAGGCTTCTTATAAATGTATCAATATTGCATTTATCAGGTTTGCAGATACAATTTTGGCCAAGATGAAAGGTTTTTAGGGGTAGTTGAATGATTAAGTGTTTAAAGTTGGATTATAGAGCTTGTGTATTATGTGATTGTGACGTAATGGATAGCATTTAATATTAGACAGAGATGGGGTCAGAAAAGGAAACTTCATAACTGTGTATGTGATTGTGTCTTGATAAAAATGATATAAAGATAATCTTTTATGAGTTCAGGTTGGAGGAATACAAGTATATTAATATGGCAACAAACATTTGTAAAGAAGAAATTAGCCTGTGGCTGAGACCAATGACCAAGTACTCAAAAAATGTTGTGCAGATTTTGATTTGTGCAAAAAAGTTTGAAAACTGCTGGAAAGCAGGAAATCTCATGGTGATTTTATATTTGCTTTAATAGTTTCCATTTCCTTTAATCTGCCCTAATGGTAAAATTGAACCTAGAAGAATTGGACTTAATTTTTTTTTAACAAATAGCTTTTTTGTTGAAATTCTTTCCTTTTACTGAGTTGTGATTTTTTTTTTTTATTTGCCATTTTTGTTGTTGAAGCCCATGACTATATACTGACAGATTTTCAGTTTAGCGTTTTCCTTTTCTTCTTTTTTTAGTTAAAGTTTTTTTAAATAGTACTTTTTGGTCAACATTTAGCCTTTTTTTGAACTTCCATCCAGTAACTTGGAGTTCCTCTTTACTTTTTTAGCAAAGGAGCAGGGGCCGTGGTAGTAGGTCTCAAAGCTTAAGTGACTCTTCCTCTCAATGTATGGATAGACCCCCAGACCAGGACAACAAGGTAAGACAGTCCTCAGATCTTACCCTCTCTTTGCCTCCCATCCACAATGTGACTCCACCTGAAACATGAAATATAATTTCATACCATGCAGAGGACAGGCAAATGAGCCAAAGCCTTTTTAAAAATTTTAAAAACGGAAGAAAGCTGAAAAAAAGACGAGTGGAAGTGGAAATATTTCTGCTGTTTGTGCAGTTCTGTGTTGTTTGTTTTTACTTCATCAAAAGCCTAAGAGAAAGTCTGTTAGGCCTTGGGCATAACTTTTAAACCAGTTTCCTTTAAAAGAATAAAATTAAAATATTCAGATTTATGAATGACTTAAAAAAAAAGACTTCTGTTTTTTAATCAGCCCTTTTCAATGTTGAATCCATGATATTCATGTTGTAGCTTGTTGACAGCTGAAGAAAGCAAATTTTCTGACATTGAATTTAATGTCGAAGTGAGCTGAAATGGTATTTTACACACGCAGAAGCTGTTTTTGCATCAAAATGTAGCTCATAGGATGACTGCAACCTGCCGGTGATTGCCACCTTCAATGAATGGTGCATTAGTTTGACCTAATAAGTCATGCCTGCTGGATTGTCATGTCATCACAGACTGTAAAATCTGAATTTACGGGATGTGTTAAATGATCGGTTCCATTTCTTGGTTTTTAGTGATGGTGCTACTATTGTCGCAGCACAGGCCAGAGCCCAAATTGAATTTTTTGTTGCTAATTAAATGAAACTAAAGTTTTGCAAATGTTACATCAGAGTTTGCAAGATAGGTCAAGGTATCTAGATAGCACAGTATTTCCTCTTAAATGACATTACATTACATTATAGTTGAGCTGTTTCGACCAAATATATAGTTTTCAGTTTTATGTCTTCCACTGTCCCTAATAAACTCTTCAACCCTATGTCCTGTCTGGATGTAACTTTAAAAGTACATCTGTCCTTGCTACTTTCACAGTCATCACTGGGGAGAGTCTGTATTAAATGGCCTTAATGGTATATTGACTGTTTTGCATGTCGGTCCATTTCATTACTGTGGGATGTGTAAAAAGTACACGTAGAAGTAAACAAAGACTTTCATAAGGTATGGAGGACATGCAGCTGACGTCACTGAGTCACCTGACTTTTGTTTTCCGCTATTTTTGGAGGCATGTAGTCGAGTCTCAGACCTGTTAAAATGGACAGATTGTAGTATTTGGAGTGTACTTTCTGGTCAAAATGTTGATTTCATGCTCTGCATTTGAATGGATTGGAGCTGTGAGATGAGAGGACTGGGAACCAACACTACCAGCAGATTATGCGGTCAACACTTTATATCCAACTACTTATGTAAGAAATAATACCAACGAGGTATGCATAATCTGAAATTAATGGACAACGCGGAGGTGCGGTGTCCTCTATGAAGTCAAATGGACACATTAAAGGACATTATGCCACTTCTACCACGGTCACTTACATAAGAAATAAATATTAAATCTATATTAATAGATTTTTTTAAAAACCGTTAAAATAGTTGGTTTTCTCACAGGAAGCAGCTGAATGGATTATTTACCATCCTAGTGACACATTGCCATGGTAACCTGCAGCTGGGTCTGCAGCAGCTGGTAACGTATGTTCTGAGTTTCTGTTTCTTTGTGTTGTTGTTTCACAAATACTATGAAATAAAATATAATGTAACTGGGAACTGGGTTTATTTCTGCTCGTAGATTTCACATAAATACGGCACATTCTGGCTGATACTAGAGAGGGATATGGAGCGCTTAGTGATAGATTGATGTAAACTTACCTGAGACATAATGACATAGAGGTTTCTGTTTGTACCATTCACAGATACGTACTGTGTGAGTGTGTTTAGGCTTAGCCATGCTTTATCCTGTGTGGATATGCGAAGTACTCAATGGTTATCACTGGACCCATTCCCACCAAACTAGCAAAGGTAACAAAAGACAACACGTGACTGCACGTCCTCCATAGAGAAGAAATTTCAGCCAAACCTTTAATGTGCATAAAACTTATTGTGTGACAATATTGTGGCAAATGATAAAGTGTGAACAAATACATTCTTTATCACAAAGCATCTTCACCATGGAATCTATTAAGATCAGTCATCTGAAACATTCACAAAGTTATAGAAAGGTCCACACTTGCATTGCAGTTTTTTAAATAGGTTAGGATGTGAATGTGTGCTCAGGTGTTTGCAGGTGTAATGCATAAGTCATCTCATTGTCTGCAATAGTGGTTACATCAAATAGTCATGGTGCCGAGAGGATTGTTTACCTCAGACAAAGTACTTTGTCAGGTACTGGTTGACTCCCAAATTAGAGCAGGATAACATGGAGTTGTCCAGTGAAACGGAAACTGTTGTCAGTGGCGGCGAGTCTGGGCGCCATAATCCCCAGTGGAGGCTGCGAAGGATTAACCTCAGTGTGGCCGTCGTGGAAGCTTTCTGCAAACGCCAAGTAGGGGACGCGGTTGATGTGCAAGGGGGGCTCATTACACCTCAAATATGAGTGAATGTAGTGGGGATGAAAACAACCACGGTTGCTATGGCAGCAGTGCGAGAAGCTGTGGGAAAAAACACACCACAAATAGCTGTGGAGATATGCTAATTAGATCAATAATTTCACTCCTATCACAGACTTTGAGTCATATGAAAAATGTTCTCATTGACAGCATATCGTTATCTCAAACTACTTTCAAGTTATTGTCTTAAAATCTTTAACAAAATGTATATTTTCCGACGGGTTAAACCAGTTCATGCAGGCAGAGTATTGTTTATTTTGTTATGCTTTTTTTTAACCTCAAGTCGTCATTGATTTTTAAAAGAAAAACATGTAACGATAGATGTTACATCATTTTTAGTTGTTGTTGTTTTCAGAATGAGGGTTAAAATTAAAATTTTTTATCATTTTGTCTCGGAGTGTAAGCTGTAGATGGATTGTGAATGTATGTGTAAGGTGATTTCTGCTCTTACTAGTCAGGCTCACCACCCTGGGTTTTGTTACTACAGCCTGATTTGCATTGGCGCATCCCCCTCTTTTTTTTCTCAATCCTTGGTCAGAGATCAGAAGGATCTGATTTTTTGTTTGTTTGTCTGTCAGCACACACATTTGTTATGTGGTTTAGAGGCTCAACTGTAAACCCACCTCATGTTAGAGCCTGCAGTCAACCTACAGCAGCAGCAGCATAACGATCCCCACACTGCCTGCTTAGAAAACGGCCTGCAGGAAACGCACACATCCATCATTATGTACACACAATGGCTGGTCAGAAATCCTGCAGGAAACTGCACAAGGGAATTCCTGCCAGGCTTGTGCGGATTATTTTCTCCTTTACTTCCTGTTGCCCCTTTTTCCTCCTGAGACCACCGAGTTGAACTTTAATGTGTTTAAAATACATTTGCTTGTCTCTCCACAATAGATGCAAGAATTGTATTCTTTAGTTATTTGTTAGTTTGTTTTTTTTTGTTGAAGGAGTTTTGAGTTATTTGATGCATTAAAACACGGCATAAGCCATGATAACATGGTTTTCTAAGAGAGTAAATAAATATATATATATATATATATATATGCACACACACACATGTACACATGCACGCCTCAAACATTCTCAAAGACCATTCAGCCGAGTCAAACGATCAGGCTAGTAATGAGCAGCAAGAGGAAAAAAAGAGAGGAGTGTGCTGAAAGGCCTTGTCTGTGCCTGCATAATCAATTGAACTGATTGATAAGATGGTGTCAGAGTTATATTGTGTGTGTGTTATGTTTCCCACGCCCAGTCCTCTGGGTTCTCTGGGGTGTGTGTGTTATCCGACCCTTTCGGCTCAGCTTCTGTCCATCAACACCTACCTCTGGAATGTTAATGAAAAACAACAAGGCAATCCTGAAGACTTTACCTCTCTGTTGTCACTCTCCCTCTCTCTCTTATCTGAACTTCTTCCTGTGTTAGTAGAGGTTTTATTTCTATATTTAATTAATTTAATTAGCTTTAAACATCATTGTGTTTCTGTTTGTACCAGCTATCTGTGTCCAGCTTTTGGCATTAAGCACAATACCTTTTAATTCTGCCAAATGGTTGAGTAGTTATTCATTAAAGAAAAAACAATTGCATATCAGATGAGTTGTAACATTTTTAAATGATCAAATGCCAAAATATTAGCTGGTTCCTAATCTCAAACGAGTGATTTATTTTTCTTCTCTGTTTTTATATTGATTGACTATTTTTCTGATGTGGGTTTAACCAGACTATTGCAGATTACTTGGAACAAACACAAAGGTTTTAGCTTTCATTTAGATCCTTATCACACTGGTCAATTAAACTGTTTACACCAAATAATGTGACTATTGAATGCAGTGGGGAAGATCTAAATCAGCTTTTTGTCCCTCATCAGAGGACTTTGCAGGAGTCGTTGGTATTTCTCAGCTCTGACTGTTGGCGTTGATAGGAGCACATTCCTGGTTGGACGTATGGGGTCATGTTTAGTGTTGGTGCTGTGCTTATGGCTAAAGTTTACTCTTTAGAAACATATGCTTACTAACTAACTTGTCACATGAACAGTTGGAGCTGTCAAATTCATGATCATCAGCAGTGGTTGTCCAACACAACCTGGAGGTGAACATGTAATACTGTACCTTCATCTTGTTATAACTTGCATTATCTGGGAAATAGTGGAAAAATAATGAAAAAATCCAATGTATTCCACTAGAAGCTGTAAAGACTAGCATTTGCCTTGTTGTAGTACTTCTTCCAGTTAATGTACACTCAGATATACACTCTGGAACCGTCTTGCACCGTCCCTAAAAACTGTATCTAAAAGTCCCCCTTTAAAAAAAAAAAGTTACAAACAATACTTTTAATTATACTTTAAACTGATACAAGTGTTTGTAAGACATTTGATTAATATGCTCATTATTATGTGTGTTTACTGTGTTTTAGGGGACGAGGCTTTATAAGACCTCTTCTTCTCACTCTGTCCTTGACTATATATATTTTTAAACTCTTGTTTTAACTTAATTTATTGTTGTGTAAATAAAGAAATATAATCAAACAACAATAGTCACTGAATTAAACAACTTTTGTGAGTGTGTTGTAGCTCTTAGAAAGTGAATTTAACTCAATTTGGAGTGGAACAGAATTGTATTAACAGGTTTGAGTACTTGTCCCAGTATTTTAATCACATTAAGAGTAAGAAAAAAAAACTTTATCAAAGCATATTTTAGAATTGGAGATGTCTTCTTTCAACCTGCAGATATAACCTAACCGCTTGCGGAGAGGACCTAGTGGCGCTCCCATCACCTGATTTGACTTGGGATGTCTGTTAACTGGCACTTTTGGAGGAAGTCTGGCTAAACCGTCACAGGCCTCCATTATATCACTCCTCTGCAGAAACCCCGGGGGGGAGGAGGGGCTTTTATTTCTCAAGGGTTCATAGAAGCTGTCATGTCACAACATCACAAGCATGTTGAGTCTACTGTAGTCTTTCAGAATCATTACATATGTTCACCACCTATTTTCAAGAGTGTGTATGACTGTATGTGTAATTGTGCATTAAGAGTACGTGCACCTGTCTGTTCAAACACACGTAGAGAGGTGTCAGAGTGTGGGATGTGCATGTGAGGTGTAAATGTACTGGCATGATTTCGCCCCTTTGGGTGAAAGAGAGGGGTGGCAGTCTCAGTCTGTATGTGCATGCAAGAGATGTCAAGGGTGTAAATTGAGCTTAGACTGTGCCAGAGGGATGATATGATTTGCTTGGAAGACAAGACCTTGAAGGCTTCAGTACAAGTCAGTAAGATGCACTTTTCTCAATACAGCAGCAGTGGCCCTCCATGCTTTTATCTGCAGCCATCCCTCTCTCCGTCACATACACTCTTTTGTGCATATATTCCGATAACTCAGAGCCGAGTTTGTCATTTTCACTTTTTTTTTGTCTGTCATCTTCACAGCACTTGTGACCAATATTTTCCCAATACTTTCACCCATTTTTATTCCTCTTGAGCAAATTTACTCTTTTTTTTTTTTGTTGTTGTTTTCATCCCTCTTTATATTCAGAAACACAAGGAGCGGGACAGGCACAAACCGAAACACAAGAAAACCTCAATGGATATGTCGCCCTCGCTCATCCTCCCAAACATCATGGTTCCAGACAAGGTGAAGGTTCTTTACACTTTTGTATAACTTTCACTTGTGTGTTTGTTTGTTTTATCATTTCCATGTCATGTTCTTGCTCTTTCAATCATCACTCAATCATTTTTTTTCCTCCCTTGTCATTTTTTCACATCCAGAGCTACAACAGCAGCAACTCAGGAGGAGGTGTCCCTTCTCTTCCGGCATCCGCGCAGAAGCGATTGGATGACAGCCCCGCTCGTTTCACAAACGTCAACTTTCAGGAAGTGTCATCAGCTCACGCTGGCAACGGTCCCAAAGAGGGCTTGGCCACAGACACGAGCAAGGCAGCAGCTGAGGTGAAGAACAAGAAAAACAGTGGTGGGGGCCACACGATGGGACAGAGGGGTGGCCGCAAATCTCTCGCTTCCTCTGGGAAATCCCTTCCCTCCACCGTGGTTACCATGGCAACCTCCTCAACATCTGCTTCCGCGTCCACGGGGCCTTTCCATCAAGGTGAATTGATGGCAGAGAGTACTCTTATATGTAAATTTTCCAACAGCTGGGAATTAATCCTGCATTTAGAAAAATTGAATTGCAACGACGGATCACCTGCTATTCCCACTCCGCCACCCACCCAAAATCTGCAAATGCAGCAGAATTACAAAACACAGAAGCATAATTAACACCCAAAATAAGCAGGTGATTCATGTGTTTTGTTGGTGTCTATGCAAGTGCTGTGTCATCGCCTGGATTCTGTTCAGGCACCAGACTTTTGTGTGGGGCTGTGATAACAGTGTTTCGTCTCCAGTGGCCACTTGGCTCCTGTAATCTGGGGCCCTGTTTGGGAAACGCACAAATAAAAAGGACGATGCTGTGAGGCGGAGAACTGAGAGGATTCAGTGTTCACGCTAAACTGAAATGATTCTGCTGCTACAACCTTGAAACCTCTTTCAGGCGTCCATGTGTTTTGTGTTACTGGAGTATTTTTTTTTCACATTTCCTTCTATTTGTGCTTTTCAAAGACGCCTCCTCTGATACATGCTAGGACATAGTGAGGAAGATTTTTTTTAGTAGGTTGATGATTAAAAGGTAGATAAAGCACTTATCTAGCAGTTGATTTTATTTCACACAAGAGAACGCTTTGAAAACTTCATTTGCCTGTTACTTTTTCATACCCTTACTAAAATCCTCAATTTTTTCTTAATTTTATCTTTTTTTTTCCGTCTTTTTTTATACCTTGACTCTATTATCCATCTGCTTTTCTGTCTTCCAGGCTTGCTGTTGACCAGTGCTAGCAAGACGCCCTCTGCTCCTTCCTCTTCCGACTTCCTGAGTTTCTCAGATTCATCATTGCGTCCTGGTGGTGGAACTACATTCTCCTCTCCACCATCTTTCAGTAGCTGCCTTGTGAAACCAAGCTCTGAAGCTGGAGCTTCAGAAGGAACTGCAACTCTGTTTGGTTCGCTTATGTCCGCTACTACAGCTTCTGCAGGTACCGGAGTTTTCTCCCGTCTCTTTCTTCTCTATTTTACCACAACACTGGTAATCTATGTGCCAAAAACAATGATTAATTACAAGTAAAAAGTGAGAAAAAAAGTACAAAAAGATATAATTTGGTGTGGTTTGTATTTATTTTTTGCTAATTTTTATTGTTTTAGTTGGTGGAAAGCTGTATGAGAATTCCCACCTTCACACTGTTAGTGAGACGCAAGGACTCGTTGGGTCCAGTGCTTACAAACGATCGCAGCCCTCAAGCTCAGGACTGGGAATTGGTACAGCAGCTGCTGGAGGAGGAGTGGAAGATGGGGTGAAAAAGAAAAAGAAGGGCAACTGGAGAAATAGATTTGGACCTTGTTTTACCACGGATGTAAAGCCTTCTGAGCCAGCTCCATCCCTGACTCTACCCACATCGTCCACAATCAGCACCTCCTCCTCCACTGCCTCTACTTCCTCCTCTTCATCCTCCACTCTCTCTGGCCGACCAGGCTTGGTTTCTAGCAGTGGATTAGGTGTGGGAATGGGCGGAGGAACCGAAAGGGGACTGGGAGTCATGGGTGTCAGCGGTGGGATTCAGAAGTCCCCGTCACTCCTCAGGAATGGGAGTCTGCAAGGCAACAGCAGCTCCACAACCACTGGCACAGGTGAGGATGACAGACACACCATCAAAACAGAGATGCTTCACACAAGTGATTTAAAATTTAGGAGACTTTAGAGAGAATTGTCATCTCTGATGTCTGCCAGAGTCATAGGTTTTCAGGGGTTATCGTTGTATGTCCAAAAATGATTAAATCTCTGTGGCAGCTAATGGGGAACCGAGCTGAATTCATTCAAGGATTGTCAGCTATTTATGACCTATTAGGCCTCATTGTGCTAACCAGAGTTTCATTACAGTGTTTACAAGGAAAGTAGCTCATGTATGGCATTGTTAAAGCAGTTCTTCTCTTACAGCTCCTTCATCTTTCACTTGCTAATAAATTAAACAGTGCTTGTAGTGCAGTGCAATGTTAATATTATGTTGAAAACCGGGATCTTTGTTGCAATGTGAGTGGCTTGATATGTGTGCATTGTATGAGTCTTTCACATAAAAATATGTCTGTTTTTCCCCCCACCAATCTCAGTTGCTTGGCAACTGTCTTTATGCTTTGGATTTCCCTAGACCTATGGAAAAATCTGTGTGGTCCACACTTCTCATATCTCCCCTTTCTTCCAGAATCATCAGCTTTTTGTTTCTCCCTCCATCTTTCAGCGGCTCTCACTTACCTGCAGTTTGCTCATTCTTTAAATCTTCTCTTATCTGTGATGCATTATGCAGCTGGAGACGTATATTTGCATAATGACGAGTGCATGCAAATGAACTATGTGCAGCAGCATGACGTGTACATGCCTTTTGTAATGTAAGAGGATATTGCATATGCACCGATCAAGCTAATATCCATCACTGGTCAGTGAGATGAGATGATCTGTAGATGTGTGTGTGTGTGTGTGTCTTTGTCTGTTGCCTCGCCTGTTGATAATGACTCCTATTCTAAAGTCATAATTTATTTTCTGTAGTGCTTGTGATTTCAAGTATTGTTAGTTGGATGACCCTTGCTTTTAACCTTCAATTGCAATCAAATAATAGTAGACAGTACCACTTATCACCAGATGGATGTGGCTGGAGCATCCAGGGCAAAGAAATATGTTGGTTTTCCTAAAAACAGTGTAGTTTGTGAAGAATGTTAAAGAGATTGCTAAATGCAGTTAAAAGTTAATATATTAATTTAGATAATATGAACAGAATTATGTTGTGAATTATTTACGTGTGTAATTATTTATCATCACTTTCATTGTATACTTTTTAAAATATACTTTATTTTTTCCTTTAATACCAATTAGTCCATTTTTATTACAACAAATAAAAATTGTTTTACTTCACAGGAAAAAAAATAACCTTTTAAATTTGAAAATATTTTTAAACTCACTATTAAAATGCTCTTTGATTAGATGCAAACAGCAATTACTGTAGTTTTTTTTTATTAAAACTATTTGTCTATAATCCAAAGTGTTTTTTTTTGTAGAAGTTTTCTTTTTGTTTATTTATTTTGTTTACATGCATGTGCAGGTTTAAACTTGCATCTGTGAATCCAGTAACACTATTTCCTCTGGTCGTTTTTAGAGGGATTCTCTGCCTGCATGCAGTTGTTTCCATCATTCTTAGAATTACCTTTTAAAACCTCTTTATATACAGTATTACTGGTCTGTTACCAAATTTAATAAGTTAAAAAAAAAAAAAAAATTAATGCAACATTTAAAAATGTGTTGCTGCTATTAAACTCTAAATATATTTATTGAAAAAATGAAGCAAATTAAAACATAATTATATAACTTTTGTTTCTGTTTTTGAAAATGACCTACAGGGTTTAATAAAATGCCTTTTTAAAATGACATTATAATTTCTGGAGCAGTAAAGCAACATGCAACAACTATTAATTAAATGCTTTTAAAAAATTTTATAGATGTTTTCCATTACAGCCTTAAAATGCCGGCAGATATGTGTCTTCTGAATCCCACTTGAATGTGTTTAGATGATATTTTATGCTGAAGCTTTCATGAGTTAGTGGGACGGACTGCAGCACGGGTTCTGTTTATTCTTTGTAAACGAGGTGGTTGTGGATGATTTTGTTTGCAAATCGACGTCCACCTAGGTTTCTCGTGATTGTGCTCTCCCTGCAGCAGTTGTGCCGTTTCAAACCACAGCTGGTGAAAGAAGATAGGGCAAAAAGTGATGGTAATGTGTGGTTGTGCATCATTTATACATGTGTGTGTGTATGAGAGAGAGAGAGAGAGAGAGAGACAGACAGAGAATCATGTGTTCTTCTTTCTACTGTAAATATTTAGCCAAGGGTTAATGTAGGGCAGTAATGGGAAGGATCCTGCCGTTTGCCCTCCTCCCTTTTTATCCCGTCTGCTGACTCCACTGTGCTGATGGAGAGATGGTTAGCCTGGTAGGTATGTGTTGGCGTATGGGAGAGGCAGGGGGTTAGATTTTGGCTAGGTTAATGTTTGATGGCCAAGGGGTCACCAATGGGACGGCTGAGCTAGTTAAGCACAGTTGGTTTGGTGTGTGGGGGAGGACAAATGTTGACTGGCGATGGATTTATTTAGGTCAGCTGCAGTGTACGTATATATTGAGATCACACTGTGGACAAGGAAAATAACTGTTTAATGCAGTTTGGGTATTTAAAGTCTTTATTTCTTGCTTTTTCCCCTTATGTCTTCATAAAACTTAGTACAAAAACACTTTTCTTTTCAATACCTCACACATCAAATAACTTATATTTCTTTTTTGTATTTGATTTATTTTATTTGTACAGGTGTGTATATAAACATACATAATATATAATAATAAAATGAAAAAAATCTTACACACATGCAGCAAAAGAGTTCATCTGAAAGTTTAACTTTAATTTACACAAATAATAGATGCATGTCTTCTTTTTTTTCCCAGATAAATGGAATAAGTAATATTTATTTTGTTTTTACCGCATATGCATCAGCTCATAGTTACTCCCACTGTTGCTTTTTGGCCAGAGCAAATGTTGATTCTGTAATTGATTTGACTTTATCACAGTTTATCACAGACATTTTATGATAAATGCACACACTTATATTGACCACCCTGGTTTTGGCTCTAAATCTTTTCTGTTTATCTTAATTTGTAGAAGGTTCTCAGAATAACATTAGTCCTTCTGTTATCATGACTGTACTTCAAATTTGCGTCTACACTGTGTTTCAAATCCACGATTAAGTAACTTGTCTGCAGCCTTAGCAAAGATCAAGCAAAATTTGTAACATATTTACAGATTAAACACAGATTCAACTGGTTATTTAAGGTTATTTAAGGTGTCCCACATTTTTGTTTTGGTTTCTTGCCATTTAGATTGGATTTAACAGATGTTGTAGATTTCTTAAGATAATACCAACTTGAAGCAATAAAGTTGGATATTTTTAAAGCTTACAGGCACATCGAGCAGGAAGGAAAAAAGGAAGAGGGCTGGGTGATGGAGGCCAATGTGCTGTAGGGGCTTACCATATTGATCATGCAAATAGGTTACATGTTTTACTCGCTCTGGCTTGTGTGTTTGTGATGCAAAAAAGTATGGATAGTAATGTATATTTATTTTTCTTTTCTGTGACTTGTATTGTTGTTGAAGAAGACGTTTAATTTCTGCAAAAATAGTGATTAAAATCAAAAATTGGTCAAATCTCTGTATATTCTTCCCAGGTTTGTTGGCCTAAACAACTGTAAGGATTTAATTTTTCACATTTTTTGGTTGTATTGTGTTGAAGCTTTGGAATTGACAGATTTTCACCTTCAAGGTGAAAATCTCGATGAATAAATAGGCATTTTTAAAATTATTTTTCACTTGAGCACTCATTTCTGATTAAAAAACTATTCTAAAAAACACTTGCTTTAATTTTTGTCAACAAAAATTAATTAAAATATCCTGTAAAAATCTGAGTATGACCAATAAATGTTTTGTATCCTTTTTAAAGATTTTATATGAACATTTATTTAGCTGTTTTTTCTTAGTTTTTCAGTCATCAGTATGAATGCCGTGTCGTCAGTGGTATTAGTTAAACTCTGATAAATTGTTGGTTTGGGCTCTAATCCAGCTGCTGAAAACCTTGTGGGATCACATGCCCCCTGAGCCTCAGCACCAACGCTTTGGGTATCAATTTTTTCTGGTGCATATTGCAAAGCTTTATAAATAGTATGTCAGGCCATGTAGTGTTCGTATCTATTGCCTTCTCCTTCCCTCCACCCCTCCCCTCCTGGCACAAAGATCTCTTGTTCCCCCAGTGAATACGTGCTGCCCTGAGCCATTCAGGCTTTTGTGGGGCTGAGGGGCCCTCTCTCCCCCTTCCACTGCTGGGGTCAAAGGGGGGCAGGGGCAGGGCTTATCCCTAGTTAGTGGGCGAGCACAGGGGTGTGTGAGGGGAGGAAAGAGAGATGGAAGTGGGAGAGGGCAGAGATAAGAGAATGGAGCTTGTGAAGGAGTGTGTGAAAATGGAGCAGTATTCATATGTAGGTGAATTCTAATTGTAAAGGTCCATTCAGTGTTAAATGCAATGTTCATCAATTTTTATGCACAATTATGTTAAAGGAAATAAAGCGGAGATAATTAATAGGGGGATAGAAGTGCAGTAGCATTTCAAGAATAATCTTATTATTGTATGTTTGTGTCTGCATCAATGTGATAATTTTTATTCTTAAAAAATACTGTCATTTTCAGGAAAGCTACATTTTTTTATTAGTAATTTTTTTTACAAGTCGATAGATCTAAACTTTTTTTTTAAACAAAATTTTTCTATATAAATTATTTTTATACAACCCATTTTCCTATTTGTCATATTAAGATAAGCAGAATTAATTATAAAGTAATATTTAAATTGTTCCAAATATTTTTTTTTTTTCAATTTACAAAACTACATTATGCTCAAATTAGTTTTATAAGAATACATGTGAATAAAACTCCAACTTCATTCAATGTAGATATTAGGATGGATAAATAATTTAAGGCATCTTCAGTGAATGATAGTGTCGTAAAGAAAAGCACAGGAGTTGCAAACAATATTTATAAGAGCACCTTTCAGTTGAAGCGTCCCAGTTATCCTTGACAAACCAGCATGCACAATGGGAGGACTTGCTAACTCATCTGTATTCAGCTATGATTCATTTTTTTAAACTTTTATAATAGTCCATTTAAATAAATCTCATTGTCACAATATAATGTTTGGGACTCAGGTTAATGCTTATCTCTCCACAGGTGTCTTTTCTATTGCCGATGGGTTATCGTCGGGGACGGGAGCCGTCGCCATGGTCGGAGCGGGCTCAGAGTTGTCACAGCAACAGCAACCCACGCCTTCTCTAGCCCCTCCTTCTCCTTTCACTGCCACCGCACCGCTTAACAGCACAGCCTCCACACATGTGAGTCTAAACACGTCAACATAGGTGCAAAACTTTCTGCAGCCCTCCTCGCTTCCTGCATGAGCGAAGAAGCTCGCTCATTAAACCCTTTGTGACATATGGTTCATCCTTCACTCACATCTCCCACATCTTTGAGCTCAAGTACAGCTAAACTGTGGGAACACAAATAAACCAAAGCACTCTAATTAAATGTCTTCTGCAACAAATCTCTTAGCGCTATTATTAATCCAACACAAGTTAATTATCTGTGAAATATGTGTGGTCTGACCTTGTATGGAGTGCGTTTTCTCAACAAGGTATTGTGTAGTAGATGGTCAGGTGCACCTGTAGAGTTATTGAAATTAGCAAACATGAAACTTATTTTCTCCATGAACACATCATTAAAATGCATTTAATGTTTCACTGTAAATCAATTTAGTCAATATGTTTATGACATTATGTGACACAACAATCTTAATGTAATGGAAAGGCTGTTATTTTTGTAGGTATCTATTTAAATTGTGGCATATTGAAACATTGAAGAAACTGCCAAGGTCTGTGTGTTATTGTAAATGCACACGCCTTTGTGTTTTCTATTATGTGACTTAATGTGGTTTGATAAAAACACATCTGCAGCAAGCTGTGAAGCCACTCATTCACTGGATGTGACTTCAAGCAGAACAAGAATGAAGGCAGCACATTGAGGAAAAACCCTCCTTTGTTGAATTGTTTTTTAAATTGCAGTAAATAATTTAAATACAAAGTTAAAAAATAAAAAGCATTTAATTTAAAATAATTACCAAAATGTTGCAATTTTAACTTAATTGAAAATTATTCAGTGATTTTAAATCAGGGACTAAATATTTCTTATGTGCTTTTAAAGGTTAGTTTCCAAGCCATTAGGTCCAGTATAATCACCTTTGCCCCTTTAACTTATCACAACCCTTTTATTTTATGTTTAAAGGAAAACAAAAACAAACAAAACCCTGTCCTCCATCACTGACGTAGGTGTCTTAATGTTTCATAGTCTCCTCAAATGCTTTACTCTCACTCTGTCCACCCAGCTCCATTTTTCTCTCGTGTCCACTCGTCACCTTTCTTTTGCTTTCTTTCTCTCTCTCACACACACACACACACACACTCATGCACACACTTTCTCTCAATCCCGACCTTCCTACCCTGCCCCCGCCTCCT